>JAAGVU020000040.1:2251340-2276176 GCA_011763525.2 Mormyrus iriodes
GATGGACTGGCATCCTGTCCAGGGTGTCCCCACCTTGTGCCCTCTGATGGACTGGCATCCTGTCCAGGGTGTCCCCAACTTGTGCCTTGTGATGGACTGGCATCCTGTCCAGGGTGTCCCTGCCTTGTGCCCTCTGATGGACTGGCATCTTGTGCAGGGTGTCCTCGCCTTGTGCCCTCTGATGGAATGGCATCCTGTCCATGGTGTCCCCCCCTTGTGCCCTCTGCTGTACTGGCATCCTCTCCAGGATGTTCCCGCCTTGTGACCTCTGCTGGACTGGCATCCTATCCAGGGTGTTCCCGCCTTGTGCCCTCTGATGGACTGGCATCCTATCCAGGGTGTTCCCGCCTTGTGCCCTCTGATGGACTGGCATCTTGTGCAGGGTGTCCTCGCCTTGTGCCCTCTGATGGACTGGCATCCTGTCCATCGTGTCCCCCCCTTGTGCCCTCTGCTGTACTGGCATCCTCTCCAGGATGTCCCCGCCTTGTGACCTCTGCTGGACTGGCATCCTATCCAGGGTGTTCCCGCCTTGTGCCCTCTGATGGACTGGCATCCTGTCCAGGGTGTTCCCACCTTGTGCCGCATGCTGCCTGGGATAGGCTCCAGACACCACCCCCCCCACACACAATCTTGTACTGAGTACGTGGTTAGAAGATCCCTAATCATTAATCATTTAATACTTTATTAATTAGCCCACAATCAATAATTTGAATATAAGTTTGAATATAAGCCTTTCTTGACAAATATTGTGCTATTTACTCTATTCGTTTTAAAACTGACCTCTCCCTAGTCATCTACGACCCGGCACGGCTCAAGAAAATACGAACGAAACCAACTAGTTTGCAAACAGAATTAATTAGATAACGTGCTGTCATTGAATAAATATCATTCCATTAAGGTAACAATGTTTCTGGCATAATGGAGAGTGGTTCGCTTTAGTGCGGAGAGAAACATCACTGAGAATACCAGATACAGCGTCTCATTATCCAATCAAAATAGTTTCTGTTTCCCTTTGTCAGATGACGTGACTCCCTTTAATTACCACCCTTTACTGATTACGCTATGCAAATATTCATCATAATTACAACCCAATTAAATATATGTTAAGACACATTAAAACTGAGCATTTAAATCACTTTGTGGTGAGGCGTGTCTCCAACGGCACAGACACTGGGATGGATGTGCGGCTCGCTGAAGCCCTCTTCCCCTTCACCGGAAATCTACGGGATACAGGAAACTTAGGAGCAAATGTGAAAGTTTTCAAATCCATTCTGTAATGAATTGTAGTATATTATTCAGGAATAACCTGCATGGTATGAAGACGATGCTGAATCAGTCTTTGCTTAAAGGAAATAAGCTGCGGGAGAATGAGAGATCTCTCTCCTTTTGCCTTTATGTGAAAGATTTTATTTTAATCCCAAGTTTAACTTTCCATTTTCATTTTGGGAATTTGACTGAATAAATTATACGAACGGAGGCGAGAAGGGGATCCCTGTGTCAAGGAGCCCCCCGTCGCCCCCTACAGGATGCCACCTGCCGGCGGTTTTGTCACCCAGAGTGGCGCTTCCTCCTCCCTCTCCTTTTCGCTTTCCATTCCTCCTTTTTATTCTGTAATTTAACTTGTTATTTGTTCCCGCTCTGCGTTTAATAAAGAGAGAGATGCATCGTGGGCCTCGGTGAGGCAGCCAGCAGAGCGCAGACCTTCTTACAGGGGCTCTTGTGATGAATATTTTATAGAAATGCAAAGATTTTTCCCCCCCCTGCTCTGCCGATGTGTAATGAAATACAGCGCAACCCTGACGGCATGTTAAGGCAGAGATAGGGAAGCATCTCAAGCCAGGAGCCACTCTTTGTCTGGCCTGGCATTCATTAAGGAATCAATGTCTGTCTCTCCCCCCCTCTCTCTCTCTCTCTCTCTCTCCCTCTCTCTCTCTCTCTCAAGGCTTCTGTTACAGTGCTTCTCCAGAATCGAAAATGCCGTTTTATTTTGATCTTCAGAGAAACAAATGTGTTTCGAAGGCCCAGCGTACATTAAAAGATTACAGGAGCTGGAAATGAATACAGTAATGGTGGATATTGCATTATGGCGGGGGAGACCCGCGGCAGCGTTACAGACGTGCTCGCTGAGGCGGGGCGACAAGGTCAAACCGGCGGGTGACACAAAGTGCTCTTTGACTGTATTATCCGTATGTATTTACACAGGCAATGGGACGTGACGACTAGGGCCTGTGACTACATCACCAGCACACGCCGGAAACCCAACATGGATCAAGTGGCTTCTGCGACGGCATTCCGGGCCTGGTGGGCATCCTGAGAAAATTTGACCCACCTTTTAAAGATGGAGAGGGGACTTGGAGAAAGACAGAAATCGTCATATGCACAGAATTGGGGCCTGGCAGGGGGGTGGGGTATGTTCCCTTACGGCGGGGCCCCAATGGCAAGGGCGGGGGATGTTCCTTTAAGGTGGGGCCATTCTGGTGGGGGGTGGGGGATGTACCCTTAAGGGATTGTAACTGATGTCTTCTCTTTCAAGAGTCAAGGAACAGTTCAAATACACCCACTTTACCTTTTCCGTCCACATCTGGGGGGAGCTCACGAGGCAACCTTTCGGGCTGGACTTCACCCCCCGATTGGCTTCGGCGCTCCAGCTAGCAGTAAAGCCAAGCAAAGGCTCCTGCAGCTCACTGGCCTTTAAAACAGAACATTCTGGAGAGGGAACATGCATATTTCATTCACTCTGTTTTTTTTCTTCTTTTTTCCTTCCTGACGTGCTTCACTTTTATTATCAGTGAAGTGAGGAGCTATTCCGCAGAGCTCCTCCGAGGCCTCGGATCCCAACCGCGATCGCTACTGTGTTGGACGTAGCACGCACCCATGTCATCCTCCGCCGCTACCTCCACAGCCTGCTCCGGGATGTGGATCTCACATCCAGGAATGCGCATTATGAGCACGCTCCTGCCCCTGGCATATGGCAACACCCCTCACCCTACACTGTTAGGCTAATGATGTAATAATTACGGAACAACATGAATTGGCTGAAATCGTGTGACACAGTGAATTTTCCAGTGGACCCAGTGTGTAGTTCCCTTATTCCCTTGTTCCCTTATTTATAAAAAAAAACCAAAATGAACATACTTATACATCGAATTACAGGAAACAGACGGGATGAATGAATTGGGATAATCTCAGTCACTTGACTCCCTGGGTGTCTCTGTCACAGGCACAACAAAAAGTTGTGCTCAGTGCGTCTCATTAATTTACTAGTGGATGATTCAGCTTCACGTGCCAGACAGGCCAAAAGAAAACAAACACAACAAATTAGAAAGTGTCTTCTTTACTTAAACAGAGCATGGGATGAAAATAAAAAGAAAACTCCCCAGAAAATCAGAAACTGCAAGAAAAGGAATCAAAACAAAATGGTATCACATTCCCTACTTTCTCAGCTACTCGCAATGGACACGACATTTACAAATATATACAGGAAAATATATACAGCTACAAAAAGGCACCTAAAGCAACCAAATCCAAAGACGGCTAAGCCAGACCAAGCATCACACAGGAACAGGGGAAGCACAAGTACACTTAGAGAAGCAAGACTAGATCAAAGTAATGGGCCTTTTCTACATTGTCTGGACAGGCCTTTAAAAGGAAATGATGAAATGTGAATCAGCGAATCAGAAAGGAGACTTCTGGGATGTAACATTGGGCTTGACCAGGAAAACAAAGATATACCAACAACCAGGTACACTTAGCAGAGCAGAGTGAATCCACAAGCAATTACACCTGGGGGTCAGAACAATCTAATTAACAAGTTGAAGGCTCTGGCTTCACATGACCGGAAACTGAACCATGCAGCGGGAATGACGGACTTCCGGTTTCTTCCATGAAGAGTTCCACGCGTCAGCGCGCATCACTTAGTGACGGGAGACATTCTCGCCGACCGATGGATTATCACCACTGATAAACGTGCGGCTTCCATTCCGTAGGAAAGTAAATTCCTGGATAAATAGTGTCTGGTGAGAGGCTGTCCCCCAGAGCCTGGGAACGGGGCGAGCGCCAGGGTGCCGTGAGACGGAATCATGTATTCTGTCAGCGGCGCGCGTGCAGTGGGGAAAACAAGATTGTTCCTGTGCATGAACACTACATCAAACCGGTGCTATTGACAGCTCAGGAGACAGTCTGTGCGGACGACCAAGAATGCATTTAGTGTCACGCTAAGTACAAAGACTTCTCATGCAGTGTCGAGAACCCGGGCGCAAATTTAATTTAAAGGCAAGATTTAAAAGGCATTTTCTTTTTAGGAGGCCTGACTCTGGGGTCCCAGCCATTCCAAGAACATTCTGGAAATGAGGTGCTGGGCCTTTTGCGATCCTTGCCTTCAGCAGATTGTAAGGAGCACTGGGCAGATTGTGTGTTGGGGGGTTGTGGGGGGGGGATAGTAATGACAGTAAAATACCAAACACGTGTCAGTGGAAAGGTGCAGCGTGAGGATTTATGGGCCTAGCGCGTCATCGTTAACGGACCTGTGGTTCCGTGACTTGTTCTCAGGACCCAGATGAAATGTCACTGGCCTGGACTCCAGACTCTGTTGATGGGCAGCCTAAGCCATCTCTCAGTCATGGGGTGCTGTATGAGTGTGTGTGTGTGTGGAGGGGGGGTCAGTAGATTGGACCTCAGCTATTCTACACAACAGCAATTCAACTCCCCTACCCCAACCCAACCCAGTCCACTGTGCCTCTGTGTGTAGGAACCAGAACCTGACACTGCTCCCCCACTGATACCGGACTGTTTAATTACCCCTCCAATGTGGCCCACAGATCCAATCACGGGGGGATTTATATGGAACTTCACTCACAAAGTTCCCAGAATTCCCAGTTGTTTATCTTTTCTTTTTACAATATTGAAAGTTTTCAGTACTTTTTCCCCCAAATGTGATTGCTGTTATTTTCCTAATTAATTGTAATTCAAAGCAAAATTGCCCTTAAGAAATCATCTCTGGTGGCCCCCCAGCTCCTTAAAGTGCATTTTCATGCAGTTTGCAGGTAATCTCTATGATATGCGCGTCTGAGACATGCGAGTGTGTTTGTGTGTGTGTGCGTGTGTGTGTGGCAGTGGTGGGGTATTCTGCGCACTTGAATAGGGTGCTAAGCCATTCTCAAGTGGGACACAATTGGCAGAACGTATTCCCGGGGGGTGTCGTTTTTTTAGCCACCTGCTACACAGGGGTAGCGAGACGCTGGCCCAGGGATGCTGCTGCACTGGGGTAGCGAGACGCTGGCCCGGGGACGCTAATGCACTGGGGTAGCGAGACACCGGCCCGGGGACGCTGATGCACTGGGGTAGTGAGATGCCGGCCCGGGGACGCTGCTGCACTGGGCTAGCGAGACACCGGCCCGGGGATGCTGCTGCACTGGGCTAGCGAGACGCCGGCCCGGGGACGCTGATGCATTGGGGTAGTGAGACGCCAGCCCTGGGACGCTGCTGCACTGGGCTAGCGAGACACCAGCCTGACGACGCTGCTGCACTGGGCTAGCGAGACACCGGCCTGACGACGCTGCTGCACTGGGCTAGTGAGACGCCGGCCCGGGGACGCTGATGCACTGGGGTAGCGAGACGCCGCCCCGGGGACGATGCTGCACTGGGCTAGCGAGACGCCGGCCCTGGGACGCTGCTGCACTGGGCTAGCGAGACACCGGCCTGACGACGCTGCTGCACTGGGCTAGCGAGACAACGGCCTGATGACGCTGCTGCACTGGGCTAGCGAGACGCCGGCCCGGGGACACTGATGCACTGGGGTAGTGAGACGCCGCCCCGGGGACGATGCTGCACTGGGCTAGCGAGACACCGGGCCGACGACGCTGCTGCACTGGGCTAGCGAGACGCCGCCCTGGGGACGCTGATGCACTGGGGTAGCGAGACGCCACCCCGGGGACGATGCTGCACTGGGCTAGCGAGATGCCGGCCCAGGGACGCTGCTGCACTTGGATAGCAAGACACTGGCCAGGGATGCTGTGGGACAGAAACGCTCTCGCCTGTTATGCACGTTTGCCACTCCGGCAAGCTTTAAGTGCCTCTCATGGCTCCCACTTCCTGCTTCATGCCCAGAAGTGAATTTAATTTACTTTTACTTTTGTAGTTTATTTATTCCATCGACATGTTCAATTCAAAGCACCTTGAAGTGGCCAAATACAGTGCTAAGCACATTCTGCATAAGGCAAAGCAGCTCGAGTTTACTGCGCCTGCACATATACATATATAGAAAGCAATACATGTAGCAAAAGCCCTGAGATACGGTGTAGCCAGTGAAGCATTGCTAGCGTTTAGCATATCTGCACTAAGGGGCAGGCGGATAGCAGGGGATCACAGGGCTCTTCTAGGGTTGAAGGCATAATCAAATTCTGAAGATGAGATATTGCTCTCCAACTGTCAGGCTTGTACAGCGGTACCAGAGCTTTCAGCTTAAATACAGGCTCTGAAAAATCAAGGGCACACAGATGTTTAGGGAGACGTAAAAGCACATGCAAAGCCACATAGCTGGCGAGCTGCAGATGTCCGATGCTGTTTTCTGGAACATCCAGAGCGCAGGGAGCCATGAGGGCTGGAGGGATTGGCAGTTAGAGCCCAAGAGGACGAAACTGTGAAAAAGGAGCGAATCTCTCAATCAGCTCTATGCTGCAGTACTCATGTAACCCGCAGGGCTGGGTCACGGCTGTGGCAAACCTGCAGGGGGCGAGCTTTCAGGCTGAAGGAGAAGCTGAAATGTGGAGCATCCCTGTCATGGGAAAGTGTGGATTTGCATGAGAGGAGTCCCATGGATCAGAAGGAGAGAAAGAGAGATGGTGCTGAGTGGACCCAGGACTGACCCCTGTGGGACCCCAAGTGGATAATGTAGTTTCTGCCAAGCAAAAGTGAAGCTTAACAAGAATGAATGGGGCCAAACCTGGCTGAAGTGGCCTAGTTTTACCCTAGACTGGGGTGTTTAAAGTGGTGGCATGGTAAAAAATGAGCAGCAGTCAACCTTGTCAGCATGGTGTCCACATACATGAGATTAACAAAGACAAGACAAGAGAAGGAAGATTGTTATATACCAGCATCCCAGCTGGCTCATTCCTGGGCTTATATCCACTGAATGGCACCACAGTCTTAGATTCACAAAGAATATCGTATAGCTAGTGAGGGAGCTAGAGGAGATTATGGGCTGGAGTCTGCAAACAGGAAGCACTTTTAATTTCAAGCTGGCAGCTATGATCAAATCTTGACCTGGAGGTAAATGGTCGCACTTGTGTGGTCCTCTCACCCATCTCACTTTCACATTTAACAAAAAGCACTTTTCAAAATAGTGCTGTGCAAAATGCTTATCCTCAATTTACCAGCCGCCCATCTTATCCCCCCTACCCGTTTCTGAGAACACCGCCCCCCCAACTGGCACTGTTCAGTTCAGCTTGTGATTATTTACCTCTCCATTTAATCCACTATTCTTATACTGGCCATTCATGCTGCAATATTATTTAATGTAAGTCCTGTGCAAAGGCCCCCCCCCCGTCACTCAAACAACGCCTTCTAATTGCGCTATTGTCAGACAAATTTGGAACAGGGGACTTCCAGATCTCACACGTCTTGGTTCCATTTCACCATTGGCGTAAATTTCGACACCATGACACCCCCAACACTCCTACCCTGCTTGTCAGAGTATGAAAAAAGCATTGCCATCTATCAGGTAATCACTCACCGAAGCCCTTACGCTTGCACCCTGATTTTCACCCCCAATACATTGTTATGCTGCGCATTGTGAACTTCCCGTCTGCTTTTCTCTGCGACGTAATCACCATTTTAAAAATATGATCATATGTTTAACGGTGAATCTGTGAGCTGTCGTGGGAATGGTGAATATGACGGTAATTGACGCTGGATTACCTGCCGCGTTGAAGCGATTGTTTAAATTTGTTAACGTGAGGCATGGTGAGGAAGGGCCGGGCACGAAGTGATTTAAGGACCATCTGTGTGGTTTTGCGAATCATCGTTCTTGACTTTTTTCCTAATACGGTTACAACCCCTCTAGCTGTTTCCATAAACAACAACCCCCCCCCGTATGACGACGAGTGTGGCTCACACAACACCTTCAGTTCAAATCATGCTTAATTATGCAGTGTACTCAGGACAGCACAAGGCACAAAACGTGTTAACAAGTTAACAAGTAACCGTCCTCAAACTGAAGCCGAGCATTTGGGGAGATGCCCTTCCATCCAAATGGTCGCGTTTGTCCATAAAGGTCCACCCACACTGTACTAAAATATGTGCTATAGTGTAAGATGTATTTACCCGTAGAGCTGTCCCTTCTATTAATTTTTGCATTTTTAGTAACGTTTTTTATTCATGTAATGAATAAGGAGGGGGGGCACCGAAATGGTTGGGGGTGACGGGGGATATTTCTAGATATCACTGCTGATGTTTCTACACCCCCAGAGTCACTGCGTGAGTGTGAGCTCTGCTTCCAGGTCCTGGCCAATTGCCCCACCACACTACAGCTGCCCTAAACAAGCCACCCGTCAGCTTCTCATTGGTTAATGCGCCTTCCCTGCTTCGGGTATGGCCCTGCCCCCTCTACTCCCTTATGAAGTTCTGCGGTAATTTGCCTTCATCCTAAGCACGGTTTGGATCAAAAGCAGAGTGTTCAAGAATGCAGCTTCATCCTTTCATGGACCGAACCTGAACCCGGAGCTGAAGCCGGCATCTGTAATGATTATGCCCCCCCGCTCCCGCTCTCTCATTTCGACGCAGTTATTAGGAACATAAACCAACGTCACCTCCTGATCGATACGCACCGAGAGCCTGCTTTTCTCTCTCTTAATTACGTAAACAACATCACCAGAGCCCGGAGTGAACAGCAGGGGGTGACATGTCTGCTCAAATTAAGGAGACGCAGCACAAACACTTCAGCGCCAAATTCGTATGTAAATTCGTATAAATCAAGGGAATCATCGTTTATAAAATGTATACAAAAATCCACAATGCATGCGTATCACATATGTAAAAAAGTATAGTGTATGCTGTATATTGTCTTGCTTGTTTGAATAAGAAGAACGTAATTACATGGATCCTTGAGCTTATTTGTTTCATGTTTTATGGCTCTTTCTTGGGTCATCTTAAGAGTTAATCCAAAAATGCAATATGAACATGCAGGGTGGTTGAAAACCTTGGAATTTACAGAAGAATCTTTGCAGATGTTTGTATTCGATCCTACTTATTTTATGTCCAGGCCTCCAGGCTGAATTTTATTTATTAATTCGTTGTTATTTTTGCTCTTTTTATCAAAAAGGGGCCTTTGTTGCTTCATGATTGTCATTTGACCAGGACTGTTAAGTCACCTGATCAAGCAGGGCTGTTATTCTCTTGGCTCTTTGACACGTATGAAGAATCCCGCGGGAGCCTCAGTCCGTGCGCGGAGCCCGCAGGCCAGTTTTCCGGGTCATTAGTGCGGTGCTCGCCCTTCCTGGTCTTATAGGGTGGAGGGGTTGAGTGTAATAAGTCGCTCCTTCATGCGGTGGTGGGGCATTAGGTGGTAATAAAAGGAATTTGCTCCCCCCCACTCCGCTTGTGCGTTCAGCTGTGTGTCCGTGCTCACAGCGGCAGAATGATTCGAGGCCCAGACGTCACCCGTGATGGTGCCCCCCCCACCACTCTCTGCGGTTAGCGTTTAGCCGTTTCCCCTCTAAAGAAGTCAAGGTCAAGTGAATTTTCGCATCATCGCTATTAAATATAAACTGAACCTTGGAACCTCTTTCCAGAATGTTCCTCCACGATTGTCGTACTAATGCAGCGTCCCTTGGGGCCACAGGACGGGAAACCACGCCTCCCCAGTGCAGACAAAGAGCAGCCTGCAGAGACCTCTGTGCACCCAGACCTGTGCAGCAGAAGAAGCCACCCCTACCCCCCCGCAGCAATGGCCAACCAATGACATCACACGCTGAGTGGGCTGTCACAGAGCTGTGCTGGTGAGGTCACCGGTCTCCTAATGACTTCCTCATGGGTCACAGGCCTCTAGATCGAGCTCTCTCTCTATCACTCTCTCTCTCCCCCTTTTCGTTCTCTTTCTGTCTCGAGTCGTGACCCCCCCCCTCCCAGCCCCACTGCCCAGATGAACGCTTCGATGGCTACCTCTCCACTCATTGTCCTTAATCAAGAGGAGCTGGGGGCACAGGGTCCATCGGGGGCAGCTCATTAACGCTTGGGGGCCACCGTCCTCCCAAACAGTGTGAGGGGGTGGGGAGGCGGGAGGGGAGGGGGGAGCTGACTGCAGCCCTGGCCTCCCAAATGCTGTGTTTATCCCGTCCTTAACCAGGAGCCAGAAACACAGATAAAGACGGATAATCACTCTCACGCAGACTCACGAGGCGCTTTGTGACAGCGTCGGATGCTGATGTCATGGAGTATAATTAGACAGAGTGATTGATAATCTGCCTTCCATACAAATCTGACAGCTTTTTTTTCCCACTTCAGCCGAAAGAGGGGAATCGAGGGAGGGAAAAGTGAATGGGAAGAGTATGGAGCTGGCTAGCAGGACACGTGAGTGGGTGTTATGGGATGGGCAGTGATTTGGTGAAAACAGCAGGAGGACATGAGCTCCAGGGCGATCCCCCCCATATGAACAGTGAAGACTGTTCGAAGCCTTGCGGACGGATTGGGGGAGCACCAAGTCCAAAGGCAGGATGCGAGCGTGTGAATCCGCCAGCACGCCCTGCCTTAATATTTAAGGCCGTTATTAGCCGGAGCGCAGCCCCACCCACCCAAGCCGCACTGCACCGTATGAATAACTAATGAACCCGATTATGCTAATCAGCTGAACCACGGCGCACCAGCGACCTGGAGCATCCCACCCGCTTGCCTCCGACAGTCTTCTTTTTATGTGCGCTTTTCCCATCTGTGTTAGGCAGAAATGTCAACTACCACGTCCGTGCAGGGCGTGTGGAAGTCAGCTTGGGTTACGGCAGGCCTCACGTGGCCGGCCACACAGACACCCCCCCCTCCCCTTTTGACCCGTCCTGCCCAACCTCAACATAGGACACAGGAAGCAACTCGACATGAGGAAAATGACAAAGGTTCACCCTGGCAAAGGTGTATTTCAGCTGCGTCCGAGAGCGCTGGACAGTGAGAATTCTTCCGGTATCCACACCCCCCACCCCCTCTTCCCCCCATCTCCCTTTTTAGGAGCTTATCGCCACATCACGCTGAGAGTAAATGTGAGTAAATGCCTTTTATTCCCCTTCTCTTGTGTGTTTTGACCCTGCGATAAAAGCATGCTCACAGAGAGCCATCCGGCGCGGGAATGGGTCACGTACGGCTGTATTCCACCGCCATCTCCAGCGTTCCCGCCACCCCGGCACCATAAAGAATTCCAACGAGACAATTTTGCGGTGTGGCGGCAGCGGCAGCGAAGCGAAGGGGCTGACAGCGGCGGTTATTAAAGTGCGGGCGCTGACCGGCCACTCTCAGAGTTATTAAAGTGCCGGTGGATTGTGTCTGTGATAGCCTGCGCCAGGCGGGCTGCCGGCCGCGGTGTCCTTCACACGGGAACATTACGGCGGGGGGGGGCATGGTCAACTGGGGGGGGGCTTAGGCCCAGGTAGAGGAGCTGTCATCATCTTCATCGCTGCCATTAGACCCCAGAGCGTTTGGACAAAACGGAAACACATACATACAAACGTACACATATACATACGTACATACATACATACACGTACACTCACATACATACACACATATATTACATACAAACGTACACACATATACACATACATGCAAACATACACATACATAGAAACATACATAGAAACGTACACACACACACACACACACATACATACATACATACATATGTAGGTACTTATGTATATATATGACCTTGCTGTTTGATCTCACACATCGAAATTCCAAGCATGCACTATTTTCCATAAATCGCAGCCCCCCCCCCCCCCCCGTCGCCATTATTTACTCTTTAATGAGCATGTTGCCCGTTTATATGGCAGGACACGTAAGTGCATGATGTCATAATGAGATCACTGTTGTGAAAGCTGAGGGCGGGGGGCTAATAAGCTTGTTAGGGTTACAGGGAGCCATGACTGCTGTCTCTGCGACACGCCTGACGAGAGCTGATGGGGGTCTGATGGTCCCAGGGAGAGACTCTGTCTCTCATCCGGGGGCACAGAAATGGCCAGGAGGCTGGCAGGCCTGTTGTCCTATCACTGGCGCCATCAATAAAATTTAGGTTTGTATAATACAAAACGAGACCTACAGCTTTGACTTTCTTTTACCTGACTCTTCTCATCTTTTTTAACTCACAGAGGGCATGGCTGAAAAAACAGATCTCAGTGAGGTCTGGAAGAAATCCTGCATTATTGCCACTGCAGGTATGATTCTTCTGCTGAACTTCAGCTGACATTAAAATATCTCTAAGCTCAGGTGTCGCTCCTGCTAGTCGTTTTAAATGTCGAGTGGGTTGCTGTTTATCTTTCCAGCAACATCTGGAGGGACAATTTGAGATATCCATGAGAAGAATCCAGTGCTTCTTCAAGTCAATAAGGAAAACATTTTTGAGCACATCAGCGTTAGTGTGGGGAGAGACCATAGCAGAGGACGGCCCTGCAGGATCCCTTTGAATCAAAAAGCTGTAGTGATTTAGATGTGTGACGCGTACTGTGATTTTCTATAGCCTATTTCAGATGAAGACTGGTCTGAGGAGAGAGAGATGACCTGCAGATGGTGAGATGACCCCAAAGACACTGTGACAGAAGACATACACACACAGACACACACACATCACTTCCAGGCCTGTTTATCCTTACCATACCAGCCAGCAGGGCTGTTGACCTTCAACCACCAGTGTGGCTGTTTTTTTCTCCTGCATCAAACTATGGAGTTTAGTTCTTTCCTCCACTGTCACATTCTAACTTTTATTCACTATACATTTGTACTGTTGTTATCCTAACTGGCAACAGTCCGGAATCTGAATCATTGTTAAGAGCCTTGGGGCAAGTTCATGTCATGAAGTTTACGGCTGTGCAGGTCTCACTGAACTGGACAACAAGTCCCAGAATTCCATAGCTTTCAATATTCTGGTATGACCGCCCCCAGGTGTCTTTGATAACACCTAGCTGTCATGCATCTGTAAAATCATAAACATTGATAAGCTTGTTGGCTCTGGTGACTGGGTGAGGTAAGAGTCAAATGAAAGGTATTGCTGATGGTTTGATTCTGTGAGTTTTTTGTTAGGAGGGTTGGTGGGGGCACTGGTGCAGAGCAAAGAGCACTGAGTTCGAGGGCACACAGACCACGCCTGGGATGGGAGAAGACCTCTCGTGGATTGTTCTTGTGAGGTTTTTGCTTTATCCAGCACCAACAGAAATAATAAAATAATGATAATAAAATAATAAAATATCTCATACTATCCATCTACCTTCCTCAGACATCTCAAAACTCGGCACTCAGGATCAATAATGCTGATTGTCCGAACATATCGGCACATTTTACAAAGCGGTAAAAAGTATTGATGCATAAACTCTCGAAGTTCAATCATTCGTTCATTTCTCTAGTCTTCTGCGCTGAGGTGTTTGAAAAATGCTACAGTGGGCTATATGAATTGCATAATAAATAAATGCTATGGAAATCATTTTTGTTCTCTGAACTTCTGACCTGCGCTGACTGTGAGAGCTCGCCGATAGTGGACACGGCTGGCACTAATGTGGCACCTTTCGGGACGCTGCAGCCCATTGACTTTTCCTTCTTTGGGGGCCTGGGGCTCCTTTGAGCAGGTAGTGCCAATCGATTATAATCCATAGTATCTCTTAATCGTTGATTAGCGACTACTTTGCAGAGCAGTGGATTTCAACAATGACCTGAGCGTTCAGAGTAGGCGCCACGGAAGATGGAAGGGGACTCCAGGGCAAACGTTTCCCTCTCCGTGTCGTTGACCTCAGGCTCCTTAAAAGCTACACTTTTCTTCATTTTTCTACATTTTCCTAACTGATAAGGGAAACCTGAATATCTGTCACTGACCGAACCACCTAAGCAGCATTTAAATTTTTACCTGGTGATAGAAGAATATGGATGATGACAAAAGGGGGAAGAGGAACGAGAGCTGAACATCTGACTGGTCTTCCTGACTGTGTCGTGTGGTCAGGGGAAGCGTAAAAGGGGGGGGGAAGGTAGGACAACAGGGGCCCGAAAAAATTTGGAACATAATTGTATTGGTCTGGGTTGGGGGATCTATATTATATGCTTTCTTGCGGCCCAAAATTTCTAGCAGCACTGCCCATGAGGTTGGAATACTATGTTTGAGTCTTGGGGTCAGGTTGCACCACATCCAGTGGGCAGGTCATAAACGTACAGACAGGTATCCATAGACAATGGAGCGATAGCACTGATCCTTCCCACATCTCAGAAGCATGACGCATCCGCGGTGCGTGAGCATATCACAGCCCTGGATCACTGCGGCTGCCTGGATGCTTGCTGTTAGCAGTTAGCGTTCAAGCCACGCTAACCTGGGAGGTCATGGGGGAACGGGGGGGTCCACTCCCAGCATCTTGCCCGGCCAGAAAGCCTGACCTTTACTTTTTTGCTAACACAGTCCCCAAAATAGATCTGTGACTCATGAACTACACCCCTCCCCCCCACCGCCCCACCCTAGCAAGGTCCTGGAACATGACGCCCACGGGAGACCTACTCACAATTTATATACGTTGACTTAGCAGACGGTTGTGCAGAATGCGACTTACAGGTCAGGGGACTTACAATATGGAAACAAGCCATGAACTCAAACTGGTACAGAGAGTCAGCGAAACGCACCAGGGCTCCCGATGATGGCAGGACCGGCCTGACACCCACACCCCCACATCATCCTGCCCCCACACAGTAATAGTGCAACGTATATGAAATGAAATGAAATTGCATATACAGACTGGCTGGACCCCCCCTTCAGCACATCAGGGCTGAAATAATGCCTGAAGATTATGTAGGTAAACTGCTTCATTTAGGTAAAGTTTACCTGAAATTCCTACTCAGGTGTGTGGGCTTCAGTAGATTAAACACTACTACTAAAAGTAATAATGATTATAGTACTAATACCATGATTATTGTTATTTACAATAATAATAATAATAATAATAATAATATTGACAGTAATAATAACACACAAGAACAGGCAGCTGGCTATTCCCGGTGGAGACTGGTGCAGACACTGCTGTCCCCCACTTACTACCGGCTGCTTCCACCCCCTGTCCCTCCCTGCCTCCCTTGTGGCCCCCCCACCTCCTCCCCGGTGTAGCCGGGAGTCTGGCGGGGGCGGGGTCGCGCCGAGGAGCTCGCTCACAACCAGGCAAAGGGCCGGCGCGGTCGGCCGTGACCCCGGCGGGCCGCTCGCGCTGCAGAGCGCCTGTGTAATGAGGCCCGGTGTGGATATTGATATGACAGAACAAAAGGCCAAGGTACAGTAAGGACAGCAATCCACACGATTCACACCATTTGTTTTTCTCACCGTATCCATCACATTAATGGGTCACCTTTCTGTGACAGCTCATGATTACCTGCTTACCCATGGGGGGGGGGGCGCAGATGAGGAGAAAGAGGAGCTGCGAGGCGTGGGGGTAAAGGGCGAGAGCTCAGGATCTTGAGGGGCCTGGAACACGTGTGTGTGGGTGTGGGGGTGGGGTGGGGGGCTCCATCACCGGCTTTTTATTCTCTCGTGGAGATTGGCTTCAGTGCTGTCACCAACCCCGCCGAGTGAATTTATGACAGGTCAGATCTCCATGCAGTCACCTGATGGATGGAGAATATCCGAGTTTATTTGGGGCAGAGTGGAACCAGTGGTGCTCTGTCCCTATGCCCCCCCATCCCACCCCGGTGCCCAAGACCCTTGGACTAAAGAAGCCAGCCAGCTGAATGGTACTGGCAGACCTCCTGCAGCAGCAAGCAGGGGGGACCTCAGGCAAACCTACCAATTAGAAAGCCAACTCCAGAAGCAGCCAAAATTATTATTTTATTTTTTCTTCTGGAAATTTCTTACCTTCTCATGCAATGTTGGTCTATCTGTGCTGAGGCCCACGACACCTCTGTGCTTAATTGTGTTTGGAAAGATCACTGGCCACTAAACCACATCCTGGGGTGCAGTGGCAAGCGTGAAGAGCTTTCCGGAATCTTCCCCGAGGGGCCCCCACTTGTCTGGAGAGTCAGGTCTGCTGAAAATCATAAGCTTCATGACAGAGTTTATTCTCATCATACGCCAGAAATCCCCAAGCCCCCCCAACAGCGCGTCCGAGAAGGGCTGACTCATTATCTCCAACGAGGTGAGTGGTACCCCCACCCCCCCGGATGTGCTGGACGGGCCGCTCCCTCCGATTCAGCTGGCATGCGGTGTTCCTGAGGCAGGCGAGGCTGCCAATAATTACCCACGCACGGCCCATTTGACGACACGCTCCGCTTCCCGCATTGTGCTTGCGAGCTTTATCACTACTCGGCGAGCCGAATCCGAGCGAATCCGTCGCTGATATTTCATGGAGGGAAAAAGAAAATGCGAAAAAATAAAGAGGATGACTTGAGTTAACGCTCAGAGCTAATTGTAAAACAAGCACTGGGATTATAGCTTAATGATTAAGACAGTGACTGTGTACAGTACAAAAGCGCTAACCGCTTACCGAGCGACTGGTTTATGCTTTACGTTGTGTTTGGAAAAAAGATGTGTGGAAATTCCTGAAGATCCCTTCACTTCCCACAGGGAAGTGAAGAACACAGAACAAAAATGTGAAGAACATTTTTAATCCACCACTTTTGTCATCTTTGTCATAAAACACAGCACAAAGACAGAGAAAACACGTTAATGCAGTCGTAATGAATATTGCCGCCGAGTCATTTTTTCCACATCGGGCTTTTCTGTGCCACTTCACTCCCGCGCCGCTGAAATTTCCAGAACCTGACGTCTCAAATGAGCCGGCCGTTGATTGATGTTATCCCCAGTCTGCGGACACAAAAGGGGAAAAATGTAAACTATCCAGGAAAGAACATTTGGAGCATTTTAAAATGGCCTCAGATCAATTCCGCTTTCTTCCCAGACCGCTAAACGCTGTCAGCATGAAGCGCGGAGATAACGTGACCCTTTCTGCGGTGAAATAACAATGATATGGGAACATACGGCCCTTAGCTCAGCATCTATGGTGGCTGGATAAGGTGTCAGCATCAAAGACAGATCACTCCGCACCAAATTAAAAGTCAGAAATGTCATTCTGCTCTCTAATTGCCTGGAGATGTTATTCGGGCAACAAAAAAAAAGAAAGAGGTAAACCATCTGAATTTGCACTTTTAAAAAAATATCTGCTGAAAGTCTCTTAGCGTATCTCTGTGAAGACCAGCTTTTGGAGGGAAAGACTCCTGCGCAATGGGAGTAGCAATGCATTGTGGGAGAATGTAGCATGAGTTTTCTGCGATGGAGAGCGAGCGACGTCAGTACCTTCAACACCGGGGGCAAGCGTAAATCAGGGTGAGGGGGTAGAATTGCTGACAAGTTTTGCCATTAAAAAATAATTGTAATCAAGGTAGAGGCGAGCAACGACGGGTAGGTGGCAGAGAGATGGACAGCTGTAGGAGACAAATCGCTTTAATTTGCACCAATTAAATTGAAGTTCATTGGATCATCTTCCTCGATCTTCATGAATACTTTATTTTCAGGCCACTATAAAGCCATTAAATAGAATGATTGGAGTCTGAGACATACGTGCTATATTTTATGCTACGCAACCATTAAAGAATTTTAGCACAAGTTTGTTGAAGACAAGTCAGCGAGTTAGCTAAAACATTTTTTTCTGTTTTTTCATTTTTTGTAAAACTCAATTATCTATAAAAGGTTTATAAAGAATTTATTGGTAAGTAATAAATGTTTGCAATCTCATTTGTAATTATTCCATAGACATTTACTAAGCTTTTATAGCAAGGCAGTGATTGTATGTTGCTGGTAAACAGAATCGTACTGTATGTAGGTGCTAAGATATAATGACTTTAGCAGCTAATGATTTATAAATGAGCAAGTGACTATTTGATGTGACTGGCAGTAGGAGTACTTATTCCAGGGCCTGATTATACCAGCAGCCGCAATGTGTGATTGCCATTGTTATCATTGCCCTTAATGCTAAATAATTGGGAATGCGAGCATGCAGAAAACACGGCCGTTAATACCCTCCACGCAGGAACTGAAAATGTAATTAAGCGCAGCCAGATTCCTGCAGCATAACGGCCGTCTGCGCAATTTGCATCTCGTATTAATTTCCTGCGGCCCCATATCACGATGCAGGAGTGTGCATGAATGCCCAGCACAGGAAAAACCGAGTTTCCTAGCTGGGATTAAAGCCTCGTTTTCAGGAGGGAAGAAGAGGATTTGGGTCTCTGGGTATTTCATGCTCAAAAAATGACTTTGAGGACTGGGACACAACGACAGAACAACTGTGGACCTGGCGGCCATCTTGGTTTCTAATTGTAGAGCCGTGGTTTATAAGAAGACCGACTGTATGACCCGTGACGACGTGATAATTAATCAGCCACGAGTGGGCGGGCTCTCGCTAACATAACTTTGTTTGTTATCCCCACTAACTATGCTTTGCCCTCGTATCATGCTGCCTCACAGTTCAGGGATGGGCATACATCTCTATAAAAATATGTATTTTAAACACAAAATTATATTTTGTGATTTGTATTTTGTATTTGACTTCATACTTCATAAAGATGGTTATGTATTTAATATCAAAATACTTTCAAAATGGATTGTGAAAATACAAGAGATACTTTCCACACCATATATGCATTTACAAGGAGGAACTTGTACCCCTGTACATTTGAATGAAGGGTCATTGGAGCCAATTAATCACTTGGGAGCTGCTTTTTAAGATGTTTTTAAAATGTTGCTGAGTGAAGCACTTAACGTGCGTTTGTCAGTTTTCATCTTAAATTTTGTTGTTTTGAGTTTTTTGTATCTGTGGTGCAAAAAAGGAAGTAATTTTGTCCTTTAAATTACAAAAAAACATCTTTCTGAATTATTACCTTTTCATTCAGTTGACGTCGTCTGAAAGCTCGCACGAGCCACTGAGATATTCATGACACTTCAGAATGTTTCACCTTTTCTTTGCTATAGAAATGTATATAGGCTGATACAGAAATATGTGAATGTATTTTTGCATTTGTAAAATATAAAGTAGCGTTTATTTTGCTGAGTTCATTTTGATAGTTTGCTTGGTGGCCTTATTTTGTAGTTTATTTTGATGCACTTAGAAATAGGGCATTTTGTATTAAAATGCATTTTGATGTATCTTTACCCATCTCTGCCAAAATGCATGACATCCTGCGATATCGTTTTCCTCTACCGCGCTCAGATGTCTTTGTTACATGTGGTATGTGTCTGCACGTGATCTGAATGCTTTAACCGGAGGATCTTTTTAGATCGTGCTAAAATCATTATATAATACATTTCTGTACTTCTATAATTTCATTCATTTGAAAATTAATTTATTTGGGAAATAGATCACATTGTATTTTTTGTAATGTGAATTACTTGTAGAATAATCAGATTCTCAGAACATTGTGCAGTTTGACTAAATGTTTCTGCGTTTTTGTAACATCTTTAATGCTTGGCCTGTTAAAAATTTCCCCTCGAAATATCAGGAGTTTTTTTTTTTTTACTATTCTCACTTCCTGTTTTTTAAACACAAAAAAGATGGAGCCTGGTTTAAGGCATTTTGGCTGTTTTCTGGGTCAGAATGTTAATCCGGCTTCAGCAAGGTCACATGGTCAAGATAACATGGTCAAGGTCACATGGAAAGGTCAACGAGCACTAATCACCCAGCGCTTGGAAATGAACACGGGGTAGTTGTTGCTCACAGCGATCCTCCATCCTCCCCCCTGGTTTCCAAGATCTGCACCTGGCTGCCAAAAGAAATCTTGATTTGCTGCATCTTTTTACATCAGTGGCAGTTCAACGGCGTCATGTTTTAAATACCCAGTGGAAAGTGCGAAAGGTCTCAGTTCAGAGCCCCTCTCCTCAATAAGCTGCCGCTCCGTCGCTGTTCCTGGATCAGCCGGAATAAATATCAGCTCGGCTATTGACCTTTGAAGATTCATGGCATTACCGTTTCCATTTATTTCGTTTAAAGGTAAATGTTCCCCACCATCATATCTAACGGGGAAAAAAATACAATGCAGCATCTGGTTTATTTTCCTTAATGTGAGCTTATTTAACTTCATTTACCATATTAAATCAAATTAAACATGTAAATGAATTGAGTTATTTTGTTTGCATAAACAGTTTGGCATTTGGAGGGAAAGAAACATCATAATAAATAGTGTATGCATAGCCGTATATCGTAAAGTTTATGATACATTAAAGCCAATGGCAATCGGTTACCAGGCCTCTCAAAATGACACCTAGCTGGCCCTGGTGAGACCGATCGCCTGCTGAGAGTTTAAATGGGGCTGGGCGGGCAGATCGTGGTGGCTTCAGAAAATGCCAGTGCCTACAGCCCCTCCCCAGGGTGGGTTTGTGATTTCTGTGGTCCCACTGAAAAAGTCACTTCAGGAGCCACATCCTCCTTGCGTTGTGACTGTTTGTGGCCAACAGGGGGCCCCCACACGATCGTGTCTTACACGTTAGACTTATACGTGTTGTTTCTATATGCAAGCAAATGAACAAGTGATCATTTGTTTTACAGGCAAGTTACAGGACAATCTCAGAACATTTATTATCCCTAAAATCAGACAGGCGGGTATTGAGTGGAGGAACCTGTGCCCCCACCCGCCACACACACCCAGCTCAGAGCCTCTTCACACTATCCCAGGGCACAGTTGTTAATTATGTGGGCCTTTAATTTGTTTATTGCATGTCTGAACAAGGTTTAGGTATTAGTGTTCCCACTGGAAATGGCACTGTAACATCTTCAGCGTCTCCGTGATAAGGTGTTCTCCTGAAGGAGACACTCCGGCCAGCACCGCCCAGGACAATGATTTATTCACAACCTAAAATTAAAATGCAGCACTGTTCAGTACACATGCCAGACAAAGGAGCAGGACAACTCAGAGGGATCAATACCGACACTGACCTATTGTTTTAGTTATGACAAAGGCAGGAGCGATAACACACTAGTACTTAATTGGGGGGTTCATTTAATTTATTTACTGACTTTTCTCGTGACTTTGCACTGTGTACTTCCGCAGTTTAAAAAAAGTTTGCATATAAAGTTCCGGAAAGACAGTGCCGATAGAGACAGACGGTATTATTTCAAGCCCCTTTCTTCTGGAACGACGCATCGGGTATGATTACGCCCCTCCGATCACGTTCCGGCAGGGAGCCACGGCCGTGAGGATGGAATCACGAGTGCAATTTCCTGTCAGTCTTAATTGGGTAATTGATTGGCAATTTGAACCTGGCCGCACACTGCATGCAGAACAAAGCGCCTGGCGGTGTACCTTAAGGATCCATCTTGGGTGAGAACAGAGAGAGACAGCTTCCGTAATCAGCGTCCTGATGGCGAGCCGAGTCTCCAGCGGACGGGCCTTATGCGTGATGAACTCACACCGGGACGAGCTGTGAAATGAGCTTTCAGATAATCTCACCCAAGCAGGAGTATCGAAATTAATTGATCGATCGACTTACTTACAGCTGCTAACGTCTCTCCATTCTGATGCCATTTATTTATCCGTCTCCCCCACCCCCCGCCCGGCTTCAGTACGGAGGACGAGGACACAAGTAATGCGAGGAGCTTAGCGAAAAGCTGAAGTCCGTCTCTATGGGAAAATGTGCGAGCCAGCACACTCCAGCACGGGGAGGCAGACCAGAGGAGTCAAGCTGCTTGTGCTGCTGTGACTCACGGCACCTCGGAAAGCAGAGTGATCCAGAGTGAATCTGGTTAGCATTAGCTGTAAATACAGTATCAAGTAGCGGGGGCTTAAAATTTCTGACAGTCTTAACGAGTTTGGGAAGAAATGCCTTGATTTATATTTACACCGGGAATTTAGCGTAGGCTGACCGTGGTGCTCTGTGGGTCAGGATGCTGTGCAGATCAGAAGGTTGCTGGTTTAAGTTCCCAGGTCAGCAGAGTAATTTCACTGCTGGGCCCCTGAGCAGGGCCCTTAGCCCCTAATTACTCCAGAGACTGACTCTGACTCTGCTTTCTCGAAATGTGTGTTAGTTTAGATAAGAGCGTTTGCTAACCAGAGTACGTGTAATGCAATTATTCTGGTCATCAGTAGCAACCTGCAATGTTTTGGGTAGATTTTTTTTTACGGTCTAAATTTTAAGATGTTTTAGTATTCACGAAATCTATTCACTAGGTTGTAAGACCAGTAAGGACTCTCTTAAATCCATGTCTCGCAGATGAGGAATACTTCTCACTCTGCTAAGTCTCACATGCCTTCCGCGAGAAGCTACAGCTAACATTGTCGAGACTTCACCTAACGATCTTTTCATCATTTACTCTCTAAATTACTTTAATCGAATTGTCAAATATTTCGTTAGACATTTGTATTGCAGAAGAGCATTGACCATCTAAAGTGAACCACGAAAAAAATCGATGAAAAGAACAGGGATGGGAAAACAGACAGAGAGTGTCCCATTATGCTGATGCGGCTGGGATCATCTATAATCAATTCATTTCTGCGATTGGCTGATTAATTTGTAAGTATATTGGTCATTATGAATGAGTGTCAGTGGGGGACGTCTTTGATTGACAGACACAATGTGCCCCCATACCTTTAGATGGTATCTGTTCCTGTATAAGAACTGGGACCAGACCACAGCTTCTTCTGGATGTTCTCTGTTCAGGTTTCACGGTTCAAATTTTATTATCCTATTTATAAATTCTTATGCTACAGTTTCAGGGTACGACATGTATGCAGGACAGATAGGGCAGACAGCAGTGCAATACAGGACAGAGCACAGTGTGATACAGGGCAGACAGCAGTGTGATACAGGACAGACGGCAGTGTGATACAGGGCAGATGGCAATGTGATACAGGGCAGACAGCAGTGTGATACAGGGCAGATGGCAGTGTGATGCAGGACAGACGGCAGTGTGGTACAGGGCAGACAGCAGTGTGATATAGGACAGAGTGCAGTGTGATACAGGGCAGAAGGCAGTGCGATACAGTACAGACGGCAATACGATAAAGGGCAGACGGCAGTGTGGTACGGGACAGACAGTAATGTGATACAGGACAGATGGCAATGTGGTACCAGACAGGTAGCAGTGCAATATAGGATAGACAAACAGCAATCTGTCCTGCTCTGAAAACCCACACACACGATGTTTCTCACATGTTCCACACCAGAGGCGGGAAATGACCACGGCTGCCACCCTCATTTGGCAACAGACGGACTGTCTCAACCCCCCCCCCCCACCTTTTCGAGGCCTGTGGCCCCCCTGGCTCTGAACCACATATCCACACACACAAACGAACAAACAAATATAGGACATTAAATGTCTCCGAGACTGCAGTGGCTACGCCAGCACCCCCAAAACGCTTACCACCCATCCCGTCCCTCACAGGAAGCACAGCAAGGGAAAACTGCCAGCCGGCACCTGAAGTTCCAAGGCAAACAGCCGCTTTTGGATTTTTTCCTCTTGGTTCATGCAAAATTTATTTCAGCAATAGGTTTTTGCAATATTGGTAACCATGGCTTATTTTGACATATAATCAATTTTGTATTGTTTAGTCGACAAGCAACATAAAGGATAGTGTTCTCGATACTGTCAACACATGGCATAAACCTACCATCTGTTTTTATAGTTAGAATTTACCGTACCAGCAGTATTGCTTCACCATCATCCGGGTTTATGTACTAATGCTAATAGAAGGCTTTGGCTAAAGCACAATTAGCAGATATTTATTGAAGCAGTTCTTGTTTTCCCCCCTACTGACCCATGGGAAGCTGATCTTTATTAATTAGTCATTCTGCAGATTCTTTTGTGGAATGTGACCTACTTGATTTTTTTATTTTCCTAAAGCCAGTACAGTAGTGTTTAAAGACATGAACTCATAATCTCGAGGTTACGAGTTCAAATCCCAAAACAGGCCTTGATCTATTACCCTGGAACAAGGTTCTTAACCTTTATGTTTTGAATGAAAACACCCGGCTTTGTAAATAGGTAAAATGTTAGCATATACATGAGAATTCTGACTCAAAGGTACAACTACAGGTCCTCAGGCAGTAGCTTCTGGTTGTTAAGCTTCATGGTGTCATGAGTAGAGACATTGGGGGTTGTTCACCTGAAAAAATCACAGCATGAAGAATTCAGAACCTACAACCATGAAGTTTGGGCTGGGATGTCCTGAAACAGGGAAGTGAACAGGAACGTCCTGAAACAGGGAAGTGAACAGGGATGTCCTGAAACGTAAGTGAACTGGAATATCCTCAAACAAGAAAGTGAACGGGGACATCCTGAAACAGGGAAGTGAACAGGAACATCCTCATACAGGGAAGTGAACAGGGACATCTTCAATTGGGAAAGTGTGCAGGGACATCCTCAAACAGGGAAGTGAACAGGGATGTCCTCAAATGGGGAAGTGAATAGGAAAGTCCACAAACAGGGAAGTGAACAGGGATGTCCTGAAACGAGGAAGTGAATAGGGATGTCCTCAAATGGGGAAGTGAATAGGAAAGTCCACAAACAGGAAAGTGTCCCTCCTGGGTTTTTCAGCCTTGTGTTCTTTTGTTTTGTTTGGTCTTGAAATCAAGATGGTAGGATACCCAAGTTATAATCGACTTCATCCCTGGCTGTGGTATCTCCTTAGGTTTTATTTGTAAAAGTGCTGCTCTT
>JAAGVU020000040.1:2276196-2294245 GCA_011763525.2 Mormyrus iriodes
GAGAGGGGGTATTTGGGGGGGGGGGGGTCAATGGTTGATGGTTTGGCCAGTTTTTGTATCAAAAGAAGTTCTTTGGAGTCTCCTTGAGACAAGTGGCCAGTGTGCACTGAAGTGAAGGCCTTATCAGTCACCGCACAAAGGATCCAAACCATGAATTACCCCAGGATGGATGTGAGCTCCACCAAGACCGCATTGTGGACCATCTGGGTGACAATAAACATGTCCCCTCGCAAGCTTCTCCATCACTCAAGGCCAGATAGCCGATCTGGACCTTAACTATAGCTCACTATCTCGGCCATCTCGACGTGCCCCGTTAGAGAGATGGAGGTGAGGCTGAAGGGTATTTCTCAGTAAGTCGCCGCGTCGGCGAGAGGTTATTACCTCGGCCCGGTGAGAGGCGTGGCCCGCCAGCATGGAGAGCGAGCGTCCGGCGGCCTTATCGTCCGCGGCCACAGCTCTGCAGTGGCTCTGTTTATCCTGCTCTCCAAACAGACAATCAAAGTACAATTTAGAGTTTATCACAGCCGGTCTCCCTGTAACAGGGGGAGAGTTGGGGGCTGGGGGGGCACAGAAACCACATGGGCTACACACATAGTAACGCAGTTCCTTTATCTGCGGCTCCCAAGTCAAACATTTTGTATAAAATCTTTTAATCACCCATTAATTTACAGTTTGTTTACTTTGCAGAAGCTTCATTCCAAAATGGCAAACAATCGCGAAAGCAGATGATCAGCTGGTGGTTAAGGGCCATACGGTAAAACCACTCGGCCGACCCTGGCATTCGAAATCACGACCACCCACTCACATCCTCTGAGTTACATACCACCCCAGAAAGTAACGGGGAATCAACCCCAGGCCAACTGGTTGGAAGGCAGCTGTGCTATACACTTCACCAATGCCTCTAAGTGCAGAGTATATGTGTTTTTACTGCAGCTCCTAATAAGGTTCTGTGCTTTAAGAACCAGGCAGCTCTTCCCAGCAGCCTCCGCAGGGTTCTTTCATTTTCCTGCAGTGGTTCCCACCATCTGAGGGTTTCCAGGACAGCCATCGTACTGGGGGGTCCGGTCACGTCCACCTCTGCCATGGCCACATTTTTGTTTGTTTTTATTTATTTTAGGGAAGGGGTGGGTGTGCGGGGGGTGCGGCTGACGGAGCAGAGGATCTGAGGTAATAAAGAGAAGAATCGCCAGCTTTTAAAGGTGAGGAGTTCAAAGCGCACGGCTCGCACTTTGATTATTTGAGATCAATTTGAGATCGGCGGTGATAAAGTGTGGCGTGGCTGGCGCCAGAGACCGGTCGATGGTGCTGTCTTTATGGATATATCGCTTTCTTCCCGCCAGAAGATGACAGTTTCACTTAATCGCGGCACAGCATGTCGATGCGGCTGCTCGCACGCCAAAAAGATCAGCAATTAGGGACCCGCCGTTAACGCGGCTGATCGGTTGGCTGGTCGGCCGGTGCCGGCCGTGCATTTTAATAATGCGAACGGGAACGTGCTCTGTGAATTCACGTTTTTTTCCTACCCACGGGAATGTGACATGGAGACAGGAATGCGACCTGGAGGGAGCGGGCCGGCCACAGCCTCTGTCATTCGTAGCGCTTTAATATCGGGCCTTTATTGCGACAGTGGCCCGCCTGCGGGAGAGCAACTCAGGCGCGCATTAGGTGCATTACTGTTGCTAGTCATGCTGCAGCCGGCACGACCTGTGTCACTGATTGGCTGACAATTGGATTGTTTCCGAGCCCCGAATGAAAGGAAGCTCCATTAGTAATGGTGTTATGGGTGTTTGCTGTTGCCTTTCCCGGCTTTGTGCGGCAGAGCACGCAGCTCACCGCTGCCACCATGGCAACTCTGCACTAAATTAGGCCGTGAGGCAGCCTCTCAAAACACCCGGATTTCAGGGAGAGCAGGGAACACCCCCACCCCCCTTATCGCCACCTTTGGTGTCAAATTTGTGTGAGAAAGAGCCTTAACGCCACGAAAACTTTGTGAATGTTCAGTTGAAGCTGGAAGTTTACATACACTCGACATTAAATCTCACTTTATTTTTCAATCCATAGATTTCAGGTTAGCAATTTTTGCAAGTCAGTTAGAACATCTACTTTGTGCCTGATATAAGAAATTTTTCCAAGAGTTATTTACAGACTATTTCACTTTTAATTCACTATATCGCAATTCCAGTGTGTCAGAGGTTTATATACACTAAGTTGACGGTGCCTTTAAACTGCTTAGAAAATTCCAGAAAATGATGTCATGACTGTAGCAGCTTTCAGCAGACTATTGTATGTGAACTTCACCTGTATTAACAGTTACATAGACACATACATACACAAGGAACGGCTGGTAAAGCAGGGGATCTAAAGGGGGCACTGTGGGCAGCCCTGGGGGAGGATGGAGTCTTGTATGTATCAACATATTAGCAAATAGGTGGGGGGGGGGGGCTGATAAATAAGCTTGCTAATCTTCACGGTGATGACAGGATCCCAGATTTGCTGATCTGAGGTTAGATGACCGACTACCCAGTTAGCAGGCGCTGAGGACCCTGCTCTGGCCAGCAGTCCTGGAGCTTGCGTTTACAGCCCCCCCATGCCCCACCATCCACAGGCCATTAACTCCAAGTGGCCCCCAGGCACACCAGGGCAGGGGTGCAGGGGCACGACCCCGCCGCGGACCATCCTATTACTTTACTGTGATATGTCTCCTGCAGCTGTCTGTTTAGCTAAGTGACCTCAGAGGAGCAGCTCATCCTGGGGCTGATTGGGGGGGGGGGGGGGCGGGGTCACAGTTGAGGGTGGATGGCGAGGTCGTGGGGGTGGGATAATTTACTGGAAGTGTCCCCCTGGTGGATCAAGGATGTACAGATCGACAAATAAAGGAAAAAAAACGAGTGGGAGCAGTTAGTGACGTCCCCCCCCAGGAGAGAAAAATGGCCGCATGCAGAGTCTGCGTACATTGTGGACAGAGCCCCCCCTCGGGTGTCCAGGTCTCGGCAACCTGCCACTTCTGTAGCAGCAGCAGTAAAATGTGCGGCCCAGGGTTTGATTTATCTGGCCTTTGTGGCCTGCAGGGGGCGCCTTGGGCATGTCCGGGGGGGGGCCAGCAGGTGGGGACATGAGCCGGTCCTCCGCCCATAGCTAAGCTTCTTAAAGGACCTTAGAGCTGCTATCGTCAATGTTAACGTCATTCATGGCTGAAGAAAGAGTAGGTTTAACAAGAGTTGTGTCCGTGTGCAAAGCTACACTAAAATTAATAACGCATCAGTGTTTAATCCATTAGTACGCTGAGTAATAGGATGGCGATGATTTAATATATCAAACGATACGGCTTAACGAAGGGCTGATAATCAAGTTCAAAGTCCGGGGCATCAGTCCAGAGACGGAATCCAAGGTCCCAAGCGGAATATGAGCGAGCATTCAGAGTAATCTAAAATTATGTTGTAGGATTACAGTTCGGTTGATAACGTCACTATTTAATAATCTTAAAAGTACCTACAGCTGATCATCAGTTTGGACGAGAACGAAAAAGTTTAAGCAGAAGTGTAACGTGGAGACGGGCTCCGCTGATGCGGGTCGCCTGCTAGCATACATCTCTGTCTCTGAGTTTTACTGCTGGTCACATCTCAGAAAAGCCCAGGGGTGAAGGCCTGTGTCAGGGGCATCTCACAACCTCTGCTGATTTATTGCTTCGACTTTGGGTTAAAAACGGCAGCCGGAACCCGGCCCTTTCTGCCCCGATTCCCGGAAAAGCCCCTTGTCCCCGGCCGCTGGCACTCACACCACATCCTGCTTATTCCACACGCTAGATTAATTGATTGCAACATGCTGTTGTACCCTAGGGAGCATGCTTCCCCCTCCGACCCCTGGATTCCCGCGGAACGGCATAGCTGTTGACACGTGCGCGGTGGAGCAGGAGTGTCTCTCCAAAAGGGGCCATCAGACTGTGGCGCTGTCGGCGGGGCCTGTTACAAGTAGCCGAACATGGGGCCGTTTCATTAAGCTAATGAAGACGGAGCGCTCTGATGGGCTCTTAAGTCAATTAACCATATTTAAAAACAGGCAGCACAACCTGGAGGTAAATTAGCATGTGGGGAGAAGGTGGCGGGGGGGGGGGGGGCTTCTACAGGTTCAAACGGATTGTGTGTGGAATGCTCTGGTTCATACCGCTCGACCCCCCCCCCCCACTTACGAGACGATTTTCATTAACGATAATTAGCTGCGTACTGTTCCGTCGCTGCTGGCCACGGAGCAAGGGAAACGTGACCAACGGCCAGTGGCAGATCCCGTAGTGGGGGCATCGGGGAAGGGGGGGGGGGGGGTTTATCTATAGCAGGATACCGCCCCCCCAGCATCATGCCCCGCTGCACTAATCACTGTTCCTGCCTCCTTCTACACATTTCACCGCCTTTTTTAATGTCTGAAACAGTGGCTGAAGAAAACAGGCATTTTTAAAAAGTATTTTTCAAACCAAGCGATGGGGAGGCGAGTTTTGCATTCGTCAGCAGGACACTCGGCGGGGGGGGGGTAGCAGGACTGTTACAGTAAAACTAGCCATAAAACCACACACATACACACACACACACAAGTAGATCCACAGGCACTCTCTTTAGTTACGGTTGTGGATTTTAACCCCCCCGGTTCCCTCGGTAAACTTATTTGGAGTCCTCTAGGGTTTTAAATCTCTCTCCGCTGGCCAAACAGCAAGGTCTGAAAAGATTGCAGTTCATTTTCGACCCGCGGTGGATGGAAGCCTCATTTACTAGCTGTTGGCAACTCAATCAGACTGGCCTCACGCTGATGAGTGAGTGACTGCAGAGCGCCAGTCGATATGCGTCTGCCATGATAAAATGCCCGCATCGGCGGCCTCCTTTGTGCACCCGACCCTCTCCCTTATTTATTTATATCCCTCCTCCCCACCCCACCCATTTTGTCTAATCAATGTTATTTTAAAAAGGAGGGAAAACACGAATACACAAACTTGCAATCCCTGTGATTCATCCACCCACCCTCGTCCATCCGATTTGCTCTCCAGGTGTCGCCCAGTGGCTCTTGGGCGACAGAGGCCTGGAATCGGCTTTCCTCATCCGGAACATTCCACTGCAGTTCGACGTCTAAAGCGATTCAGATATGTATATTTCCTGACAGGGCTGATCCTGACCACTGTTACTGTTTATTTCCCACCTGCTCACCCCCGCCAGACCCACGCACTCTAGAATTATTCATCAGTACCCTTTAGATGCTGCTGCTGGCTGTTGTGAGTTCAGCTTAATCGAAGCAGCGTCCGGCGGGCAATAAATCCTGAATCCTGGCCAGCCCGCGTGCACAGGGAAGCATGCCAGCCTTGGCTATTCGCTTTTCATTTAACTTTTATCCTATGTCTGAAATGCAGGAGTTAGCCCTTGACAGGTATCCATCAATAATTCCATACGCTGCTGTACACCTGAAGTCCAGGTCCCCTCCGGATATTTCTGGAAGGTCTTCTGCTCTGAAAGGCCCATGACGGGAAGGACCCCCCCCCGAAGGCGGTAGCCCGGCCGGTTCCTCAGCAATTCGGATCAATTTGGTTCAGGATTGGAGACAGCCCCGAGGAAGGTGGGCCATCTCGGTTTTGCGCTCCTTGCTGGCGAGGCGCCTCCACGTGTCACACTCGCACGCGGATGCAGGTGCTGCCTGCGGGTCGTGGGCAGGAGGGCACTGGTGTGGTTTTGCTGGGAAAACCTCTGCTAAAGGGTGAACGGATTTGCATGGACGGCAGAATCATCCTGCAGAGGGTAACTGCGGCACCACATTATTTTTTCCCTGCTCACTAAACAACGCAGCTGGCAAAAATTGATTTTGTCTGGTTTTATAGTCCTTTCATTTTGGCTTTGTGTGTGTGTGTCTCTGCGTGTGTGTGTCTGTGCGTATGTGTGTCTTTGCATGTGTGTGTCTCTGCGTGTGTGTGTCTCTGCGTGCCTTTGTGGCTGCCCCCACCTCCACATGATCCCATTGGCTCAGCCGGTCAGTGGAGGCGGCCCCGATGTCCCCGGCGTCCTCTACCTCGCACACCCTGCTGCACATGCTCGGCAGTCGGCCGACCCCTGACCCCGCTGTCACGGTGATGGCTACTGTTATCTGGAAGTAGTTATCTCACTGAGATAGCCTTCTGCTCCCCCAGACTTTTATTGAAAATATAAAGCTGCACCAATTACTGATATAAATAGACCAGGTCTCTTTAAGAGGTACATGTGCACTATAGGTCTGGCAGCCCAATGGGGCCCAAGATCACCGGCAGATTTAGGCCAGATTCCAGCCAATTTTTTCACGCATCAGTCGTGTGCGGGTCAGGCTCATAGTAGCATCACTAATTTATTTTGTCGTTATTGTGCTAATTGCCTGGTTCTGCTTTAGAAACTTCGCATTTGTGTGTGAAACAGTGCGCCTGTGTGTTTATTGTATATGTGTTTGCGTATGTGAGCCTGCATCGTAAAAGCTGGGGTCGGGTTTAAGTCGGACTTAGGCTGAGATGCTCTGTCACTATCCAGGCTGGGCTTGGCTCAGATCGGCCTGAATGCTGTGGTCCTGACTGACATTTCAGGCCCGTGCAGGGCTCTAATGGGAACCCCAGTGCCATTTTGGCATCAATAGGGATGGAATGACCCATGATTCACAGGTCAGGGGACAGAGAAGGATTAGCAGAAAGACAGTGAGGCATCAGAAAACCCGTAATGGGGTCAGATTGGCCCGCCTTTCGGTCCCAGTTATCATGCAGTGTGTAGGTTAGTGTTACTGGGCTAATGTGGCCCCAGTCACACCCTTTAAGATGCTAAACATAACCCTTTAAGATTAACATTAATGATAATAATGCTAATATATCTATCTAAGAGAAGACAGTGACAAACAAGCACAGAGAACTATCCATCCATCCATCCATCCATTTTCTGTAACCATTTGTCCTATGCAGGATTGCAGGAGTCCAGAGCCGATCCCAGAGGCTACAGCCACAACCCAGGATTGAGCACTGAAACAGGGAACTATTTAGCCATATATTAGCATTTTGTTTTTTTTGTTTTTTTAAATGCATTCTGTTAGCATTTACCTGCCATACGTGATACAGACCAGCTAGGAGGTGTCGTGGAGCATGCTGGGATTGCCACAGAGGAGGCGTTGCTCCCCCGCCCGGGAGGTGGGCTGCCGCCAGCGAGTGCTGAGTCGGTGCTGGCAGCGATGGAGCCGGGCGGTGGCTAATAAATCAGCCGGCAGTCCAAAGGTCAGCCACAAACATTAGGACTGTCTCCGGGACAGCGACGCTCGTCGCTGCAGCTAGGTGACTCCATTCTTTTTTTCAAGGATCATTGAAATTTATAAGTTGCTGAACAAGTAATAAAGGCCATTAAAAATGTAGCCGGAATTTATGCGTGGCAGAGGTGGAAATTATATAATTAGGGGCTCAAATAATTTTTCAGTTGGATTCCTCCTGCAGACCTTTAAGTTTAATTGGGTGCTAACAGCGGCAAAGAACCAATGATGACGACAGACATGTGAGATAAATCTGGGCAGAAAGTCAGGGGTCAAAATCATACCAGGGGAAGACATATGTATAAAAAAAAGCAGTTGAACGTACTTGGGATTTTCAGGATTTTTTTCCACTCCGTTTACAGCCGGTAGTGGTACATTGTTTTGTGCCCGCGATTCGTTCCCATAAGTTATTCCGATCCCGTTGAATGCGTCCCGCTTATAATATCGTGCTGCGGACGGACAGACAGACGGACGGACGGCGGGATGCGGTGCCGTGGGCCCGGATAAACCGGCCGCCTGAATTCGGAACTCGAATATGAAAAATCAATAACTTCGCTCATTAGCTGACCCTTCTTATTAACTGCATCCTGCATTGATGCAGACCCTGTGATTTACAGGCATTTAGTGTGGATGATTATTCTGGCTGTCAAGCAGCTGGCATTTGAAGTATTATTTTGCACAAAAAAACATTCAAAATGTAACCATATGGCTGTGTCTTTATTTCCAACGCGGTACGATTCCTTCTGCATCTGTAGCTGATAATTAATTCTAATGCAATTTGTATGCATATATTTATTTAAATGCACCCTTTCAAAAAAATCAGGACTTAAAATAACCTCAAACATTTTCTTGCTCTGCAAAGCATTTCTGAGTTTAAGATGTTTGGGTTTTCACTCTAATAGTAAAGCCTTTTAACTGGTGGATCGTTTATTTAATTGACTGTAATTGTGCGGGGCTTTTTGCTTCCAAAGCTAAAAGGGTGTATGTTTTTATTCATTTATTTAACTCTGAAATCTATGTTTTCTTTTCTAAGCTGTGGCTATGTTTGGGGGGGGGCACTTCAGCTCAACCCCCCCACACGGCTGTAATTTCACTGCCTTTTGAATGGTGAGGGGGACGCACTTGAGTTCGACCCCCCCCCCACCCTTCAAAATTACACTCGTCATCCAGGCATTTACTGTGGCATTTCAGGTTAAACACTTCACCTAAGGCTACACCAGCAGCCCCTCCTGGGATTTCAGGCAGCAACCTCCCGGCCAGAGGCACAGCCCCTGAAACCCGCCAGCCCTGACGCTGGACCGTGAGCGATGAGCGCGGCTTCCGATGCTAACCAGCATGAGGGCCACTGCCAAGGAACTTAATTACCAAGCACTCAACTTTTTGCAGCGCATTGCCTGGTCTCTTAATTTATAATCTTAATAAAGATAATAAAGATTAGAATGAGCATTTTAATAAAATAACCAGATAATGAAATGCAGCTGTAAAAATCATTGATTAATTCCTGCTACTGAAATAACATCCGGCTTTTTACTGTATCATGGCCTAGAGTGAAAATTGTGTAAATGATTTATTGGGCTTAACTTTTCAAAGAGACACCCCCCCAGTGTAACTATGGTTCAGTTTTTATTAACTAATTGCATATACACACCTACACTGATGTAAACAGTCAGCAGACATCGCCTCCATTTACGAGATGAATTACATGATTTGCTGTCATGGGCACAAAAGATGCCAAAGTCTTTAAGCCTACATTAAATTTTGTAAGATTGTGGCTACATATGTGGAAACGTTCACAGCAGCAAGGGGATTTCATCTCATTTTTGCCTGTCTGTGTTTTACTTCAGTAAAATACAGCTTTGCTGATACAAGTGCGAAACAGACCAAGTTCACAAGAACATACCCTCCTCCCGATCCAAAGGTCTCCGTGGTCCTCAGTAAGGCTCTGGACGGTGACGTTAGCCAAGAGCAGGGCCTCTCCCAGGTAGGAGATTCTCAAATCTGGGTCAGGTTCCTCAAGGGGTGGTCGCCGTCGGCTGGTTCCCAGTAAGATGGAGAGTACCTCCAGTGCCACACCTGCTTGGGAATCTTCTGGGGGACACTCACAGATCATCAGGGCCCCATCTTACCACCACCACCCCCGGTCATTACTGTACACTTTGTGTATAATCATTTTTCAACATATCGACTTATATATCATCTCATGCTAGCAGATGCGTGTGTACATGAGCTTACATGCATGTGTGTGTCCGTGCACACGTGAGTTTTCTAATGTCTTCCCTTGATCAGACCATGAGATCTACTGTTTTAACTTTCCTAAAAAGGCATATTAAATAAACATTACCCATTTATTTTTTCAATGCAATGAATAAACAAAAGCAGCCCACTGTACACCCACAGAAATGCGGTGTACAAAGACAAAAACCATTATCATGCACATTCAAAGGAAAATTGTGTCTGTGTGATGTTGTGAAACATGTAGCATCTTCTCCATAATATAACATAAGCGTTCGTAGTGGGATTCAAATATTTATTATTAAAATTATGGTTACAAAGCATTAGGTATCTCAGTGGTCGGAGTGAAAAAAAAGAAAATACTTATTTATGTCTAATCAATCAAATTCCCTCAGTTTCTGAAGCCATTTTCTGGATAGTCATTCCTTCCAGTCTCCTTTAGTAATTGTATCAGTGAAGTTGTTCAGAAGAGATTTTCAATTTATTTCTAATCAAGCTTTATCTAATATTCTCCCGACAGGCAATTAAAAATTCAAACTCCACTGAAAAGCCATTTCTCACTTCGTACTTTCTCCCAGTGTTCATTTAAGGATGTTATTTCATTAAAAAGTGCTTGTTGATGAGTTTGGGATAATTCGCTAGCACATTTAATTACCATATTCTGCATCCTTAAGCTACTGCTGCTGATTTGAAGCCCCCCGCCCCCCCCCCCACACGCTTTACGCTTTACTGCACGACAGATATCTGAAAACATGGGATTTGATCGTTTTATTCAATTAACCTAAGACGCGTTTTATAATAGTCGTCAATTTGAGGCGTATCTGCTATATTACTCTTGCAGGGTCTCCCGTGCCTTTTAAGGCAGCATCGCAGTTAAAGGTGTGACCTGCATCTGAAGCCTCCTTTATCTCGTACCTGTGAGGAAGGTCCTCACCATCATCTCGTCCTGTAAAATATCCTGCTGTACAAACGGGTGAACCTGTCAGCTGCTTCAGTGAGCCGCGGCTCAGAGATTTAAAGGCCGTTGCTGGTTCTTTTCATTTTGTTTTTACCACAATATTTAGCTTACAGGTGTGACAGGAAAAGAGATAGCAGAAAGGAATGAGTACAAGGGCGGGGCTACAGGGGCACCAGCCCCAGCTGAAAGCTGATTGGCCCCAAGAGTGCCGCCTTCCCTGTCACTCACAGATTCAAAACATATCATTGGCTAATGATGATGTTGGCCTCTCTATATGAGTTATTGCCCCTCTTATGACCCCTATTAAAAAAAAAATCCTAGAATCGCACCGAATACCAGGAGCCAGTTAGAAAGAGGGAGATATTCCCACCTGCTCCACCTCCTGCCTGGTGCTTTATAGCCCGCCATGCACTGAACAGTATGTCCTCTCCTAGGAGATAGTTTGGGGGAATAAAGGGTGACTTTGTCATTATGATCTGTAACGAGATTCCTGTGTGATGCTGGGGGGGGGGTGTCAGCACTCTATAAACAACCTTTGGGGTGTACGTGTCTCTGGGAGTCAGACTAGCCACGCATAATGTTTTTTTGGATTCATCACCTACACCCTGCATTTTACGAAGTACACGAACAGCCCACGCACAGCCCACAAACAGACCACGAACAGCCCATGAAGAGCCCATGAACAGCCTATGACCTCAGGCCGGGAGCTGCCAGGGGCATAGCCATGAGCACCCAGATTCCATCTGTTCTCTGGCGGGAGTGAGTGTGCCAGTCAAATCAGTTTGGAATGTCTCTATGCAGCCTTTCTGCTACAACCTACAAAGCTGCTTTTGGTTTGGGGGGCAGATGCTTGGGCAAATTGACGGGCCAGTCAGGCAGCACAGTGCTTTGGACCTGGACTACGTTTTTAGGACAGAAACTAGGTGAAGATGTCCACCTGTGATGCTGATGTAGCTAAATCTTTTCTGAGCTCCTTGTATCAGCTGTGCTCCTAAAGGTACTTTATAAGGACACTGACTGGATGTGGCCCTGAGCAGCTTTTGGTAAAATAGCTCTGTTGCGTGTATGTGAAGGAGGTTCTGTCACCCACTATGTAAGAAGCTGTAAACGCGTCTAAGGAGCTAAAGCGTCATGAGTATAAATAACATCATTCCTGAGCTCAAGATACGAAGCTGCCCTCAGGTGCCGCCATGTGCCCCCATGTGCCCGCCTGGCCCGGCCAGCTCAGTCAGGTGCCCCAACCGGGGCCACTGGTTCCTGCGGAGCTCAGCCATCCAATCAGAGGGACCACCTGATTTTCACGGATGGCCAGCTCGGCACCACGCTTCTATTAGGTGTGCAGGAAGGCAGAGGGTGGGGCTGGTGCATAACAACGGCCTGTGGCCGATCCAGACCGATCACGGTGTTCTGGAAGGTGGAAATAAGACAAACAAACAAATAAAAAAAATAAACGGGGGCGGAGGGGGCACTTACCGACCGCAATATGCTTCCTGCCTATTTAGGACACTCACGTCCAGCAGTGGGTCTGCATATGCATATTTTTCCCAGAATCCCTTGTGACGCAGCCTCTCGGTCTGCAGGCCGGTGCTGGCGGAGCACAGGCACGCATGCATCTCATTTGAATACTTTTCCAATGAACCCTGTCAGGGGCAATTAATGCGGACACATTAAAGGATTTCGGCGAAAGACAGGAGGAGAGGAATGTTCAATAAGTAGCTGGTGCTAAATGATGCTAACGGCAGTATGCTCACTAATGGAGATGTTTAAGGAATACGGGCTGCGTCCGCCTTTGGAAACTCTGCCCTGGATGTCAAAATACTCTCTGTCAGATTCGGCCGCTGGACTTTACATATTGTGACAGAGTTTAGCAGGGGTCAGCTGAGGCTTATGCGATAATTTAACCTTAACAAAATTATTTAAAATAGTGGTTAGCGGGTAGAGACTTCCATTGACATAGCATACGTGACAGTTATATTTTCTGGGCAATGTCAGTCACTGCTCTTGGCATCACATTGAATATTACTTACAGATCAACTAATGCCGCTCCGTCAGCCATGTTCTCCCATCGTCAAGCGCGGCAAGTCCTGAGGACGCGTCCGGCTCCTGCATGTGTCAGTATGTTGTTTTTGTTTATTTTGTGACTGACTTTTGTTAGAATGTAACACCAAGTATGTAAATTATAAATGGCGAGGGACATTTTAATGGGTGAATTTCCATATCAAGCATCTCACTCAAAGATGTCGAGACCAGGGTTGTTATTAATGAAAACTAAAACCGTAATAAAAAAAATCAAAAATAAAAAGCACTCCCCCTAAATGAAAACTATAAATATTGTTTCCAAGACTAACCGAAATAAAAAAAACAAACGTCCATATTTTTTGGTCTTATGTTTTTTTTTTAATACTATTTAGTTAGCTATATTTGGTCATCCACAATATTACTTGTAAACCATTAAAAATACCTATTTTGCCCTGTTTGAGGACATAAATACATAATGTGCACTGTGTTTTCATCCAGCCAACAGCTGCACAATCTTCAGTCTATCCCTAGATATAACATTGCTTAAACAAAAATATATATACTCATATGTCTGTCCATCCTCTGTACCTGCGGATCCTATTGAGAGTTGCAGAGGGCTGCAGTCTATCCCGGCAGCTACAGTAACACTCATGCGTACAGAAAACGTGCTATAACTCCAATTCAGCTCAATGTGTTTTTGGACTGTGGGGTAAAACCAGAGGAAACTCCACAATACCACAGGGAGAACATGCAAACTCCACACTCAGGGAGCCATAGCAGAGACTCAAAGCCTGGCCCTGAGGTGTGAGGCTGCAGTGCTAACCAGTGCACCCTCATGAGTATAAAAACGGAACTGAAATATGTCTTAGAAATACCAACTAATACAAATTGATATAAACCACACTGAAAATGAACTAAAACTAAACAGAATTTCAAATGAAAATTGAAAATAATATAAAAATAAGAGTTAATTTAAAAAGTCAAAAGTGTAACAACACAGATCGAAGCTCTCTGTGCCCGCCCCAGGATTTCTGTGGCTTTCCTTTGAGCCCATCTTCACACCCTTAAGCTCTTCACGGCTGTTAAAATATTATGTTCCTGGTATCATCAAGTGGTTCTGGAGGCATGTCCTGCAGACCTGTCCTCGCAGGTAAGAGATGCTGTCCAGGGGCCTGCAGGTGAGACTGTCTGTCAGATGGAGGCTTGGGGAGCTTGCGCACCCCTCCCCCCACCGCCAGCAGATAACTCTGCAGGGTGCCGGGATCTATCGCGGGGGAGCCATCTTGGGCATTTCCGAAGTGAAATCCTCCAGAAATATTAGCCGTCCCCACCCATCTCTAATTATTTCTTGTTTTATTTTACATAAGTGGCAGCTCGATAAAACACAATTGACCGTTTTAAATGGTTTTCCTCACTGCTAATTGTAATGGCTGCCTTGTTATACCCCCGACTGTGCCAGTACGCACACACAGGCACACGCACACGCATGCTCGCACAGAGCATCGCCCCGCCAGCACCAGTCCATGGCCCTGGGGTGAGATACAAACTCCACTGGCCACAGGGAGGGGGGTAAGTGATTATAGCCCTTTGACTGGCGGGAGGCAGCCATGTTTCAGAGGAGGTGGGGGGGTTCCGCTGGATGAAGACGGCCTCTGTGCTGGAGTGGCTAATTAAATACAAAGGTAGGAATAAAACCTTAATGAGAAAAAAAAGCTTGTTGCAAGAGCTGGCACGGCCCGTTCCGGCCCGATTAGGGCCGCTTGCCCATATGGGCCCGGCTGAAGCGTCCATTAGGGTCCCGCTTAATGGATCGTCGTCCGTGCGGGTGCCAGGGGCCAGCCACGGCACACTTCCCAGCAATTTCCAAACTTGGCAGGCAAGCGCGGGCCCGCTATGAAATTCCTTAGCCCCGATAAATATTTTATGGAAATTAAAATTTAATTCTTTGCTTAGTTTAAGCAATTTCCCCCTGTAAGTAGTGTGTCTGTGAAGGAGATTACAACATTCGGCAGTTTGTTTATAATTTAATTTTTTATGTTGTGGCTGGCAGTGGGGCAAAGTCGCAACACCTGTGAGTGTTTATAGCGGCCCATCTCTCACAGCTGCTCCTTTTCAAAACACCTCGGCGGCATAATCATTTCATAAAATTTCATGATTTACCATCTGCTAGACTGAGCTATAAGCACATGCGATGAGCATTTGTATGGCTCTGCTCCCAGAAAGGTACAATAACTGTATATTTTAGCGTAATGGCTTTGCAGGGCATGCAAATTCCCACACAGCAGATTGCACCGATGCGCTACTCTGAAGGCTGAGCCCAAAATCCCTGTTTTGCAACCCCCCCCGAAATTATCAAGTGTCCACGCAACGCCCCCCTCGTTCTCCCATCCCAAGAGCGCGAGGCCGCCCCGTTTTAAAAGCGAGACACCCAGCTCCAGCGCAGGGGTTGCGAAGTAGGAGGCGCGGCTGGATTACTTTCCCTTTCTGCATTTAATGTCTGCGCATTTGGGTAATTAAAATGATTACTACAACAATTAAAGCAAGTAATTAGAAACTAATTACACTGGCATTTTTTGTGATTACAGGAGCAGATGAAAATAGTGTTCAAAATTAAATTCATTGCATATTCATGGAAATGAAATTAAATACTGCTGAGTGAATGAGATAATCGAGATGGGAAGAGAGCCTTGTGTTGCCGGGCTTTTGGGAACAGCCTGCCTGCGTGCCACTAATGTCCCTAACAGACATTCGCTTAAATCACTGATAATCTTTTAATGCCCTTAAAAGGAGTTAATATTTGGAACGCACTCAAAAGCACCCAGGGTCTCCCCGTTTTTCTCCGTTCCTTCTTTGCATGCACCTCTCCTGTGATGATGAAGCCTACCAGCTGTAACACAATAGAAGACATTTAATCATTATCTGCTGAGACAGAGGCTGGCCCTTCATTTCTCTCCTCCATCGCTCCGTGCCCAGCGATAAATTAAATTAAAGAATCCCCTTCTCCAAAGCCATTTTGCCCTCCCTTTTATCCTTTCTTTTCTCCCTCCCTCTCTGCCTTTCCTCCTTTCTTTCCTCTCCGTCTTCCCCTCTTCCCGGGCCACGCTGAGCCCGCAGCCGCCGCCATGATCGTGTAATGAGATTCTTCAGATTAAATAGATTTCCTGTTAAACTCGGAGCTGGGTAGATAAGGTGTCAAGAATGAATGGTTATTAACATTTAAATATATCACAGAATAAGAGAGAGAGAGAGAGCGGGTCGGCAGATAGAAGGGGAGAATGGAGAGAGAGAGGAGGGAAAAGGCGAGAATATGAATTTTTCATTGTTGCCAAGCACAATAGACCACCCCCGCCCCCCCGCCGACGCATCTTTTGCCGGACCTAATGAAAGTGAAGTAATTAGAGGCCCATGCGGACGATATTCACCGGAGTACAATTAAGCTGCGGGAAGGCCTGTTATTTTTCTGACATGGCCCATCCTGCTGCTCTCGCGGCATTGGTGCTGCTGGTGATTCCGCCTCGCCTCGCCTCACCCAGGTCTCGCCTCGCCTTGCCCACTCGCCTCACCCAGGTCTTGCCTCACCTTGCCCACTCACCTCACCTTACCTTGCCCCAGCCCCGCCTACTCACCTTGCCTTGCCCCAGCCCTGCCCACTCACCTTGCCTTGTCCCACCAACTCACCTCGCCTCGTCCTACCCGTTTGCCCTGCCCCAGCCTTGCCTCCCCCTGCCTCACCTTGCCTCACCTCACCCACGCGCCTGCCTGCCATAGCCTCTGTTTTCCAGCCCAAGTCCTAGATTATTACATGAGATTAATAATGTAGATTCCACAGACTTTGTTACCCAGGAAGATGCACCTTTCAGGAGTTGATGGCCTTGCCATTCATCACCCCCTCCTGCTCTGGCCCGTCCCTTTTCATTTCTCATCCTTCCTTTGGGGGGGGGGGGTGGCAGAATGAGGGGAAAAGAGAAGAGGAGAGAAAAAATAAGAAGAAAATACTGTTAGGAAGGATTGTGTTTGGAGAATGCCAGTGGACAGGGTGCGCTAAGTGAGAGGTGGTCGCAACCCCTCACAGCCCAAATGCCACTCATATCCATCAGGAACTCTGGGTCTCTAGCTGACTCCAGCTAATACTCAGGGGAAGGCTGACAGCGTGGTCCCTCCCATCGCCTAAGCTTTCCAGCTCCTTGCGAACATTAGCCAGCGGCTGTGGCTGCATGGCCATCAGAGAGCCATTTTCTCAGGAGGCTCCTCTGTTGTCTAAAGAGCTTTTACTCTTGTTTATTGGTGGGGGGGGGCTGAACTCACTCTATATTGGACAAGTGTGGGGGTTAGGTGAAAGCGTTCATGGTCCTTTTCTGACCCTTAAACGGTCCCACAAATCTGTTCCTGTTTTTGTAAATATGTCTGCCCCTTCCATTTACCCACACTGACACAGAAACCTTGGGCCTGCTTCCCAAAGCCAGAAACAACACTAAACGTCTCATTTTCGCACCGACAGCCTGTTTGCATCCTATTCTGTTGAGAAAGTTGTTTTTCTGTCTGTTTTTTGTGTGTGTGCTTTGTTTTCTTTCCCCTTTCCTCACTGCCCTGTGTCTTGATCCCTGTCCCCCTGGTGACAGCACATCTAAATAAATAGAATGCACCTGTTTGCCACAAATTCCATTCTTCCCAAGCCCCTGTTCAGCAGACAAGAAGGAGAGCTGGATGTTTCACCAAAAGAATTCACAATGTTTATTTCTTTTCCTAGTGACGATAAAGTCCAGCAAGTACATCCCAAGAGATGTGAACCCAAATCCAATCAAACGCAGGTCCACTTCCATGACTGTGAAGTCACTTCCTGCCCCGGGAGCAGTGTATAAAGGTTCAATCCATGTCAGCGGACAACCATAATGAGTGCCAAAATGGCACAGGGTGCCCGCAGATGCTGTGGGCGAGGATCTTGAGCACCAGACGTACCCATCCCACTGGTACTGGCATTCATATTCAAATCTCCTCTTTTAGTGGACTGAGCAAATATTCCTGCACATGGCACAGAGTGCTGTGCCCGTATTTCATGCAGGTGGGGTTCCCATAGGCCAAGGCAGCATCAGCAGCAAGATAGGCATGCTATTTACATGCCAGGGCTGGCCAAGACGCAAGCTCCCTGTGAGTAAATGTCACCCATTCAGCCTTAGATTGCGGTCCACCAGCCCCCCCTGCGAGGATACATGTCCTGATCAAATGCCAGGACTGATAGGGGTTGTTTACTGCCAAATGGGCAGACAGAGGGAAAAGGAGAGGCTGCCTTTCATTCAAATTGCCTCATCGTTCAAGGAACTGCTGGATGTAGATTTGGAGTCATAGCTGGTAGCACTATTCCCTCTCACAACTGGATGCAGATTTGGGGTCGTAGCTGGTTGCACTTTACCCATCGCAGCTTGATATAGATTTGGGGTCATAGCTGGTTGCACTTTACCCCTCACAAATGGATGCAGATTTGGGGTCTTAGCTGGTTGCACTTTACCCCTCACAGCTGGATGCAGATTTGGGGTCGTAGCTGGTTGCACTTTACCCCTCACAAATGGA
>JAAGVU020000040.1:2295266-2308046 GCA_011763525.2 Mormyrus iriodes
TCCGACTTTTGCATAGTACTGTGTGTGTCTGTGTGTGTATTATACATACAGTATGGAGATAGAACATGTACTGTATAGTATAGTTGTAGGGACACTGATTCTCACCAGATCGCATAATTAACCAGACCTCAATATTCAGGGACACCTTTATCCATCCATCCATTTTCCAGAACCGCTTATTCCATTTCGGGTCGCGGGGTGCCCGGAGCCTATCCCGGAGACTGCGGGCGGAAGGCAGGGAACAACCCAGGACGGGGCGCCAACCCATCGCTGGGCACGCTCACACACCATCCACACACACATGCATACCTACGGGCAATTTGGCAAGCCCAATCAGTACTACCAAGATGAATAGCCTTAAACATTTTCTTTGGTTGCCTCCGACTTTTGCATAGTACTGTGTGTGTCTGTGTGTGTATTATACATACAGTATGGAGATAGAACATGTACTGTATATTATAGTTGTAGGGACACTGATTCTCACCAGATCGCATAATTAACCAGACCTCAATATTCAGGGACACCTTTATCCCAACAGTAAAATGAATGTTAAATATACACTGATAACTCACAATATAATGCCAGTCATCACCGTTATTTATTAACCGCCGCCGCTTTAAACCTCAGCACCTTGTTGCCATACATGTCATTGTATACTATATATATATATATGGAATACTGTATATTTTATATACAAATTGTGTATTTCTTGTATATTGTATATATTGTGTGTATATTTTACATTGTTGTTCATTTTCTTATTTGCTCTTTATTGTTCTCCATCATTATATGTTGTTCACATCTGCAGCGAGGTACGCATCCAGGTACTTCATTTTTACTTATAAATGAGAGTAAAGCTTGTGAATCCTTGACTCATTGAACCTTGTCCATACCTGGGGCGCTTTCAGTATGCTCTGAGCTTACAGCCCAGCAGCATGACAGTTGGGCTCGTTGAATCATTCAAAACCGAACCTTCTGTTTGCAAATCAGCCGCAGCCGGGCTTAGTACCTAGTCAATCGGTCCCGCAGGAGAACAGAGGGGCTGTTTCTGACAGAGAATTGGAGAATCCAGCTTTGGGTTATTCTGCCTGCAAATCGCCCTGAAGCTCATTCGCTATGTTCTGCTAGAAACCTCCTCAAAGTTGGGCCTGGTGATTTTCTCCTTCCTGAACCTCTTTCTTCTGTGATCCGAGGCAGGGATTTTGTTCCAGATGTTCTCCATCTCGCACCTGAATTATTTAAATGACAAGACAACAGGGGCCAGCCCACTGCTCCCAGGAGTTGGGGTGAACAAAAGCTATCCGTCATGCGGGGACAGGGTCGGGGGGTGGTGGCCGGCCAGCATGTGGCAGGTGCACGGCCCGAGCGGAGCCTCTCCGCGGCATCACCTCGCAGAATACGGGTCGCCCGCTAACGACTCGCCCGGTTTCCTGGAAGCACACAGTTATGGAGCACCCAGAGTCTTGCTGATGGCAGCTGCCTTGATCCCCAGGCCCTCAGGGGGGTGTCCTGTGGAAGGAGACCGGCACGTGGTTCTTTGTTCCACACCCCTGCCCTCCCCCCATTCCGGGTTCACGTGGGAAATGAGGAGGAGCAACTTAAGAGAGAGCACTACGCAGAATCCCCTGCCCAGTGTTGGGCGATCAAATGATTGTTCTTTTATATCTATAACTCAACATCATGGTTCCAGTCTTTGTTCAGCCTGGATGGATGACCTGAGTCATGCCACTGCCATGGACCAGATAAGCGTTGTGGGTACATACATTTGGGCCGCTAGCCACAGGATTTGAGTCTGCAGCTTTCTGATCACATGCGCAGGGTCCTAAACCACTGAGTTATCCTGCAGGGGGCGTTACTGAGCAGTCCCATCTCGACAGTGATGTTGCATATCTCAATTGTTCGATCAGCTCCTGTGTGATAACATATTTTTTTCTCCCGCTGGCTTCCAGTGTTTCTCCCCATTGCCCCCCCCATACGTTCTTCATAAATAACAAAAACAGCAAATGGCCTGACTGCAAGAAGAGAATTCTATTCTTAGAACCACGTAGAATAAGTTTGTCAAACAAATCAGTCGAACAAATCTGTCCTGCTGAGGCGAGTTTCAGCCTCAATCTTATCATTAATATTTATATAGCTTGAAAAATTCAGCATTTTGTTTTACCATAGTTGTTAACCTGTTTTGCTTCGAGAGACCCAGTGCAGGTACTGGAGCAGATAGAATTCCAGGGGGTTGCAGGGCGGAGGCAGTCAATGTTTATCACATTCATGGTACAGAGTGCATGGAAATGCTGAGGCTTTTACTGGTCAGTTACACAAAGGCACTATGACTGCAAACCAGGCGCTCATAATATTTTGGTACCAATTACTATTGATTTTACAATTGGTTTGCCCAGAGATTGTTTTATTACTAATATATTTAACGTGCAAATCAATAGGAACACTTGTTTGGCTCATTCTTAGGGAGGTAATGAAATCAAACATTCAGGCAGGACAATGCTATCTGATCCATAAAAGACTGCACCAGATGCTTAATGCAATAGTTAAGGGCGGAGGCATTACTGCCGTGTGCCGGCTGAAAGCGACGAGGCGGGCCGCGGCGGATCACAGTTTCCGCCTCGTTTTCCCCTCTCTGCACCTTCATTAAGACTCTTTTGGCAAAAACCTTTCTATCAAGGCCCTGAAACCGCAGCCAAAGAGTGGAGATCCAAATCATTAAGCGCGGAGAACAATGGCCTCACCGCGCCTTCGACCGAGTGCCATCTGTGTCGCGAGATATTTCATTCTCACGCCTTTTTTTTGCCTGGGAAAGGAAAATATGGAGCCTGATTCCATAACTCTGCAGTGCACAGCTGCTGTCCTCATTTAGGTTATTTTCTTATTTGCGAATCGCATTGCGCAGATGCGTTTTATTGCGACAGAACTCAAGTGGCAACCGTCAAAGCAAACAGTGCTGTTATTAACGCAGCGCGATACAGATCAGCTTCTGAGGCCCAGCGGTCAGAATGCGGTCGCATGTAAACAGGTCTCGTTTGCCCTTTGAAACTGGAGTTTTCGTTCAGATCAAATGAGAAAGTCTCTGGTTTTATTTATCCGTTTCAATACAGTATGTCCCCGTTTGACAGACCATTTCAATTCAGGGGAATGATGATTTCCAAGGGCTTTATTTTATTTTTTTATCTTATCTGTCCAGTGTTAAAATGAACCATAGGCCTGCTTGTCCCCTAATGTCTGATCATGTACTTTCTTGGGGAAAAACCCATCGCATTTATATTCCTGAACAAAGCCGCGCTACACATTTCCATATTCATCAGTCCAAGGAGGAGTCGTAAAATACAGTGGGACATCTCGGAATATTCAAAATGCACGCATGTTTAAACAATCTGCGACTGAAACAGACGTGCAGGGATGAGCCGGGTGCCGTGTCTCGCAAGACGGATAGCCGGGAGGAGAACGGGTAAAAAAAACAGACAATGGAAACACAGTGTAACCAATGTTTACCGAACAAATTGTCAAAGATTTATTTATTGGAGCTGACTGAGGGATATGAAATCTACACTCCATTTAAAAGCGTCTCTTTTATTTCGCTCTGCCTGGGGCTCTAAGCACATCTAATTTTACCCACAGCTATAACTCTCTGGCAAACTATTCCGGCTGCTGCAGGAAGTTCCTGTGAACTCATTTCGGTTTATGTCCCGTGCTGATGAAGCCGGCTGGGTGATTGAGAGCACACGCAAGGGGACCAGGGCGTCCCACAATGCCCAGCGACGTCCGAGCTCGCGGCGATCCATCTGCCCCCAGGTCTCCTTCCACTGGGGCACAACATGCATTAATAGCTCACATCGCATGTTTTTATTACGACATTCATGCTCTTAATTTGCCAGTAACCCATAAGGTCCAGCACCTATTCGCTCTGCTTAGTTTTTTATGTCCTGCACTGAGTCTGCTGAAGTCCACAGATGCTTTGTGATGGAAACCATCGACAGGTTCCACTAGGAATGAGGTGAACCAGGACAAAATCAGCCTTTGATCTTTGCAGTGAGAACCACCTCTCACCTTTGGGTAACATTGATGAACTCAGGATAAACAAGAACGCTTCGGGTTTGCTGGCGAGACAATTGGAGCCGGACGGCTGCGTGGGGATGAAATCCCTCAGTGCCTTCTGTCTTTCGTACAGACATCATGGCCTCAGCTGCAATCTCAGCTGCACTCTCGTTATGCGTTTCCCCGTCGAACTACTGGATGCAGATGTGCCCAGAAAGAGTCGCTTCCTGTCACAGTCCTCTGGACTAAAATGGTTCCCCCTTGATTCCTCCCAAACATTCTCTCATTTTTCTTGTTTCTGTTGGGCTACTTCCACCCAGATACCATCTCGGGGGTGGGGGGTTGGGGTTAGGGGTTCTTGCTGATATACCCCAGAGTGCTCCAGACCATCAAATACACTTTATGCCAAGGGCAGGGGTGGGGTTATAATGTACATAAGGAACTAGTCAAAAAACAGGTTCCTTCGTAATGTTTTACATCATATATTACTTAAAAATAAAAAAGATACAAGGAGTACCAAAGCAGTAAAATTCAATATAATCTTGGATGTCTCAAAATAACTACTAGTTGCATTTTTGAACGAGGCATTTGTCTGAAAGCTTTTACCTAGAAATAACCTGGTATGCCTCTCCCAGCTTGTCTGTGGTCATCGCCAGGCTGCTGTGGGCTGTTTCTGGTCTGTCTTACTTAGGCTCTTCTCTTCATCTCATGCAAGTTCTCCAAGCTAGCACTATGGAGACTGTGCAGGCTGGGTCATTAGTTTGAATTGTCCTTCACTCTCACACTCACCAGATACTAGACTGAGGTGCGTTTTGGGTCGTTATCTTCCTGAATTTCTGTCCAATCAGCCTTAATCCTAGGCCGGCATGCCTGATTAGGTCTGCTGTGACGACCATGCTGGTTTGGTCCTAGGACGGCATGCCTTCTGAGGCCTGCTGTGATGGCCACACTGGTTGGGACTGCCACAGACTTGGTAAAAATCACAGACTCTGTCCCCAGCAAAGAGAGTCCAGATCAGGACACTGGCCCCTCCGTATCTGACAGTGAGCAACACGCATGCAGAACACTTATGCTCTCACTGAAATATTGATTCGTTATTGCATTATTTCCACTGCTTGGTTATTTGTTTGTTTGCTTTTATTTATGAAAAGGGACAAGAACAAAAGACCATAAATCAGTAAATAAGTTAGCTCTGTAATAGAAACGTGTGTTAAGTTTAAAGCTTAGATAATTGTGATTTTGAGTAGGAATACTCAGGAGTTTGACTTGGCTGTAACGCGAATGTGACAGCAGTATTCTCAGCGGTTCAACAGCTTTCCCTGCTACAGACACAACAAAAGTGAGAGCTTCAGTCTTCACTATTATTATTATTATTATTATTATTATTATTATTGTTGCTGTTGTTGTTACTGTTATCAGTACAAGCACAGAGGTTGATCCATGCCGCAGTGAACACTGGGTTACTTGCCAGCCATTTAATTGGACTTGACTGGACTTGGTCAGAACCCTGGTGTGTTTGGCAGAAGAAGGAAGTGAAATATATTTTGATATTCTGCTTGGTTCATTTGTGCTCATGAAACAAAACAGTGAAACTTGTGCATAAGTTAATTAAAGCCAATCAATCATTTGGCGGGCAGATTGTTTAGTGACTGGGAACTGTTAAGTAATCATTAATTAGGCAAATAATTATTTATTGGACCATGACTTAGTTTAACAGTGTACAAGTGGCTGTAGGAATTAATAACGAGCCAATCGTATTGAGTTTCTTTGTCCTCAGAATAAGCGCACCTTAACTGCGGGTTGCCAGGTGCGTCTGGGTGGTGATTCGCTTTGATGTGGTGATGCTGACATGCTTTCGGCAGCCATAGGCTGTCCAGAGATTGCGGTGCGTAGTTAAGGAAACCCAGCTGTGTCACCTGCTTCCTGCTCCGAATTTACCTTCCCTGGCGCCGTACCGCTAACTTACCTGCAATGTGACACTCGGTGACATTCATGAATCCTCGGCAGGAGATGGCACAGGATGCGCGTTACGCCACTGGGGTCGTTACCAGGACGACGGCGCAGGTTGGGAGAGCGTAGAGCTGTTGGTGTAACAGCGTGCCTGTGTAAGAGCGTAAGCAGATGCGACCATTGGCCAGCCCGTCACAGGTAGCCTGATGGCCCTAAATCCGGAGAAGGCGCCATGCCGGCAGGGGTGGCCCACCGGGTCTTCGAATCGCAGTATTAAGGCAGCCTGTCAGGTGCCGGAGACGTGTGCCGCAAGAGGGACCATTCCGCGGAGGCTGGGCCGAAGCCTGGCGGTGACGGGGGGGGGGCTTCGTCTCAGCAAAGAGCTGTCAGGCTCGAGCGCAATTACAGACACGCGCAAGGAAGTGGGCACCGCGGTGAGAGGAAGTGGGCTTGCCATCCCGTGTGGGCCTCAGCCTGAGTGATGACTTCTGGGGGGGTGCTGCTGTGGGTTCGAGGGGGGAGAGGGGAGTTGATGGAGGAAGTGGGTGAAGCTCGGCACGCTGGAGTCTATTTATAAAGGGTAATTGATAATATCATAAAGAGCAGCTTTAAAGGTATGTGGGCTTTTCCTGCCGCCTGTCAGGGGGAAAAGTTTCTGTCTGTCTGTCTGTCTCGCTTTCTCTCTCCTTCTTCTTAAGGGCTAAGATGTGACTGCGGTTATATCTACCGAGCCTGCAGCATTATCAGCCAAATTGGGCCCTGCTCTCCACAGCCGCACTGTCATCTTACATTTTCACTCTCCTCCATTTTTTGGCCGGTTTCTTTATCTGCAGGCTGGTTTGTTTATTTGTTCATCTGGCCGCATTCATGGGCTGCTGCGTAGCTGACATGTCTGCCCCTTCCTGCTCCTGCAAGGCTCACTCTCCATGCGGTGGCTGCTCTGAGCTTGGACATGCTGATAACCGGAAGGGGCCGGGTCATTCTCAGAGGGTCTGGCCTTGTACTGAATTGGGGGGAGGTCACATGACACACAGGACCTGAAGAGAGACAAGGAGATTGAGCTGAGAGATGTGGACGGATGCCCCGGCGTCTCGCATCATGGTGAACATTATGTTTTATGTGAAATAGTCTGCTAATATCACTTTCTTTTGTTTTAGAAAAAAGTTGACATTTTTCACCAAAAATAAGAAAAACAAAGTGTGCATATCCTGCAATCCTGCTCTGGATAATCAACTGGAAGATGGATGGATGGATGGATGGTTGGACAGATATACATGAGTAGACCTTATTAAATAACAATTGAGAGCATGGAGAAGTTGCTGTGCACCCAGCTAGTTTATGGCTACATTTACTTTCCCAGCCGTCATAGTAGCTGATGTGTGTCTTTCCTGGCATGTAAATCTGTGAACTTATCTGCTTCAGACAAGCATGTTTTTCAGGATCCCACTGCAGGTTCCTGTTACCATAAGGGTGTTACAGTGTAACTTAAAGAGCACACAGTGGTGAGTGAACAGAGTAACCCGTGTGTGTGTGTGTGTGTGTACAATCGGAGCCTGGGACACGCTGAGGACCAGGGGCCCTACCTCGTTACCCCCCCCCCCCCCACCACTCTGCTTCATAATACTAATGGAGTCACTACCTGGGGACACTAATTGTGTGTGACACCGCTGGAGGGGCGCGCACCCCTGCCTGGCTGACAACACACTTGCAGGGATTCCTAACAAACCCCAAATATCTGCCAAAACCATACGCTGCTGGTGTAAGGGCTCTGCTTAATGCGGGGGCTGCCCTTCGGGGGGGGGGGGACGTGGGCAACAGGACAGCCCTGTCTGCCAGAACAGGAAACCAGTGGTCAGTGGGGGTGCTAGTTTACCGTTTAGGCCGCAAATCACGTTTTTTTATCAGCACAAAAAATCACAAGTATAACTGCAGATTATGATGATTTAAACACCATTTATGACCATGACAGAGCGTTGTAATATCTTTACCAAGGGGGTATGGCTTAATCGTGTTTGATAGTTTACACTGAAAGATATTTCAAGGTGAGGAGGTTCTGATATGTTATACACCTGGCATGAAGGTTAGGAAATGCAGCAGATTGGCAGCAGCTGAGCAACGTTTGGAATGATGAGCGACACTCGGAACGCTGTGCAATGTTCGGAATGCTGAGTGACATTTCAGAATGCTGAATGATGTTTGGAATGCTGAACGACATTCTGAACGCTGAGCGACATTCAGAACGCTGCGTGACATTCTGAACACTGAGTGATGTTCGGAATGCTGAGCGACATTCTGAACGCCGAGTGACATTCTGAACGCTGAGTGATGTTCGGAATGCTGAGCGACATTCTGAACGCCGAGCGACATTCCGAACGCCGAGCGACATTCTGAACGCTGAGTGATGTTCGGAATGCTGAGCGACATTCTGAACGCCGAGCGACATTCTGAATGTTGAGTGATGTTCGGAATGCTGAGCGACATTCTGAACACCGAGCGACATTCTGAACGCCGAGCAACATTCTGAACACTGAGTGATTCGCAGAGAGAGGGTGATTTGACTTGCTTCGAATAATAAGGATCTTGCAAAATCCACAGGACGTGAAATTAATGTGCCACGGGATTATTATCAATTATCATTTTTCTCATTACTTCGCCATGTTTTGCCGCTATGCAGTAAATAAAAATATTAAGGAAGGCTTCTCTTCATGTTATTCCTGCTGCGAGCACTGCGGTGGAGGCTCCAGACCATCAGAACATTCTCACCTACTACATCTATGCCTCCTAAAATTATATATTTATATCTTAGCTGCCTAGATTGTTTGTTACAAATTGACTCAATTTTGCCTATATGTAGCTTAGATGATGAATGGAGAACAGTTCTGTGTTTCACATATATGCATTGAATTCTGTTAGATTCTTCAGGTTACAATAAGGCCCCTTCTGGGGTGATTCTTCTGTATCCTTAAGCATTACCCTACCTGCTGGCCTGGGAGTCAAAGGAGTCGCATTTGAAAGCCAGGGCACAGTGGTCAGCTATCTGGAGGTTGACTGGGAGATGAATGGAGTGCAGACCTCCCAGTCTGCACTGGGAATCACATCCAGGACAAAGGGGTATTGTTTGATTTTTGGAGGGGGGAGGGATATTTACCCTAGGCAGATGAGCTATGGACTGATGGACAAAGTGAAGAATTCTGCATTCTACATTTTCCAAACTGTAACTCAGGCATGTGACACTTCTGCCAGCTCCTGTACTCTAAATGCCAAATATCAATTTATAAAAATATATATATTTTTGCTAATAACTGAGAAATACGTTCAACATTATAGCGAATAAATCAGTGCTAATGGAACAACCCTCGGTGCATAACCTTTCCATATAAATATTTCTCATATTTCACTTCTCATATTCCTGTTTTTCAGGGGAATGAAAAATATAAATAATAAGATATAATAATAAAAAATACTTCCAGGTTCTTCATTTTTACTTTTAAATAGTGGAATATGAGACAGGCCGTCGTGAGCAGAGCAGGAACCTGCCAGAATGCGTTCACTCGCGTGAAATGGAAGCTCATCTGCGTCTTGCAGGGACTGGCATCTCTTGCGACCACAGAGCGCCGGGAACCCTGCAGCGGCGTTTGTGCTGCCTTATTTTGCGCCGGCTCATTTTTCCCTCCTGCGCTGGGTGTTTCTGATCCACGGCTGGGTATGAAAACCCAGCCATGGGTAGTAATATTCAGGAAATGATTACCTCATTTTGTCAAAACATATACTATCAAGCCACAATAAACAGGGAATCACGTCAGGTCTGTCGGAAGTGTTCCCGGGAACTGTCACAGAACATGCCTTCTAAGGACTCATTCACGGAGATAATGCGATAATTTGATTTCTCAGATAAGTTCAGTGAAAATGCCCCAACCGGACATTTTGAAAAGCAAAATCCATTACTTGTCCCTAATTTATCCTGGCATAAATTAAAGGATTTCTGTAGGCCATTAACCTACCCATTAATATAGCCGAGATGAAGACAATTGAAACCTCGGGTTACAAATCATGGGATGAGGCTTTTCCTAAACGATATTTCATTTAATGGTGGGGGGTGGGGCATGCTGGGCCCTACAATTAATTTTGAAATTATCGTTGTCTTATGTTGTCGTACAAACAGGGACAGGGAGACTTTATGGGAGACAATGATGACAATCCTCTTAAGAGCAAAAAAAAAAAAGAATAATAATAATAATTTACATTTCATCCATTCTGTTGTTTATGGGAGATGTCAGTGGTGGTTAGGTTTCGTAGACAGAACTGGGAGAGACACTGAAACACGATGCTAGTCGAAGCTAAAATATAAAATTATAAACTTAAAATAAGTATAAATATTCCAGGCCGTCCTGCACAGACGGCGCTCAACATTTGCACAGGAAACTCTGCGTTCTTTCAGTCCTTAGGAGATGTTACAAACCCTCAGAGAATAGAGTAAGTACCATACATGCAAATGAAAGCTCTCTTTACATAACAAATAGAACATATATTTATGGAATGATTTAAAAATATATATTCGAACTTTGATCCATATGAGAAATGGCACATTGTCCCTGGTGGGGAACAGGAGCGGCTAATTACGCAAAGTATTAATAAACAGGGGTAGTCTTTGGTGTTGGATGAGGGTGGGGGGGATGTGAGGGACAGGGAGCAGGGCCGTCCTTTTCGAGGTGGCCTCAAAGTGTCACTGGCTAGACTGCAGCAATGAGTGTGGCATGTGCGACACCAGGACCCTGGGTCAGACGATCAGGTGAGGGGGTCCTCTGGATTCTCTTTGCTCGTGCTGAAGCCCCACAGACCTAAATAAAGACCCATAACCAGCAAGGCCAGAGTGGTTTCCGCTCTCTCATCCCTGACAGAGAGGTTGGCGGGTGGGGGGGATGGGGTCGGTTTCACCTGGCAGGAATGCGTGACCTTTAGAGGAGGGGCGCAAGGGCGTTTCTGCCAGCCAGGGGGGGCGGGAGAGCAGTGAGGGGTCACAGATGAGCTAAAAGCGTTTCGGGTCGGCCTTCCATGCGTCCACGTGGACCCAACCTGTTCCTATCCATGTCACTCAAGCCACCGGAGCGAAAACAAACAAAGAGCGGGTCCTGTGCACCAGCCAGGAACTGCACCAGTATCCCGAAACCCTGCTTCCGTGGCATAACCAGTTCTGTAAACAGATACATGGGAAACTGGAACAAGACTGAAGTTGCAACTCCCTTTAAGCTTCTTTGAGTAAAGATGCCCGTGAATCAGCGGAACACAAAGTAAAGGGCCCCGGGAAAGTTCCGTAAATAAAATACAGTTTTTATGAAGCGTAATGCAAGAGAGGTGATCCTTCCAAGGCGGTGAGTGGAGGAGGAGCTGATATATTTGGGTCACGGATCAGAGGGGGTTAAACGGAAACAGCGGGGCACGTGGAGACAAAGGGGAGCGACTTTAACATGGATCAGAGGAGGGAGGAATTTAACAGGGGCAGTGGCAGGTAACGGGACGAGCACGGGAGTCGGGTCGGAGGGGGATTACCAAGAGCAGGAGAAGAACAAAAAGAACAGCTTTACGGCACAGGCGAAGGAGGTGAGGGGGGGGATGCGAAATATCCTCCTGATCACATCAGCCCAGGATAAAAACACACAAGCTCAATGAAATTAATCAGGTTTAAAAGATTGCGTACTTTGATAAAAACCAAATAAGTTATTATCGCTTTGACTGTAAGACCTCATTATACATACTCATTTTTACAAACTTTGCCAGTGCACAGTCTCTCGCATTTCAGACATTTATTGAAAATAAATAGGATTGTTTTCCAACTGCCAGATTATCTTCACAAACTGCTGGGTAAAAGACGAAATGTGAGGTTAGCAGCAGTAACCGTGCTGAGGTCAACGGTGGCTGCACTGCCAGATTTTTCCGGCCCTATTTTTATCTTTTCTCAATAAAAGCCACATATAGAAATTTGTAGTTTTTCGTGCTCAGAGCAGGAGAGCATCTTTGGGTAGCTGAGGCATCCGAACGTGAAGCTGCATGTTAAAAAATAATCATAATAAACTACCACAGTGCTTGACACAATCGCGTTAAGCGTGGAATCATATTAAGCTTTTCAGCAGCCATTTGCAAATGCGGCCTGTTTCTCTGTGTGCAGTTTGAAAAGGCGGTTTGCGTTATAGACTCCCACATAAACAAATTCCCAGCTTGGAAAAGGCCTCCAATGACATGGGACCTCTGTCAAAAAAAGATTAAATTAAGCGAAATAAAAATCATATTAAAAATTATTATCGTCTAACAGCCATTAGTCCGCCACTAGCTGTCACCCCTTGATGGATATCTCACTTAGCTCAATGAATGTTCTAACAACGTTGATAAAATCACCAAGAGCACAATAAGAGGCAGCGTTCACTCGGCAGTGAGGGCCGTGCCTTGTGAGGGTATGCCTTGTGAAGGCCATGCCTTGTGTGGGCTGTGCCTTGAGAGGGCCGCACCTTGTGAGGGTTGTGCCTTGTATGGGCCGTGCCTTGTGAGGGTATGCCTTCTGAGGGCCGTGTCTTGTGTGGGCTGTGCCTTCTGAGAGCCCTTCCTTGTGAGGGCCGTACTTTGTGAGGGCCGTGCCTTGTTTGGGCCTTGCCTTGTGAGGGCCGTGCCTTGTGAGGGCCGTGCCTTGTGAGAGTATTCCTTGTGAGGGCCGTGCCTTGTAAGTGCTGTGCCTTGTGAGGGCTGTGCCTTGTGAGGGTATGCCATGTGAGGGCAGTATCTTGTGAGGGTATGGCTTGT
>JAAGVU020000040.1:2320759-2330898 GCA_011763525.2 Mormyrus iriodes
GGTTTCCCTGCTGAGGCAGCTGCCCCCGCGACCCGACCTCGGATAAAGCGGTAGATGATGGATGGATGGATGGATGGGATTTTGATGAGCAAGAAACACAATTTTCATATTAAAAGTTTTGATTGTCCTGCAGGCAGATGAGAGCCCTGCTGTCTGGGAATCTCCCCTCATTGGCAGAATAAGCCACCAATGATGATTCACAGCCCCATCACCTGCCTCTTGTTGGGCACGTGTTAGTCTGTGTGGCAACAGGGGGCGCTGTGCTGAACATGGACGGCCAGGGCTGAAGGGTTTCCCAGTGATAAGAGCACCAAGGGGACAGCGCAGCTTCCGGCCTGGTCACATCCCATTTGTCCCAGATAGGCTGCAGGATGATGATGCATATCGTTCCTGAATGACAGCAGTGCACTAGCCGGTATTGATGTTCAGGGAGATCAGTTATCTGTCAGCAGGAAATCCCTGAGCACCCCCCCACAGAAACGTGATTGTGCTGCACCTTTCCTAGAGGTTTCAGTTTAACCCTGGGGCCCAAAAAGTCCTACCTCAGGACCCCCTGAAACAATGGTCTTGTTTGACAATATCAGCTGTTTATCAGAATATCCAGCGACCTCCATTCCTTTTGCTGCACACTGGTGAAGTGTGGCCACTGCTGTAACCCACCCCCGGTCCCCCCATACCGCTCCTTGGCTGTAGTGGATGCTGCTCTTCTCATGTAAAACCTGTGCTGCTCTTTTGTTTCAACCAAGAAGTTGAGTATAAAGAGTCACAGTCACAGAGAACTCAACTGGTTGGTTGAAATGAAATCTTGGTCTGGACTTTGACTCTCTGGACCTAAACTACCCACCTGCTTGTAGCACTTTGGAGGATGGTCTTTGCAGACATAGACACCAACCGCAGTGGGGTAAGGTCGGCTGAAGGGGCTGTGCTTACAGCGAGGCCCCCGATGTAGGATTAGAGATACAACTTGAAGTCAGAAACAACTAAACTGGGCTTTAAAAAGAGCTCAACCACCATGTAGAAGCATGAGACATCAAAAAGGTCAGCAGGTGCTGAGGAAATGGGAGTTAGCTCTGTGTACCACAGGGGTAGTGAAATATCAAAGCTGCCCGCCCTCCATTGTTTTCGAGGAGTTACCAGCTCCCCAGGCCTGCGGAGGAGATAATGAGAGGCTGGAGCCGTGGCAGGAGTCACCCGGCCAGGCACGTCATAGCGTACCACACACACTCTGTGTTTGCCAGCTGGCTAAGTGGACAGGGGATAGTTTGGTGCAGTACGCAGTACTGGGAAAGCTGTCAATCATGCGCTAAGAAACCATTACAGGACCCGAGCAGGGAGATGCTCCTGCAGTCACGCTCAGTTCACCTCTGCACGTCATGTGGCTGTGGGAGGAAGTCCAAAGAGAGAAGTAGCAAAGGCACACACACAAAGCTAGGGCGGGATTTGAAGCCACCGCCCTCGGGTCACTACTCTCCGAGAGGGCTTGCTGACTCTGATCCTGTGCCAGGGACTCCCTGTCGGCTGAGGGGGCCTCGGACGCACTGCCACGGTCACTCACTCCGTGATTCGCTCCCACTGCAGTGGACAAGCGCTATTCGAGATCATGTGAGCTGAAAAGTCTCAAGGATAACAGGTTCCCAGATGTCATTATTCCCGAAAACTCCACTTCTTTCCAATTTACTAGATGAAATTGAATTTCCAATGCATCTGTCCCGCAATAACCATCTGTACCACATTTTATTTCTACGTTTTACCATGTATGGCAAAGAGACTGCAGAGAAATACTCTAAGTCTATCCGCTCGAGTGAAAGTCGGGTGATCCGGGATGTCCATGATTCTCCTGTGAGAGAGAGACACACAGAATAGACAGAGAGAGAGAGAGAGAGAGAGAGAGAGAGGGAGGAAGCATTAACCACAGACAATATTATTCCCTTCCTGCTGTTCTTGGGATCAGAGAGGAACCATTTCACTGTCTTTTATTTAATAATAAATCCATACTCTGGAAAATGAGAAATAGGAGCCTTTACCAAAAATCCAGTCCCCCCCCCACCCCTGTCCCCGAAAAATCTCCCCCTTTTTTGGTTCTGACAGAGCCAGAGGGTGCCGTGGGGTGGAGTGGGGCTCTACTGAAGTGCCGAGTCGGGGTGTCCCCATCTCATCCCGGGCACATGGTGGCAGATCAGAGGGTGGGGGGCCGCTTGGTTCGGGGCGGGGGGGGGGGGTTGGGGTCTGCACAGAATTAAATTCTCCACTCGAGCGGCCATGCGGCATCGTGCTACTCGTGCAGACGGTGCCCCCATCACTCACGGGTCGATGGCGCGCCACGCTGGGTGTCGGCTCCGCTTAACGGCGGCCGGACGGGGACGGTGGGTGTGTCAGTCCACAGTGCAGTGCTCCGCATTACCGACTCCACTTCATTTATCTGGCTCTGAGTTCGCCTCTCTGCCCCCCCCAGACACTTGCTCTTTTCCATCACTGTTTTATTCCCCTTCTGCTCATTTCACAGCAAGGCAAAGCACGACGGGGGTCTTGGGGGTGGGTGGATGATTCTGGAACCACGCAGATGCTGACCGGACCGCCAGATGCAGGAGATGCAGGCACTGTGGTAACTGAGCGATGCACTTAGCAGGACTTTTCCCACTTAGGCCAGTCTGCAGGGTGTTCCTCCTGGAAGAGTGTGAGGAGGATTTAAGGGTCACAAAGGGTTAAATAACCCTGCGAGTGAAATAATCAGCATAGGTTTAAATGAGGGTGTTTGAACAAGGCCCCCAGGGACCAGCCTAGTAAAGGAAGCCTGTGATCATAAAGAAGCCCGATCTGCCCCCACCCCAGGCTGGGCCGCTGGGCTCGGACAGTGAAGTTCCAAAATAGGGTTTCTCATCCTGACACAACCTTCGTCAGAGAAGCGTGTTTAAACCTGTCTCCGTTTTAGGATATCTATTGTAAGCTTTATTTCTTATAAAGCAAACAAAAAATAGATATAGACTAGATTACAGCTTAAGTAATAAACTAAGACTGTGTTTCTTCCCCAGTCTGTGATATTATATATATTTTACAGCCTGCAGTCATACTGCAGTGGGCAGCACTGTAGTTTCATGCTGCTAGGGTTACGGGTTTGAATCCGGGCCTTGGTGTATGGAGTTTCTCCCTGTGTGGGGTTCAAATCCCATCACCATTCTGCACGTGTGGAGTTTCTCACTGTGTGGGGTTTGAATCTCGTCACCATTCTGCACGTGTGGAGTTTCTCCCTGTGTGGGGTTCGAATCCCGTCACCGTTCTGCACGTGTGGAGTTTCTCCCTGTGTGGGGTTCGAATCCCGTCACCGTTCTGCACGTGTGGAGTTTCTCCCTGTGTGGGGTTCGAATCTCGTCACTGTTCTGCACGTGTGGAGTTTGCGCGTTCTCCCCATGTCTATTGGGTTTTCTCATACCTGACTGGGGGAAATTAGTAGCACATATACAGTCTTTTCTCAGAAATTCACCTTCCTTCATGCTTGTATTTGATGTTTTTCAAAACATTAAAATCCTTTTTTGATGACAGTCTCAAAGTAGCTGATGTGTCAGCCTGTATGTACTGCTTCCTATTGTGGACGGTATGTAGCAGATCTACTTTTTTACACCTGAAATTTCCTGTGGGGACGCATGAGGTGTGCAGTGTCATGCAGGGGAAGACCCCGGCAGAGAAGTTGGGAGGAGCACGAAGTGTGCCGGATAGCACAGGATTTTTTTTTAATTAAAGACACAGCAGCTGGGGTTTCTGAGGTGGCCCGACAGTGTCATAATTGCACCAAAAATAATATTTGTATTTTATTAGGTTACCGATTTATGATTCTTCATGTTTAAATTTAAAATGTCAACCAATTCACTTTTGTCATTTAGTTTTAGCTACGGTCTTTAGAACAGAAAAGCATCCCTTCTTTGCTGTTGGTGGGGTGTAACATTCCGGCAGTTCCGGGGTACAGAACGGGAGGGGAAAAAAACAGTCGATCGTGCATCATTTACTCAGCTTTGTGTGGGAGAGGATTCCGTTCTCAGTGAGGTGGTCGGGAATGGTAATGAACACAAAATAAAAACCAAGAAAAATGACCATTTGGAAGGTCATTAAACCGCCGACACCCACTCCTTCAGTGTAACCACAAAGCCAACAGCGTTACGAAACAAAGCGCTTTCCAATGTGACAATTGATTGCCTTTTGAGGTTGTTGCTGGTTGATTTCATAATTGGTATAATTTTTCACCGGTATGTGAATGTCATGTGGAGATGAACTTTGGATTCGCGGTCCTAATGTAATGCCCCTCAGTTCAACCTAAGATCAATAATGCATTAAAACCAAGTGCTTATTACAATAATAGGTGAGATTGCCTGGCTCTGAGGTAGACGAAACAGGGGGAGAGAAATTGGGTAACAACCAGCTGACGCATTAATGCAGCATAGTGGGCTCCCTGTTTAAAATGCTTCAAAGGGTCACATTTGTAATTCTGACCCCCAAGCCAAAGGGGGCAGAATGTTCACATTACGGACCTGCTCCTTGGCTCTGACACTTCTCTGTCTGTCTTTCTGGCAGGTCTCCAGCAAAGGGACAAAATGATTCCACATTTGGACATTTGGGTCGAAGGCACAAAGGCACTGCTGTTGTACCTTTGAGCAGGGTAATTAACCTGACCCTGATTAAATTCCGCTATCTGCGACACGGTGCCATGCCGACATGAATCACCCAGAACAACAACGGAGAAATGACACATTCAGGCAGTGGGGGTAATCAAAGGCAGACTTTTGCTTCCTTTTCCTGGAATTTCACTTCCAGCAGGTCTTGTGACTCTGGGTGTGGAGCGTATGGGTGAGGAGACTCCACTCCTCCCACCGAGTCTGTGACTCTCCACAGTAGGTCTGTCACTCTTAGTCTGACCGGGGTGGTCTTTCTGCGTGGGTGAGGAGTCGCCACTCCTCCCACCGAGTCTGTGACTCTCCACAGTAGGTCTGTCACTCTTAGTCTGACCGGGGTGGTCTTTCTGCGTGGGTGAGGAGTCGCCACTCCTCCCACCGAGTCTGTGACTCTCCACCGCACACTGACTCTTTTGTTCTTTCTGTTTTTTTTGCCTCACATTGCAGGTATAACTATAGAGAACTGAATTACAGGACAAGGGCACTCTGCTGCATCTAGGGCCAGATATTTCTGCATTAACACATTGCACTCCAAAACAGAGTACCTTTAGCAGCTCAGCTTTCCGTATTTCACATTTGCTAACAAGTTGTGGTTTGCCTGCGCGCCCAAATGAAAATATAATTATTGGACGTACATGCAGAATTGCGCTTGGTTCAGATGAAACACAGCTTCTCTCCTAGGATAATCGGAATTACCCGTTGCGTTCTCCTTCATTTCACTTTCTGTGCCATGGACTGAAGAGCGATGCGAAGCAGACAGTGTTTATCGCGCTCTTCGTGGTTCCGGTCCATAAAGAGCTGAGCGAGGTCGCATTCCGCACGGTCGTCACACAAACAGCATCGTTCATCTGTCACCTCAGAAACGACAGCACGTTAAAAACTCATCACTGGCCCAAAACCCAGCACAGGGAGATACACTCTGCCGTCTGGCCGGGGTCCTTGGGTAACGGTGTCGCATCCAGACCGCATGCGGCGGACCGAGGAGGGCCAGGAGGTGACTGATGTGGGTAACGGGAGGTGGGCAAGGAGCTGAGCAGCAGCAGCCCGGAGCTCCACCAGCAAGCGCATAAGTGCTTTTGACGTCGACATGACAAGCTACTATCTGTAAACCTCGGGACAAGCAGTCCCACCGGATGCTAAAAAGTGGACGTTTTTTGTGTTTCACGGCCTGCTGTACTCACTCAACAATATTTATGCCGAAAATTACCTGGGAGAGGGAGAAAAAAAGACATTTCCTAGCCCCTTTGTAGCTGCGCCTCTTTGATGTATCCGTGTTTCTTTTTGCGAGTCGATGCTGGGTTTGATCTGGGTTTGATTTGCTCTGACAAGCCTGATACACATTATTAAAGCAATACAATCCCTTTGAAAGAGGTTGGAAATCTCCTGACTCTCAGTGTTGGGGGGGGGCTAGACAACCAAACTTGCAACACCTAAGCCTATTTCAGAATCAGCCGGAAGAGACCTTGGATCCATCGAGAAGCACTTCACAAGCGAAATTAATTCGTAAAGTTTCGTCACAGAGGACCTTGACAGCCGGGTTCTTCCAGAGAAATGATTGTATTCCGAGACACTGGTTTTGTCAAAGACTAAGGTGGCATTTTCCTTTCTTGTATTTAGGCATCGCCATGCCAACAGGCCATTTCTACGTTTCGCTAAAAAACAGAAGACGGATCAGTGAGGCCTCTTTGTGCATTTGGGTGAATCTGGAAACTTCTCAGGTTCTTTCGCTGATACGGAATAATGGCAAGCAAGGCATTTCACTCTGGTTTTTGGTGATTTTTGATTCCCTGCCCGATTCCCCTTTAGCCCCACACATCCATCGCGGACAGCTTGACCCGTCGCCCTCACATCACTGGACGGAAATGAAAGAAGCGTAACAGCGGCTGAGTGTGGGGTCGGTGGCAGGGGGGGGGCATACCGCTGCATATCAGGTCACTGTCACGATTTATCCCGTGGCTAAGGGGGCAGTGGTGTGAAAATTACCCATGATGCCTTTCAAGGAGCCAGGAAATTGAGGCGAGGGGCTGCTGAGGGTTGAAGGGGGGCGTCGGGGGATACAGAAGTGGTCCTTATTTCTGGAACGCTTTTGTTTAGCTAATTACAGTGACCATCGACGATGCGTCAGGTGGAAAGATAATACTGGGGGTCACGTAGTCCTGACTGGGGGAGTGTCCCTCAAGATTGTCCACACCCCACTGGGGCGTAGTTATTTTATTCCTTTATTATTGTTTTTCTGCCCTATTGCCTTAAAAACACAATGATGCTATTTAAACAGAGGGCTCTTTCATATCGGAATGGGATTCCACAGTGAAACACAGGTGCAGGCTAACTGTTATGCAAATTAAGATTAATCGCTAATTAAAGAGATGGAGCAGGGGACCATTAGATAAAATGTATGTGGCCCCCACCTGTCAGGACTTTGTGCTTGTCACCCACCCCCCAGATTTTTTCATACCTCCTTCACTCACATTGTTTTCATATACAGCATGGTCACATGATTCAGATATGGCCTGGATGACACCGCGTTTAGAGAATGAGGCAGGTAAAACAGTCAGGTGGAGGCATGACTGGTTGCAGTAACAAGCCACAGGGTACTCAGAGTGTCTTTTCTGGGAGAAGGAGGACTCCTCAGCCCTGCCCACAGAGACCATCAAAGGTCGCTTAGGGCATACGGACCAGGGCACAGGAGATTTAAAACACCTGGCAAGATGGAGACCCCTTTGCTTCTGAACTGTGATCCGGAGCAGGAAAACCAAACCAGCAGGGAAACGGAATGCCGTGTCAGCTGAGGGGGGCATGGCTCGCATCCAGGAGCCGGAAGGTGCCAGAAGGACCTGGAGAGGGACTCAAAGCGAGGGGCGTGTCAGATCAGTACTAGCAGATCAGCACTGGCACGCACCCTCCATTCCGGTTAGCAGAGCACTGACCCCTCCCCCACCGCACACTGACACGTGGGATGGGGAGGGGGGGGTTGTTCCGGGCCACAGGAAGGACAGGAGTATGAACCCTGCTCCGGAGGGAGGGTTGGATGGCGTCGCAAACATTTTATTATTCCAAAGTGAGCGATTTAATGCAGAATCTTAAGCATCCAGCCCACTGCTGAGGATCACGAAAGCCTTTCATTTCATGTAAATGAGCAGGAAAGAGCACAGAACTTAATGTAAACGAATGGGGGGGTCGGGGAAATGAGAGGGAGGGAAGCAGGGACTGAGAAGAGGAGAGAGAGAGTGAGAGAGAGCAGGACTGAAATTCCCCAGGATTCTTTAATTGCCATCTGAAATTATGTAAATCTCTCTGCCAAGCTGAGAGCAATTATCCAGTGTCTCTTGCTGCCAGCTTTACTAATGTCTAACAAAATATCGGAGGCTGACATTTCAACGTGGTAATGCAAATGAGAATTAATTTTTCTTCCAAGACAAAGGGCACCTAAAAGATCACATCGTTTCGATACAATAAAGGTAGAAACCTGGAAGTTTCAGTGGTAGAGAGGAGGCCCATCGCAAAATTAGCAAAATGACACATCCTCTCCCCACTTCCCCATTCCCGCATCCTCTCAACGCTTCCCATATTCTCTCCCTGATTCCCATTGCATCTCCCTGCTTCCTGATTCCCACATCCTCTCCCAGTTTCCCACTTCCCACATCCTCTCCCCACTTCCCAATGTCTGCATCCTCTCCCCACTTCCCACATCCTCGCCCCACTTCCCAATGCCTGCATCCTCTCCCCACTTCCCACATCCTCGCCCCACTTCCCAATGCCTGCATCCTCTACCCACTTCCCACATCTACGCCCCACTTCCCAATGCCTGCATCCTCTCCCCACTTCCCACATCCTCTCCCCACTTCCCACATCCTCGCCCCACTTCGCAATGCCTGCATCCTCTCCCCACTTCCCACATCCTCGCCCCTCTTCCCAATGCCTGCATCCTCTCCCCGCTTCCCAATTCCCACATCATCTCCTCGCATTCTAATTCCCGCATCCTCTCCCCACTTCCCACATCCTCCCCCCACTTCCTCATTTTCCCATCCTCTCTCCACACTCCGATTACCGTATGTTCTCCTCACTTCCCGAAGCAGTTATGTAGGCGGTTTCTTAATTTATCTCCCCCGGCACGGAGATGTATGCAGGCCAGGCGGTGTGACCCGGCAGGAATCCCCTGTTTGGTGCCGATCACAGCCCCTGCAGTGTGCCAGCACCTCCAGTCTTTAAAAGGCCACAGAAGCACACCATCAGTTTCCATCAATATCGGGGCTATGTGTATATGTGTGTGTGTGTGTTTGTGAGTCTGTCTGTGTCAGGGGAGTTTATGGAGGCTTGGGGACGGCAGGTGGGTGAGGTATGGTGGTGAGGGCTGGATACAGTGGAGGGCCTGTGGAAGGATTCCAAGGGATCCAACATCATCCAATTGGGATGTTTGCCTTAATCCAGAAGGGGGTCACTTGAAAGCCTGACCTGAGTCAGCATCATGAGTCACAGCGAGACAAAGAGCATTGAACAAAAGTGCTTTGGGAATGGGTGATTATTCCAAGAAACCAGAGCTGGTGGAGGCGAATAGCCGGATGCTCCAGAAGCATCGTGGTCGTGGGAGCGGTAAATGGGAGCAAAGCTTCGACTGGCGATGAGGAGCACCTATGTGGGTAGCAAAGGCTGCCCGAGGTCGTGGGCCCGGGTGCGATGGCATCTGAAGCCCAGCATTCTCCTCCCAAAGGAGTTTCAGATCAGTGTCGCCCTGCCATGATTCTTAACCGGTGCGCCAGAGTTTAGCGTTAGCGGCATGCATGGCCCTTAATGGCGTCGTCCATCATCACTCTCAGAGACAGCACACTCCCTGGGCCTCAGCGAAATGTCACCCCGCCAGGCAGCCAGCGGCCGTTACCCTGGGCCACGAGGGCTGGCCCGGGCGACAGCTGCCCGCCACACGATACGCAGCTCGTTATCCCGTCACCACCGACACCCGGTGGTCCGTGTGATTCAATAAGGCCTCTGCCGGTGAGGAAACTTGTCAGGAGTGTCTGTTTATGAGAAACTAAAACCGGCGGATGCCGATGGGGGAGGGGGCTGGGGGGAGAGAGAGAAGGACGGGAAGGATGGAGAAAGACCAGGCTGGGAAGGATGGCATTAGGCCTGGAAGTCGCTTGCAGGCTTAATAGGCACTCAGTGCATAATCACACTGTTACTCCAGTGAGGCCAAGCTGATCTCTGCCGCCATGGAGGTCAAGTGGCAACCCAAAGCGTCCCATTTCATAACGGGAAAGCAGGATCCTTGTTAATACTCCCTCATGTAAACAAAGATCACATGACCTTAATACACATCCACGTCCAATTCTCCGTTATCTTCTTTCACCAGAAATTATCTGTCTGACTCCACCCACCTCCACCCTTATAGAGGTAAACATCTCAATATCTCAGTTTACAGCTAAAGCGTCTGTTTAGTACCCCCCCCCCCCCCCCCCCCCCGCTCCCCCCCCCAAACAACACAAC
>JAAGVU020000040.1:2340624-2358162 GCA_011763525.2 Mormyrus iriodes
GTCGTTCAGGAGCACTGGAACATCGCACTAGAGCACCGGAGCGTCGTGTTGGAGGACCAGAGCTTTGTGCTAGAGGACTGGTGTGTCATGCTGGAGGACCAGAGCTTTGTGCTAGAGGACTGGTGTGTCATGCTGGAGGACCAGAGCTTTGTGCTGGAGGACTGGTGTGTCATGCTGGAGGACCAGAGCATGGTGCTGGAGGACCAGAGCGTTGTGTTAGAGCACTGGAGTATCGCACTGGAGCATCAGAGCGTTGTGTTGGCTTCTTCAGGCTACGTCTGGGCCTGCAATAGCCACCCATGATGTTACAGCCCGTCAAGCAGGAGGCAGCGGGAGTGTCCACCCCTCCCCATCGATGTCCGCCCACCTCCTCACCGACACCCTCCCCATCGACATCCCTTCACCCTCGTCAGACGTCCTAAACCGTTTCATTAAGTGCACACCCCACTCAGCTGGTAATGGACAGCTTGATTTGTGGCAGGCTGGCAGACCTCAATATTGCCGTGACTTTTATCTGCTGTGTATGTTTATTATATACACGCCTGGCCAGATGTGCTTCACCCAGGCCCGGTCTCCACCCCCAACCCCACCCCAAGGCACTCGCTTCCTCTTTGCTGCTGGGAGACAGCTCAGAACATCTCTCTCCAGAAGAAAATCTCACATCTGCTTAAACAGCGACAAAAAAAACAGACAGGAGGAAAGATGGAAACTTTTGGCACGTCTGTGTCGTTACCGGAACGTAGAGGAATCTGCGTCCTTCTACTTTATGTTTAGTAATTGTTTCGAAAGCCCTCTGGGTCTGCCGCGGGTACACATACACTCTGCAAACGCACGGCCAAAATACATATTTAGATTTATTTGTCGGCGCCGGTCCAATAAAATATAGTCGTGGCTGTGCCGTGCCGTGCCGGGGGTCCGCTGGGAGTTGGGGCTGAGTAGCGGCGTACTTTCGGGCTTTAGAGCGCGGACACGTGAGCAGGACGGGAAAAAGGATGAGGAGCTGCCTAACTAAGCGCTGCGGCGGATGTGTGAGGAAGAGGAAGCGGCTTCTCGCCATCCGCCGTCCCCTAAGGACTTCCCGCGCAAGTCATCCGCGAGGTGCAGATGCTGCATGCAGATAGGACGGCACTCTCGCCGCCCTTCTGTTATTCTCTCACTCATGCAGCAGCTTCCGCTGTATCTCTCCCTCTGCTTTGTGCAGCTTTGCTCCTGTTATCACAGCCACAGGCTCATGCGTGTGCGCCACAACACAATGTGTGCAGACGGCAGGGGCGATCGTAGCCATAATTCATACAGAGGGGCCAATCGGCTTTCAGATCGAGCGAGTGCCCCTGTGGCTCCACCTCTGTATACGCCCTCGGCTGATGGGCCGAAGGAACGTCTGTCAAAAGGCTGGGCTTTCGCTCTGGCTTCCAAACTGTATATAAAACGATCAGTGTTGGCTCGGCAGCGAAGAAGGTAGACAGTGCGATGCTGTTTCTTTTTCAGAGAATGCTCCGAAATAGAAGGATTGGGAGTCTGGGCCTGCCGTAAAGGCCCCTGTGTCCGGGTCGAGCCGGAAAGAGGGCTCCCTTCAGGGACGTCATGGGATGTCACTAATGAATTTTGCCCGTGACTCGCCTGGCACAGCTTGGACCCACAGCCTGAACAGCTCCAGCGCTGTAATGACCCCCGGTGCTGATGAGCGCTTTGCCCTTGAAACCGATGCACTTTTAATACCTCTTTGTTTTGGCAGACAACAACGACACAAAGGGGCGCCCTGGAGGCGGGCGGCCCTGCCAACTTCCTCTGCACATTTGCCTGCTTCATTCTCCCAGTTTATTCTTTTGGGGAGAAACCGACAGTCAAAAAACTCAGGTAGCCTAAGAGCTCTAATAAGAAGCCGCTTCCGTCGATTGAACCCTAATTTTTTGATGCTGGCGTCAATGAGACAAAAGGACGGAGGTTATGAGAGAATGTGGAAACGCCATACAAGGATGTGGTGAGCGACTTGTTAGCTGTTATTAGCAAATCGTTCTCCTCTACAAACAGCCGCAGAAGATTTCGTCTTGCCAAAGTTCCGTTTGGGAAGACGAAAACGAAACGGCAGTCTGCCTCCAGCTTGCGCTTGTTCGATTGCTAGCAGTAAAGGAGAAGACGTGTGCGTTCTGAACAGCAGTACTGGGCCGGTCTTTGTTGGTAGAGGAGTTCCTCTGACTGGGATGCTTTCTCATGCCCAGGACCATCACCAATATCTCAAACAAATGTTTGTTTGGGACACGCAGGACCTACATACCATTCAGAGGTGCCAATTCATGTAAATGCGTGTCTATGGAGGAAAATACTACAGCAGGTGGAAGCCTGCATGCCATGGAGAGAACATGCATACCTCCAGAACAATTCAATATTTCTGTCAGCTCTAGTGTAAAAACATAAATGGTTAATTTTTCATTAGCACAGCTACGGCGGCACTACACCCTTGTGATGGAACCGAGAAGCTCAGAAAACTGGAGGTGGGTGGGATTTACCCTTGGCTGTCAATCACTGCCCAGCAGAATCCAATGGGAGCTCGCAAAGTAACCGACAGTAAGTGGATAAGACTTGTCTGTGATTGACAGCACGTGGAAATCCCGCCCACGGTGGATTTCAAGGCCTGCTTCATCACATGACCCACACAAACCAAAGGAACTGCACGGCAGAAATGCTAAAAGGCTAAAGGGTAATACAAAAAAACAGCACATTTATATATTTTTTGAAAACCCTCAACAGCACAGGATTAAAACAGACCAGTGTCCTGCTTCCTGCTCACCCTGTCACACGACGCCTTTCTCCTGTTTATCGCTTATTGCCTAAATATTGACTTTTCGTTTACATGCCACTGAACATCAAGGTACTTCATTAATTGGACAAACATTTTCTGAAGGGTTCAATGCCGGATATCAAGTTACACCACAAACGCTGGCAGATGCTGTTCACTGTCTGTTAAGTCAATTAGTTGATGGTGTTATAGACATAGTGGTCATTACAGCAAAAATATGCAATTAAAAATACCTAAAATATATTTTAAATATATAAAATCCAACAGCGTTGTATATAAAAATTTGAACGGAACTTAACGTTTGCAGTCAATTTAACTTCTTGCATAAAATGTAATTATACATTCTAACGTTAAGGGTCTTTTAAAAGAGTCTGGCCTCTTCCTGTCTAGCTATCCATCCATCATGAAATGAAATCACGTTTCTACAGAGCGTGTGCACTTCGGCCACACGGCCCAGCGTGATCCGGGCTCCCGCCCGATATGAGCTGCCCTCGTTATCGGTAATTAGCGATGATCACAAAGCCTTATTGGCTGAAGGCAGAGTCGGGTGACTTCTCAATGGCCCTGATAGATGGTCGATTATAATGATCGAGTGGGGGGTGCTGATTGGATTTGAAGCTGCAGAGATATGGACCCCCCCTCCCCCCCGGCACTGGCTCTGGATCGTTATCACATTCATGCATGATTTAAGGCGACAGTGCGCCTTTAATTTAATAATTCAGCTCTCTTTGTATATATGCAGGGGTTAACAATGGATGGCTGGAGCAGACTGAGAGCGGCAGAGATGGCTTTGGGGTGGGTGGGGGGGGGAGTTGGAGGAGAACTGGAGATCTGGAACAGGATCTGGGGCAGGTCTACGTGTCTTCAAATGTCTATAATATAAGGCCTTCCGACTTCACATTGAGCAGCAAAAGCATGGCGGTGAAATATTATCAGCCGGAACAGACAAAACATTTCCACACTGAGACAATACTTAAATTGATGTTTACATGACAGTCCTCCCAACACCAGGAGGACAGGATAATAGGAGATTAGGACACCAGGAGATCAAGGCACCAGAAGAAGAGGATACCAGGAGGTCAGGATGCCAGGAGATGGTCACTGGGCTTCTGCAGGGAAAACATCAGTCATTAATGCGGCCTGGTCCTCACCCCCATCTCCCACCCTGCCTCCACCCTCATTCCCAAGCCGCAGACGATGTGTTCTCTGGAGGAAGCGCCTGTCACTCCTCCGTCCCGGACACTCCCCGTCCGCAGCCACATCGGCGCTGCCGTTTGTTTACTTTGCCAGCAAGCCTGGAAAAGGTCAGAGTCTGCGGATTGTGCCGCTCCGCCCCGGCAGAATCCAATAAAAACCCAACAATGAAAACAGTATCATCCATATTTTAAGCGCCGGGCGCGGCACAAAAGGAGCCGCGTGCCGGCGTGCCAATTACCGCTGTCCGCTGGCCGCGCTGCACAGCGCAGACACCGCCGCATTGTTCCGGCCGCCTCCTCCTCCAGTTCTCATTCATTCCCCAGCGTTTGACATTTAAAAGGAACATTCTCATGCGATGGCAATCTCTATTATTACGTTAAATACTCTCTATATGCTGTCGATTAACAGCTCGCGCTCTCGGGGGACCAAATAAAGCTGCGATCTCCTTCCTGCACGTTCCCCAGCGCCAAACGCGGCGCTTACACGGGGACTCCTTCGCTCGCCTTGTTATTCACCCTACCCCCCCACGGGTTTCTTAGAGAGGCAAAACTCCAGTCCTGATACATTATTAACGATAGCTGACTAGTTTATGGGAGAATTTCTCCCACGGCATCCTTGACTTTCTGGTACAGCGGCATTAAATCTTGGAGCCTGAGGTTCCTGTTCTCCCTCCCTGCACAGGACTAGTGCATCTGTAGAAAATGCTTGTTCCCTGCTTGTCTGCGTTATCTTTTCTGTCAAAAAAACAAGCTAAAAAAATCTTCAGGGAGCATCGCTGTGGCTGCCAGCCCTCTGGGGCTGTGATTCGAGAGGCTGCACAATCCCCATGTTGCTGTGACTTTCCTGCAAACCCATCTACTCTGATCCAAAAGCACAGTGCTTAGGTGAACTCTGAGCTCTACACTGGCCTTAGGGTGTGACTGTGCACCAAATGGCATCGTGCTCTTTATCTCACACCCTCTCCTCTGGAGATCACAGCAACCCTAGGCAGAAGTTACTAAGAACTGAGAGTCTTCTGGTGCGTGCACCTTCTGCCTGCTGCCGTGATCATGTGAATTGGATGGTTAACCAATCGTCTCCCATTCAAAAACGTGTACTGCAATAAGGATCAGACCAGCTCCTGGCCAAAGATGACTTTGATGGGGGTTTGGGGTAAATCGATGACTTCAATCTTCATCGGTAGAGGAATTGATTTCTCTGTGATCTCCGGGGAACATGGCTGCTGGGACTGCGGAAAGCGGAATGTGACAGGAATTCCGATTGTTATGGGCAAATGGATCAAAACATCCATGGCCTTAAACGGAAGGTTAACAATGTGATCTTTCAGTGGTCACCTCCCTTCTCCTTAGGATAAGATGAAATTGTGATGATCGTGACATACAGGAAGTGCGAATCAGGTGTAACAACTACTTGGTTTGATAACTTTAAGTCCCATGATCCCAATATATCACCTCTATCATCAATGATCGTCAAATGATTCTTCAAATATATTCCTTAGAAAACAAAAGAAAGCAAGTTCAGTACTTTCAGTAGCTTTACCACAGCTATATGGAGTCTACATTTTTTTAATTTAGCAGAAGCTTGTATCCCTAGCAACTTTTTGACAGATAGCAGGATCAGTCAGTCCTTGAAGCAGTTGGGACATAAGGGCCTTGCTCAGGGGCCCCGCTTTGATATCACCCTGCCTACCCTGGGATTTGAACCAACAAACTTTCCAGGTATTGTGTTTGAACCTGCAGGGCGATAAATCCTCTGCCAGGATATACACCACTGCAAACGGAAACGTGGGCTTGACGTGTCAGCCCGAGGACAGAACATTTGGCCGTTCCCAGCAAGGGAGGCTCTTGTTGTGTTGTGAGACACTTGCCAGAGTCCTCCTCCCACCCTCCACACCCATTTTACCGCTTGGGGAGACGCTAATCTGCGCCCGGACCCCCTGACAGGCCAAAACGCGATTCGCTTGGACAGTGACTGACTGCACATCCAATTTGTTGCAACGAAGGAGGTGGCGGCTTATTATCCAGCACGCGCGAACTGCCCGCTCGTGAAAGGCGCGATCAGCTGGGCCGCACGCCGGGGCTTCTGGGAAGGTAATCAATAAGGGGCTGTCTCTTGCAGTTTAGCCAGACATGGCATGACGGCGCCCAAAATTAAACAGGCAGGTATTAATAATAATGGAAATCAGCGATTCCTCAGGGTGTGTATGTGTGTGTGCTGGGGGGCGGGGATACAGCTGTTCCCAAAGGATAGCATAAACGGAGCATGGGAGATTCCCCGTGCTTGCCGATCAGCAAAAACGCCTTGACTTTTCCTTTCTGACAAACTTTGGCCTGAGGAAACACTTGAAATAGACCTGGTGTCTTTTTCAATCCCAAAACATTAATATTTACTCCATTTTGATTGCATTCTCTGCTTAATTTTAAGAAATTCTCCTGTGATCGAGGCCACCACCAGTTTCAGCTTATTCCTCCTTATCCATGGCCATTAACGTCATGAGACTTTTCTATATTTATTATATTTCATTCCGGTTTGTCGCGAAGGACATCTGAGGCCTGGATCACCTCTTGGGGGCTGGTGCTGTAGCATCATTCTTTGGCTTTTGGAAAGAGAGACTCTTGAGTGCATGTGGCCCATCAATCGAACAAGTAATCAAACAAACATACAAACAAACAAACTCAAATCTCCTACTTCATTGTTTGCTTGTTAATTAAACACTGCAGCAAAAGTTTTTTCCACATTAGCAGAGGGCAGTTGGGGAGGGACTTTATGATTAGAGCAAATGTTTCTCCATACAAACCATTCCGGCCCCCAGTGAGAAGCTGAGCCTAGACTCATTTCCTGCGTTTTGAGTTGAAATGTATCTCCTGAGATTTTCACTCATAGACATAGTAAAGAGCCTTTATACAAAAAGGAAAAAAATACTGTTTATGCAGAATATTGACCTGAGACTGGACAGAAATAAATTGAGTCTCAGTTCTTTTGTTTTTATCGTGTGAGCGTCCTCTGTCCCCAACGAACGCATTGATTTTTAAACAAGCTGGTGTCCGAAACAACAACACCAGCACTGAAGCAGGGGGGGATTCTCTCAGAAGTGTAATGGATGAAAAATATCAGCACTAGAGTGTGTCTGCATATAACTTGGGCTTCTGTTGAATAAACAGGGTTAAAATAAATTAGCAGCTGGAAAACCAGAAGTCAGTGTCAGTGTAGCTGCAGTTACAGCCGTCTGTCAACCAACACAAATCACTGCATAATGCAGTGCTAACGTGAGAATTAAGTAAAAACTGGCTGCAGTGCAAACATAACTGACATGATCAAGCCATGACACGATACAATATATATATTTTACATATATATTTTCTGGCATATTTTACATTTGCTGTCTATGTGATTCCACATGGCAGGAATCGGTGGGCTTGGTCTGGTCCCCCGCCCCCCCCGGTCTCCAGCAGGAGGCCATTAACAGGACAGAGTGTCTGACTGTATAAAAAATGCACACAAAAAGAAGGCCGATAAAAACGTTAAGGTAGAGATTTTACGCCCCCCCATCACTCTCTGCTCTAGCCCACCCCCACCCCTCCCGTTAGCCTTACAGATGGACTGAAGCAAACCACACTTGGGCTTGCCTTAAAGACGTCCCTTCGCCTTGGCTCCGGTAAATCAGTGGGCCGGGGGGGGGGGGGCACGTGCAGGGCTGGCTGCGGAGGCCCGGTCCGCACATCCATGCTCCCCTACCGGCCTGTTAGTCTTGGCTGTGTCCGTAAATCAAAGCCTGACTCTGCATCCCCAGGTCTCCCAACAGCCATATCCATATTATTCTTGTTTCTTATTGAACCAATAATTCAGAGGAGCACCCACTGCCCCCCCCCCCAAATCCCAACTCCACAGCACCCCCTGGTGTTTCACTTGAATAAGCGGCATGTTGAAACACAGGTATTTCCCAATTTGTCTAATCCTCTGATTGCCCCCACCCCCCACCCAGAGGGAACAGGTGGTGGGGGGGGGCCTACAGTCATCCCCAAACCAACACGTAAAATTCAGAAAAGTAAATCATGGGGAAAAGAATACAAATCATGTGTTTGCTCCACCGCCCCCCCCCCCCACAGAAGGTTGCTAAAGAGATGCCACGGTTACAAGCGGGGAGGTGTTCCACATGAATGAGGGTGTGGCCTGGTGACATAGCAACACCGACTTGTTGTTCACCCCGGTGGAGCCGCTGAAAGCCATGTGTCAGTTAGAAACAAGAATGATGTAAATGAAACAGAACTGAGTTGCAGCTGCACTGAGCAACTTCATTGGATGCTGCTGTGTCTGGAAAACATTGCATTGATATATGTGAACTTTTTAATTACAGTCCGTAGGACCACATTTCAGTCAACCTTCTATCAAACCAGGCCAGTCTTTAATAACCAACCCAAGTAACCATTTTCCAGTTAAAATGCATGATGTCAGCAAGGTAACAATTTACTTCAAAGGCATATACACATGTACACACACACTGTACAGTTGCTTTTCCAGATTCATGAGTTTGACATTCGTGGTTTCGGTAATCCGCGAGTTGTCCGTGAACAATTTAACGGGAATATTTTTGGGGCTTGCTGAAAGATCCAGAAACTCACAGATGACATGTTAACCAAAAACTACAAAAACACTTCATGAACATTGCATGAACACTGCAGCAATACTGTATAAACACTACATGAACACTGTAGGAACACACTGCATGAATATTGCGGGAACACTGCATAAAAACTTCACAAACACTGCATGAAGATTACAAGAACACTGTTGGAACACTGCATGAATGCTGTATTAACACTCTATGAAGTATCTGCAAGAAACATCTCAAAGTGACTCGAGCAAACTGCTGTTGCAGACCTCTCCTTGCCATCAGGTGGGAGACTCTGGCCAGCACACAGGGGTGTGTAAAGAGCATGCCATCCGGAAAGTGCACACGGGACTTTAATGCTGACTCGCTGGGTTTTAAAAGCAGAGGGGGTCCGGGCAAGTAAGCAGGACGGAGCGGGGGGAAGGCATGGAGCAGATGGTGGGCTGTGTCCCGGCTTATTCCAGGAGTCAGCAGTTTTTTTCCTCCTGGACTCTGATTCCAGAGGTGCCTGCGAGACACCGGGCGGGGAGACCTGCTCCCACACCCCCGGGAATTCCCAGGCTGTAATATTAATGGCTGCCATTGTAGCACGGGCCGTCGCAGGATTTAGCGTCAGCCCCCCCCCTACAGAAGAAGCACTGGCAACCACTTCACGGCCCACAATTCTCTGCAGCACCCCCCCTGACCGCAGCATTAACCACCAGTGTCTGCCCATTTTTCCATTTTAACTCTATTTTTATCAAACCATCTTGCTGTTGAGTTGGCAGACTGACTGCGGCCCCGTCCCCTGTGGTCCCCGAGCCATCCCCTTCTGCGGGACCTTAACACCACAGCCAGGCCAGTCAGCAGTCTGGCCTGCAGGAAAGCGAAGGGGCAGGGTAACTAGCCAGTACTCACATCTTACTGGCTATGATGTAGCTTCCCTTACAGCCCACTGGCTGCTGTGCACCAAGTTTTATTCCACCTGCCGGCCACCTTCCTCCCCACCATCACATCCGTTGGAACTGTGGTCTCATGCTGGGAAACCCAGACGAAACATGCTCCTTAGACTTCCTTTTTCTTAGTAGAATTAACAATGTTTTCAAACGCCAAATCCTGGAGGTGTGAGCCAGTGTGCCACCCCTGGGCCATAAAACCACCCCCCCACCCCCGGTTGAGGTCATGGCGAGGGGTATCTTTCTACAGTCCAAAGACATGTAGTTAAGCAAAAACAGTGTTTCTCAGTGGACCAGACTGGCATCCAGAGCTTCTGCGGACAGACTCATTGTCACTCTGCACCTAATGTGTGTTTGGAAGGGGAGATGGATGGAAGAAAGAAGAATTTAGCAAAAGCAGAGCTCTCAGAAAGTAATAGGGCTCTTTCAAAACCTGCATGGATGCCAGGTGGTCGTGATGTTTATCAGCTAGAGGCAGCAACAGTCCTTACACCAGCGTCACCAAGGCGATTGCTCCTGAAGTCTGTCATTAACAACTTTAAATCAAGCGGAATATTCTGGCAAAGAGACGGTCTTTGACATGTAGGGTCCGACGGCGGGTTGCCTTTGCTTATTTCATCGAGGCGGCCAGACTGCAGAGCAGTGGGTCAACTCCAGACTCTCTCTGTCGCCGATAGAGTCACAAAGGGTGGTGACTCAATTTATATGTGACTGGGAAGTGAAATACACACACAGGCACAGGGGAGCACCAGAGACATGTTCCAGAGCATCGTGACAAACGCTTACTAGAAAATAATAAAGTGCCAGAATAATTCTGCATCGGACACACTTACTAGACCAGAAAGAGTGGGAAAGGAGGAGGACATCTTGCATCATCCATCTCCCTTAAATGCTGGAGCTGCAACAAAGCTGAAGGAGAAATTATGATAAATGATAAGATGTATTCAGTCGATACCCAGCTTCCGTTTTCAGCCTTCACTTTCCCTTTTAACGAGATCCACTCGAAACGAGTGCCAATAAAGGGGCCCCATCCCTCGATCTCGAACATCCCATGCCCCCTCCCACCGCCAACAAAAAGGGAGCTATCAAGTAACGCTTCATTTAAATAGGACTCATAACTGAGGCCTATGCAGCCGACTAAATGAAAACAGGCACCTGATAGGTTAATAACACACCTCCCGTCCCCTTTTACAGACAAATCACCGAGGGCGTGGTTATAAATCTTGGACCTTATTCGACGGTGCTGTCAGGTTGCTCTGGCAGCTTCTCTTAAAGGAGATGCCGTCACTTATTGTATAGGTGGTTTTTGTGAATAAGATGGATACTGCGGTCAGACGCGTGGCGAGCACGGCGGCCCTGTGGACTCGGCAGAGAGCCCGGCCCCGTTCCCCGCTCTCTCTCTCTCTCTAAACAGCCCATAGGAGGAAATATCATCATATCGACTTCTGTTATGATGAAGATGTAGTTATCAAATGTGCATTTTCACCATAAGTATCCTTCTGCTGAAGTCAGGGACGACCCTTTAATGCCATTTCAGCATCAAAAATATAAACCCTTTGCAATGGAATTAAAAACCAGTAACATTTAGCCATTAGCTCAGCTCTTCAACAGAGGCGCCACCTAAAGGCCAGAAAAAAAAATACTTTCGAACCTTTTACCAACAGGGCTGCCGCTTAGCCACTACAGCCACCCCTGGCTTTGACGCAGTCTTCCCTGTCACTGTCAGCAGAGGCGCCATCAGTGGGGGGGTCTATCTCTCTCACATGCACACAGCCACTGCCGGGCGGGGGGGGGGGTCTGGGACTCAGGGGAGAGGGCTGACAGGAAACGGGCGAGAGCTGCGGCCCTGCCTCGTCGTTATCTAATAATGCGGTGGCTCTATCACCTCCACCGCAGACGAGCCGGCCACACACGCCGGGTAATAAATCCAGCAATTCATAATCAGGCGTGACCCGCGGACAAATCCAGCTCCTGCTTGTCAGGATCACATTCAATCTGCGGAGCCGACTCCAATGTGCACCTGTGTCAATGCCGCCCTGCCCCGCCCTGTTCCAACAGCACCCCCTGGTGACAAATGGCCGCAATCAAAACAGACAGCAATTTTGTTTTTCTCCCCATAACTCCTAATAGATGGCCTGAAGGGTGCGTTTGGAGCATTTTGTGCCATTCTGTCGCGCGTAGGATACATGTTGTATTCTGGAATGCATCCGTGAGTCGGGCGGGTTGACGTCTGCCGCGGGCAACGTTTTTGGGGTCTCGGAGTGCTGTTGGAGGACATGCCCAACACCGCTGCACAGCTCTGCCGGTTTGTTATGGCACACCGGTATCTCCGGGCTTGCAGAAATTTCCGGGGAGGGCCGTTCGTGACGGCTCGCAACAAGTAGCAGCGGAAGAATGAACCCTGGCAGCGAACGGCGCCATCACATGGGGAGGACGCGGACCGAGCGTGTGCCAGGCAGCACAAGAGAGAGAGAGAGAAAGAGAGAGAGCGAGAGAGAGAGAGAAAGAGAGAGAGCGAGAGAGAGAGAGAGAGAGAGAGACAAAGCGACCACGGGCCGGATGGAATGACACCGTCCAAAAAAACGTTTATGAAGAGAATATCGAACTCTGTTGTTGGGTTACTATTTATCTCTCGGCACCAAGTTGGCTTGCACATCTGGCGCCGGGTACTTAGTGCAATTATTTATGATTTCCTCCAAGATTTAAAAGCTCTTCGCCCGGCCTTGTAACGCAGTAACTGATTGCGCTGCTAATGTAATTAAGGAGAGATTATGATGTCCACGTGGCACAGCAGATGGTGGCATTCCCGGCGACGGGGGGGCGGGGAGTGGGGGGGGGGCACAACCGCCACACGGCTGCACAAGGGCAGTGAGGCGCAGTCAGTCAGAGCAGGCCAGACGGGGGTGGGGGGGGGGCTGACAGAGGACGACCCCCGTGCGGGAGCACCCGGCCCTCCCCTGGAAAGAGGGGAACCAGGTCAGCAGTTTGACATGAAGCCTTATCCTTCTATAAAACCAAAAGAGTCAGATGTTTACATTTTACTGCTTTAATGGCATGAGTGGCACAGTTCATATTATTATTATTACTATTATTATTATTCTCGTTGTTGTGCCCCGCCCCGCCCCCGTCCAGCCGCTGGGCCTTGATAGCTGTGCATGTCTTAACCACATGTGTCACCTGTAGCTGTGAGTCACTCCTATGCATCTGCCTATCGTCGGCCATTATCATGTAACACCCACACATATCTACACACACAGACAGTCACCTCCTACATGACAACCTGCACACTGACCCCAAATGAATTCCCTCACTACATTCATTTATGAAAATTAAAATTATTATCCAACATCCTACAGATTTGTCACTTTCCAGATGAAATACTTCAACCCCTCCAGACCCTGGTAGTCATGGGATTACGTTCTGTGGTGCTTTAATTCTGACAGTATGGTAGAGCTGTAATATCATCTGTACACTGAGGTCATCAGCCACATGAAGCTGCTCAGCTGGCCATCTAGCCAAAGCCATTCACAGCGTTACCTGTTTAACCCAGAGTAGGGAGCTCACTCACAGTTGATACCACAGGGGGCTGTTCTACAAAACAAGATCTCTCGGTTAGCTGGCTTAACCTAAGACAGAAGTCTTGATTGTCCAATAAGAGTTTAGATAAGGAGCATTACTATTGGACAATCATGACTTCTACCTTAAGTTAAGCCAGCTAACTGAGAAATCTTACTTTGTGGAACATCCTCCAGATCTCTAGCTGCAACCCTAACCCTAACCCTAACTCCTAACCACTTCTGCTTGGTGATTGAGCGAAACAGGAATGGACACTTACGCCACTAACTTTAAATACAGCATTATGGGTGAACCTGTCAGGACTTGGAACCACTGACAGTCGACCCTCTCAGAAAAGGATCTGAATGCCATTCATATGACAATAAGTCAACCTTGTAGTGAGCCTTGTTCATAAAGACCAGCTCAGCACAGTGCAGTCCTGGTCTCAACTCCTGTCATCTGCGAGGCTGTCAAGCGGCTGAACTCCATTTCAACCAAAAGACTTTGTACAACAGGGTGAAAATATTCCTATAATCCTGGCCCATTTTCCCTAAATGCCATTTTCTGGATTCATCCATAGTCGAAAGAGCACACGGACATCAATCCGTGTGAGAAACGGCACTAAGGATACGCACACCGCGAAGCTGGGCGTGATTCCTCCATAGCGAAACAGTGGAACACAGGTATGCTGTGAGGTTATGAGTCTGCAGAGCCAAAGAAACAGATGGCAAAAAAAAAGATTTAATCACGTTTGGCACAGCTATCACGATGCAGGAGCACAAAGCTTCTGGGATTTGTCAGCGAAGGCAACGCTGGGCTAACCCAAACTGACCTTTAATTACACACAGAAAAGCATGGATATTATATTGCGGGTCTCTGCCCGATCCTTGGGGGGTGCTAAGGGTGAGTATCTTAAAGCACGTTATTATAAGCTATTTAGGAGACATGGGACCTCTTTATGTGCTGCTAGACAAGGAAGAAAAAAAGGGATCATATTTGAAATGAGACCTGCGGATTTCCACTCTAGCAGCTAGTAATGGCTTCTCTGTAGTGATGAGGGCACAGGGGCATGTTAGATTTCCCAGGCTGTGATAAGGATATTATTACCCCGCTACGGCAGAAATCTCCATCTCTGAAGTCCCCAGACTGGTGTCAGTAAATTAGAAAACACCGCGGACGACCTTTTACGCGAGCGGCAGTGGAAAACGGACCCTTCCTCTTCCATCAATGGCCGGGAACCCCACCCCAGTGTTTGTGTGTGACAAACGCTATGTGCTGAAAGTCCATCAGCATGCAATCAGTTGGCACTGCTTCTGCAGCACAGCTCCTTGAGGCTGAAAAACAGCCCTCAGCAAACAGACATGTATTCATAATTACTGCAATAGCTATTAATACTCAGGTGATGACAATTAAAATACAACATGCTCCTGTCAGACTCTTCTTAAATAGGCTGCATACACCTGTACCCCTCTTCCATATTTAACAAGTAACATTAATTAACAAAGGAAATAGGTGTAGATACACCAGGTGAAGACGCACGTCGCAAATAAACGTCATTACAAATTAGGGGCACCGGCGCATCCGGCAGGCGGGAATGTGGCGGTGACAGACACAAGGCCGCGGCTCGGCGTGGAACGGCGCCGTGGCGGCACTCGGCGTTAGCGGGATCCGGCCGGCACTGAGACGCCCCCCGTGGCTCGACGCCCCGACGTGCCAGCGCAGCTCACAGCCAGAGTGCTGATATCACCACCTTTAAGCGCCAAGCTCTTCTACACCTTTCCATAATTAGACCATTATTCTAACAAGTGGGCCTCTTCTCAAATCACTTCACTGCCTCTCTCTTTGTTGTTTTTTTTTTTTAACATGTATTTTGGCAGCTGAGATTTTATTTTATCAACTCGGATCACGCTCAGCTTAACTGCGAATTCGAGTTAAAGCGCGAGATTCCAGACGTCTCTTCTGTTCTGTCAAAACTGTGAAGGCAGTCACAGATTCTGGGGAGACACTAAAAAGAGAAACTCAGCAAACAAACAGCAAAATACAGACTGACTTTTTGCCTTTTGCTTTGGCGTCCATTTAAACAGTAAGGAGAAAATAAGCCATTAATGGTTTATGAATAAAATTTATTTATTTAACCTACATCTTGGACCCCTGATAACAGTGTTTTTTAAAACAACAAATAAAGCATAGAAAGTGAAGAAAAAGAGTTGAAATGTGAAGACATGTGAGGTTTCAAACTGTATCATCATTCTATAAGAAAATTCCAGAAAAAAACATATATTATATCGAAAGATAATTCCACTCATCACACGATTTCTTACTTGTCAGATGATGAAATTGTATCCCATCCGCCATGACCAGGAAAGTGGCCCCTTTTATCTTCTGATAAATTTCACGCGCTGACTTCACCAGCAGGGCACAGAGGGTAAAACTCAAACACTTTTACAAATCATCCAAATATTAAATGTTGAACATCTGCCACATTTTTTTTCTGTCTACCAGAAAACCATTTGGTAAATTTATGCCATATATTCCTGGAAGGCCATATTTACACTAAAATTACACCCTAACACTTTCCAGTTCTGAGTCCTCTGTCTCATAAGCCTTTGGTGTTTTGTAATGGAACCAACGGCGCAGTCTCACGGGGATACTCATGGAACAATCGTGGCCAACAATGCTCACTTTAGCATAAAAGAACTAAATAATTTTCCACTTTGAAATCTCCACTGCAGTAAACATGAGTGAACAAGATGTGTAATGGTCATATTGCATCTGACAACCCCAAGCCCCCTCCCCACTGGAGATGACAAAGGTGGAACAGCACACTAAAACGAGGAAGATGAGTCCTTAGCTGCAATACCCCTATGGCCATACAGCCATCCCCCCCCCACATGTCCGCACAGTGACTTGATCTCTGGAGTATCGACCCTCTGTCCGTTGACCGTGAGTGATGACAGCTCCTAGAGGCTCTCTTACTTTATTATGTTAATTGAGTTTCATTTAGTTCCTGTATATTTGATCTTACCCTGCATTAATAACTCTAGCAGGCTGTTTGATCGCTATCTGAGGCTCTGCCAATGATCGTGCTTCCTCACAGATGACTCCACACACTGTTCTAAACTTGTTTAAAGCTAAACCTACCCTTCCACGCATCCTCTAAGTGCCTCATGGGAGAGTGGCCTGGGCTGGAGCCTGTCCAAGACAGCACGGAGCATAAGAGGAGAGAACAGGCTAGAGAGGCTGCCAGGCAAGCTAAAACCAGCAAGTAAAACCCACAGCACGACTTACAGAACATTTCCTGCGGCTCCATGCACCCTGCTCCCCCCCATCCCTTTGTTGTGTGCTTTTGCGGCCCATTCGCGGTTTTGGTCCAAATGGTCACACATGACACAACTTATCACATGAAGGCAAAGTTATGGAAATGACTGGGGGGACCATATAAAAACTTGCTCTGGATACATATAGCAGAGAATAACGCATAACATATACTTAAAAGCCTCTTTGTTCAGCTGATCACCCATAGGTGTCTTGAGTGAATGCCTGATTAAAGCAGGTTATTTAGCTGCGTTCTTTTAGTACAGTCCTTCAAAAATGTGTGGCGATTTGACAGCCCCGTCATTAGCATCGCGGCGAGCACACGGACAGCTGCACACGCTAGTCTGTCCCCTTGCTCTTGTGCCCCTGCCCCCGTGAGCGGCTGCACAAACGTGACCAGTGGGGCGGAGCCCCAGAGGCGAGAGCCATTCATGGGAAAAAGAGCACAGGAGGGGGTTTGCGGTGTTCAGCAACTCAGCCCAGGCCCCGGGAGGGGGCATTTGACGTCTGGCGAGGAGGGAAGATGAATAAATGAGTAAAGCGGTGGTTAGTCTCCTGGAGGGGATTAGCTGTAAACGGCCAAGCGAAGCATGATCCCAATTCTTGGTGTCAGGCTGTTTATTATATTACCAACCAACCGAGGCTTTGGAAGATCATCACAACATGATTTATGCAAGCATGTCAGTCTTGTTCTGTGGCTGGAACGCCAGCATTTTCTCCATCTCACTGTTCTTCTGCTCTTAATATTATTTTACACTTCCCTATCAGTCTTCATATCCCATGTGTGTATGGATATATGTGTGTGTGTGTGTGTGTGTATAGTCCCAGAGGACTACCAATGCCCTAAAGAAACAGTATCACTTTCTGACATATATACACGTCTTTGTGGTTTTAGTTCAGCGTCTGGCATATTTAGCTTATGAGTAGGCTCTGGTCAATGTAACTCAAAGAATGTTTGTATTTAGTTTCTCAAACTACAGAACTACATACTCATTTTTCAAGGTGAGGCTGGTATTACAGGGTTTAAGAAACATATACACTCCCTGGCCACTATATTAGGTACACCTCGCTGGTACTGGTTTGGTTTTGCCTTCAGAACTGCCTTAATTCTTCATGGCAGATTCAACAAG
>JAAGVU020000040.1:2359106-2371691 GCA_011763525.2 Mormyrus iriodes
ATCACCTTTCTTCCCCATTCTGGTGTTTGATGTGATCATTAACTGGAGCTCCTGACCTGTATCTGCATGATCTTATATATTGTGCTGCTAACATATGATTAGATACTTGCTTCAATGAGCAGTTGAACAGGTGTACCTAATAAAGTGGCCAGTGAGTGTTTATTACAGTTTAAATGCAGAGTATTTATATAAGTGCAATGCAAACTTGCGTGTAATGACTGTATAAGACTACAGTATATGAATATATGCTTGCTGGTATAATTATGGAACAGGAATCCAAACATTTTGAAACACATAAATCCTAGCAACCGCTGAAATAAACTAATACGACTTTCTAACTGATATACCTGTTCGTGCGTTAATGTGATGGAATGGGGGCCTGCTACGGATATAGGCTAAAGTATTAAGCTTTGTTTTCTATTCGTTAAATTAAAAATTAAACTTATTGAAACGTTATTTTCTGAACTCCATTTTCAAAACCAAACCTGGACTATATGTTAACAGCTATGTTCCGTTTAATAATAATTAGTAGCAGTAATATGGCGCCATTATGTTCATTAATAAATAACGCCGTGTCCCCTCTTATTACGCGCAGTGTTAGATCTCTGTGTGTTTTCTTCACGCCACTCGCGATGCCCCCAGGATTGCCCCGGTTCCTTAAAGCCCTCTATAATGAATGACTAATAAATAATAAATAAACAAATGCCTTAATGAGGCAAAAAGGCGCGTGCGGAGCAGAGCGGGCAGGTGGGTCACGTGCGGACTCGCTAGCGAGCGCGGGACGCCGAGCGCGAGCCGGCAGCCGGTGGTCTCGCAGCTCTAGTGGCGGCTTCGGCGGCCGCGCCTCCACGCCGAGCTCTGCGGAGCGGGCCCGCTGCCCTCCCAGCCATGAAAAGCTGCCTTTGCGTGAGGAGGAGGTGGGACGAAGCATCGCGGCTAGCAGTTAAGTCCGTCCGGCCGTACTGTGAGGCTGACGGTCGCCAGCCACAGGAGAGGGAAGGCTGCGAGAAAGTAGTTAAAACTGCCGTCGCTTTACTTTGAGTCTGTGCCGACGCCAGTGTATAAAAGTACTTGTAAAACCACGTGTACACGAATCCTTTTTTTTTTTTTTTACTTCGCTTCATAAATGTACGATCCCTCGTAACTGGTTTATTTATGTCGCGTTAGCCGGCAAGCTATTGTTAGCGGCGCGCGGACCTCGTTACTGTAGCAACGGCGGCGCAGCTAAGCAGCGCGGAGGTTTATCTTAGCTTAGCGTCGCATGAGCGGATTAACACCGCCGGCAATTGCCCTCAAGTGCTGTTAGTTAGCCGAATCCCGTTTTAAGTTATTATTTTATTAAACCTTAAAATGTGTCCTTAGCGGCAAGTTGGCATCCAGACCCATGTGAAAGTGACTGTCAACTGACAAGCTTAGTTACCTAAAAACGCAAGTAGATACTATCATACTTTTAAACAAAACCTGCCGACCTTTTTTTCCCCAGAAATAAAGCTGCTGTACGTTTTCCCTGTTTTTAGCAGACACGGTGCAGCTTTAAAATGCACCTTTAATCGGCACCTTCATCGCCTCCTCATCGGTTTGGCCTCATTTTGCTGGTGTCTTGGCAGAAGCATCACATTTACCTGCCTCTTTTTTTTTTTTGCAGTTGCAAGCACTTAGTTATTTGTCTGAGCCACGCACATAGTGCTTTTCAGCCTGATTTTAATGGGGAGCGTCTGGGCGGGGGCCTCAGATCTGCTATTATAACTACTGCTGTGTGATGCTGGGGAATTTCAGCTCGGCACAAGCCTTGGTCGGAGCAGCCTGCGCTATCCCGGGCGTTTGCGTCGCTGTCCCCCGGCCTTTAGCAGGCGCTCTCCATAGGTCCTTTCACTTGTTGACTCCTGACAAATATGAACCGGGTTTCCCCGAGGGCTGATGTCCTGAGAGGACAACACCGTGACCATTAGGCTTTCCCTCTGCTCTTTGTTATAATGGCGTCGGCTGCCTTATTTTCATGCCGAAACAGTCTCTGCTTTTGCCCGGTTATCTTTCACTCTCCCGAGAACTCCAGGAACCGTTTTCTCCTTGGAGGTTGTTTTACTTGAGCTTTTTTGTGCAGACGGGGTTAAATTGCTTGACAGGTTTTCAAGATAAGTCTCCATTATTAGCACACTACGAGTTTACTTTAGCCTGCACTGACAGACTTCAATTTTCCAATAAAAGTCAGCTTGTAACGAAATGGCTTGTCACTGTTTCAGAAAATCCCGATTGATTAGTGTGCAAATTAACGCGAGAAAGTGATGGTTCTCTCTCTCTAAGTTAATTTGCTTCTCCCAAATAAGTCGCCCAACAAACTTTTTGCAAACGGAAAGACCTCTGCCACTCCAAGTCTTCCCCGATTTAATAAACCCTAATTACAATATATTCGGTAAACATTTAGATTGAGCGCACTAACTGAGCCATTTAAATTCTTTAAAATGCTTTAAAGATAATTTAATAAAATGGCAAGGGAACCTCTGCGAGATCACTTATCTTCTGCACCGTTACTGAATGCGCATTAAGCCAAAGCGTCTTCGGACAGGAGCAGGCGGCCATAGATCTGCATTTAGGAGACCCCCTTAGAAATATGTGCCGCCCCGGCGTGTTAGTCAGCCCCCGCGCGGTAGGTCCTAATCGCCCATAGCGGCTGGGAAGCCGGGGCAGGGTCTGTGAAAGCAGCCCGTTTAGGCAGAGTAATATTTGCCCTTTACTTTATGAATCGGCTACGAGGCAGCCACTCCGCTGTGGTTTGTAATATATTCGCTGACACTGTATGGAAATTGATGTCACGCTTTTATCGCATTAAATAACCGTTTTTTTTTATTAATACTCTCATGGATGCAGTTTTGGTGGAAATCTGTTGTTTTATTCTAAGGAATTTACCCCAAATGCGGTTTTTAGGTATATGGTTAAGGTTAATGTTTGTTTCCTTGTGGATGTAATAATGATTTATACAATATGTTCCGCTGGTTATGGTCACCTGCCAACTTAAAAAATATTGATATTATGATCTGCTCATATAGGATGTAACGGTTAGACGGAGTGTGTCTGTTTACTCCGTGTGGATATTTACCTTTGTCCTGAGATGAGATTTTCACGGAATCTGTCTTATTCGTGTGGTTTTAGGAAACTGATAAAGTAAAATACCAGGATAGTAATAAAGATTCATTACAACAGTTAAACACTTAAACGGCGTACGTGTGATGCATGTGAGATTTCGGTACAGCTGTAGGCCTATGATCTGTAATCTTGAAGAAAATGTGAAGGCGCGCCAGCTACGGTTTGAGGAGCATTTCGCAGATTGCAAGGCATTTCCTCCGAGATCACCCAAAGCAGCGTTTAATCTTTCATGGCGAGCATGACGATAGCTCGCTGTTAGAGCACGATGGTGTTTAAGTGGCATTAAAACGCTTTGGGTTTCATTGCGTTATAAGTCTGGACTCGGCTGACCTGGACACTAAGGGCGGGTGGGTCGTAAAGCTGCGGCGGCGGTACCGCGGCCAGCCGTAAACCCAGTGCGTGTTAATGGGAACTTGGCCCGGAACCGCCGGGAGATAAAACCGCTGGCAGATCGCAGTGATGGTCATGATCTGGTATTACTGCGGGTTTATTTTAACTGATGCCCCCCCCCCCCGATTGGAGCTATAAAAAACATCATGAGTCAGTACTGAGGGTCAATCTCATGTAACGTGAGCTGAAGGGGAAAATGGAGGTTGTAAGAAGAAACGCCAGCTTTGGCTTCCAGAGGCTTTACAGACCGCGGCCTGCTCACAGCCTCGCGGCCAAGTAATAAAAATCATTTTAATTTCTTTTTAATGGATGCACATCCGCCCAGAGAGGCGATGAGGAGCGCAGTGAGAGTGGGGCGCTGGGAAAGCCCTTCCAATGCAACTTGTTAGGGAATATGATTGTAATATGAAAAATATTGCTAAAAAAACATACTTAATGTGCAAACTTAGTTACACTGCATGTTTTTTGCTTTAACGATGTCTAATTGTGTGGATTAAGTATGGCTGCTAACCAAGAAAACGGAGAATCCTCCTCCCTGTGACGCAGCTGGCTTGCCTTGTAAAGTCCAAATTCAGAATTAGCTAATTATTACCTTTTTAATGCGGCTCAGTGTGCAGCATTACACCTCCAAGGCTGTTGGTTAAGTTCCTGCCTCTGGATCTGTATGTGTGAGGTTTGCACAGGTTTTCTCTGGGTACTTGAGTTTCCTCCCTCAGTCCAAAATACAGTTAGGTGAATTGCCTGTGGTGTGTTATTGTGGAAAGACAATGGATGGATGGATAGATGTTTTCTTTTTTTCTGTTACACACAAGCTTGTGATTCTTCCAGCTCAATTCATCACATGATACAGAAGTGCTGATATACATTAAAATATATGCTCCTTGCTGAACAATGCAGACAACCATCACTCATCCATACGATGTGTAATTCGATTGACCGTAACGCCATTATTGTCCCACCCCGGCTTGAGACTCACCCACATGTAGCATTCACATTTAAACCCAACACAGTCCACTTCTGTTCTCTCTCTGTTCCAGAGAAGGGGGCTCCTTACTTCTTGTGCTACAGCTCAGCACACAACCAGCAATGTTTGCAAGAACCATATGACTTCACCAATTACTGTAAAGTCCTTAGTAACGAGGCAGTGTCAGCCTGTTTAGCTTCTCACAAAGATAAACATTCACCATATAGTGTATGGTACAAATGATACAAATCAAAGCATCTACTAGTATAAACATCAAGACATTGATGTAAATGTGGGTTGATTTCTAAATGCATATTTGACACGCGTTTGTTTGAATAACAGATATTGCTCAGGTGGCTTTGATTATGCGGCTCATGTACCTTGCCTCTGACTCAGAGGAGCTTGTTCTTCAGCCTTCTGGGAGTAACCTTGAGTTGCCAGCTGTGCACAGACAAACCCCACCCCCATGGGGTTCTTTCTCCTTTGTCTGTTGAGAAGGGTTTCAAGCCCGATTCTGACCTCAGCCAGTTTGGGGTATATGTTGGGTGTTTGGAGGCAGGGTTAGTTGATTCGGCCATTGCAGAATTCAGACTTGCCTCCTGTTGTTTTTTTAGCCACCACCGACCACCCGCTGCCTCTGTCTGCCGCGCATTGGATCTGGTTTTAGCCAGAAAGAAACCCATAACACATGAGGCCTGCAGCAGGAAAATGGCTTTTGTTTAATAAGCACTGAAACCTCTCGGGGTGGATCTTCTGTGCTCCCTGACTGTAACTGTGGAATAATCATGGGTTTTTTTGTCTCGTCCTTGAACATTGGGGACACGGCTTACTTTTAGGGCGCTTCCTACATATGTAGTAGGGCCACAGAGCATCAAACAGGCTGACTGTCTCCTTAAATTTCGCTGAATAAATTACTGGCACTCTGGCAAGGGTAAAAATAAAAATCATTTTACCTGAAATGGACTGTATAATGAAGGAGTTGCACAACTTAATAACAACTTAAGACAACTTAATAGTTCCCCTGCTGTAGGTTCATTTTCTCACTTTAAACTTCATTTTTTGTCTTGCCCTGTATATTTTTGGCTCAAAGGATGGTTCTTTTTCAAAGTTTTAGCTACATTTGTCATTAATTTGTTGAACGGTGAAGATTCACACGTTATAAGAGGGTGTGAACGTGCATACTCTGAAATGTCACGGTTAAGATTCTCTAATGGAAATAGTTGGATTTGTGGGTGCAATAATGCAAAGTGCTTGCTGTTATCCGTTTCCTTAAGGTCTCGATCCTCACCAGCAGCATATGGCTTCCAATGGTTGACTGCCGTTTAGTCTTGCCACTTCTCAGCACCTTGACAAAAGCTCAACATTCGCATCTTGTTTGCACTTTTTCCCTAGCATTCCCATGTTGTTTGTTGACACCCAGCAGGGGAGTTTCCAGTTTGATTAGACCGCTGACGGCCTCATCCCTGCATTTCAGAGCCCCGCCACGATGCCAGAGGTGTGGGATCTGGCCAGGGTTCTTCCAGAAGCGCCCATGAACCCCATAACCGGAGTCAGGGTGGTGGCTTCCCGCAAGCGTGCTCCGTCTGGCTACTGTGTGGTGAGTATCGTCGTCTCTTTGTGACCACTTGGCCGCTTCACTGCGGTTTAATCAAACGACGTGGCATTAATCGGGAGGATTATCATCTCGTCCCGTTTGAATCAAATGCTGTGCAGCTGAAAACCAGCCAGTTAACACACTGTCGTGGGGATTTGCAGAGTGGGCGAAGCCAGCGCAGGAGACTGGCATTTCTGTGCCACCGTCCTGCTTTCATTTAAACATCCTCATTCAGTTTGCCGTGCCATTTTTTTTGGGAAGTAAGTGGGAGCCCTTTTTGTTTGGTTTTCTGCTCCTGAGAGAAACTGAATGCCGTTGAGTGTGGGTTAGAAGAATTACTCTGTAACCCAGAAATTTTAATTACCAAGGACTAAATACAGAAGATACGTCTCTTTATTCCAGGGGGTCTGCTTCGTGGAGCGCTGAACCTCCTCTGGGACCATCCAGAGAGATCTTCTGCTACGGGGCTCTTCTTTCTGCCTCATCTCCTTGTCCTCTTGGGGGGTGGGGGTGCTTTGTTCCCCTCTTCTGAGAGCTTAGACGACCATGTGCCATGAGGTGAGAAGCAGTGCTGCTGTGTTAACAGTCCCAGTGTGAGAGCTGTGATGGTGGATGGGGGGGGGGACTCAGCCTATGGATTTAGCTAAGCACAGAGCAAACATGGAAACACACAGCCAGCAGGGGGCTCCAGGGCAGTGCATGCTTCTTTCCCTCTGTCTCATGCCACATTCCTCCTGCGTCGCTCTTCACTCCCCTCTCTCTCACTCCCTTCGGCGGCAGCCCCCTCCCCCCCTTCTGCTTCGGTCCCCGGCGGGAGATGGCTTGGCATGTTGATGAAGTACCGCAGGCTGGCACCGGGAATCCGCTAAACGGCACATGGCACACTTAGGCGGAGAGGCGTTCTCTCCGAATCCCTGCCCGTCCCTCTTTCTCCGCTGCCTTTCTGTTGAGACCCTTGCTGTCTGTGCCTCCTTATCCGGGCGCGGCCATGCACCACTTTATTTTTTAGGGTGATTCCTGAGATTTTCAGGATCCATACACGAAGGTCCCATATGCTGGTTTCGCCGAATTGTTGTGAAACTGTAAACTTTCTTGCATATTTCTCCTGCAAACCTTTTTCGGGGTTTGAGTTCAGTGTGTAGATATTTTTAATTGAGTGTTTGTGAAAACTAAGATTTTACAACATCTTATGTTAAAATTTGAATTGTGCGAATTAATTAGAAGTGCATGTATATATAAACGTGTGTGTGTGTGTGTGTGTGTGTGTGTGTATATAATATATGTATGCACACATATACAGTACAAGTAGATAATAGGAAAAACACTGAAATAAAGGTATGGCAATGAATGGAGTTCAGTTGGAACTTTAAGGCACAGGAAAAGCTCTGGGGGTTATGGACGTGTAGCAAGAACACTCACAAACAGAAATCTGCTTGAGGCTGCCACCGTTTGCCCTCAAATGCTGATTAAAGGACGCGTCACGGTGCTTTGAATCTGCATGTGGCAAGATTATGCAGATTAATCGGAGACGGCGGCCTGCCATGGTTTTTAACCCACTGATAAAATGACACCAGGGCCACCCTTTTCGGGATGCCTCCTTTCTGACATGGCTTCCCCCTCCCTGCCGCAGAGTTGGCCCCCAGGGACTGGGAATCGGTCTGATTGAGTGACATCAAACACACCGACGGACCATCCCACCATGGGAAGCGGCGATGTGTTGCACACCGCTCTCCAAATGCGTTATCATGAGTTGGTTTGAGTGATTGTGGAGCATGTGGGATTTGGGGCCGTCCCAACTTGGTGATGGGTAGGGAGACAGATTAACAGACCTTTGCCTTTAAACCCCACTGACCTGTGAGCTGCGATGTGGTCTTCACTGGCCTCCAGACTGACAGCAAGCTTGACATACATTCGTCTTAACGTCCTGTCGTGTGGCGCCCCCTCCCTCTCCCAGCGGAAAGCCCTCCGAGCATTTCCGACTCTGGCTGCTTGTTGCATTCCGTTTCTACTCCGCATCCTAATCTTCATCCCAGGAGACCTCGTTACCGCGGGTGCTGCTTTTGTTCAAAGTTTTCTTTTATATTCTCTTTGCATTATTAATAACACGTCGGCCTCATCTCTGCTACAGAAATAAAGTGCTGTTTATAATGAGATCAGCTCTAGGTGCGTTTAAATCCTCTCCTGTGTGGCGTCTCTGATTACTACTACCGGAAGCCACGGTGCTGCCGTTCCACGGTAATTATAAACCCTCTGCATTGCACGTCAGTTCACTGTTGATTGTCAGTGCTGTGTAGTCACGGGGATGGGCCAGGGGGTGCTGTCGTATCCTCGGAGTCCAGCAAAATGCAGGGTCGCTTTGGTGGGCAGTGTTGCCCCTGGGGAGAAAGTCCCGCTCACTATTTATCCATGTCTAACTTTTTGGCAAGGTGTTCATTGTTTAAAAAAATGGCCAGCAGGGGAATTTCTGCAAACAGCTCATTTTACCAGTTTTCACTCGTGTGTAAATAGCATTACTAATGGTCAAAGAGTCTCTGAGGTTCTTCCAGAATGTGTTAGGGTCTGGAACCGGTGGGGTGAGAACCTAGAAAGCCCCCCCCCCCCTCCCCCCCTAACTAATCTTTCCCCCGGCGCCGGCGTCGCAACATAGTGGGCCCGGGTCCCCCCCCCTCCCCCCCCCCCCCCCCCCTCTCTCTCTAGCGAGGCCATTCGCCCGGCTCCATCTGAACCAGATATCCTGCCCCTATTGTGCCAGAGACACGGGTTATTTGTCCCTTTCATCACGTCTTAATTATAGCCTCTTTTGACACCAATTGGGGCAAGGAAAAAGAAAAAAGAAAAAAAATCATTCCTTTAGCCCATGACAGCTCGCAAACACAGGCGCAGAAATGGCTTTTGATGGCCATTTGCTGCTACGCAACTAAACAGCTGCTCTTTCACGGCCACCGGGGTGACTAGGCCATTCTTTTCTGCCTGGAGTTTCCAAGAAGGCAGGAGCTTCGTCACAGAGAGGCAGAGTCTCCTCAAAGAGAATGGTGGGGGGGGGGGGGGGAAATCATCAGAAAGAGCGAAGCCAGGCCACGCCGAGTCACGGTGATTTAGGTGCCACTCGGCAAAGTTGCAGCAGTTAGGCGATGTCCGGAAACGAACCACAGGGCTCCACCGCATGGCCTATCTACGGATGCGGTTATGGGAGGGGAACAGAAGACGAGCCCACAGCGCAAGTATGGACGAAAGGCGCTATATTTGAGATCTCCCCTTTAATGTCTTTTGAAAAGTAGAGGGTGATTTGTTCTGCGGTTCTCTAGGCGAAGCACCCCCCCCCCCCCCACGACCTCCCCCTTTCGGGAGATTAACCATCAGGATGTCAGAGAAGCAGCAGTCAATCCTGTAAAATGCATCAATCATCTCTCAGTCTTCGATTGGCCTTTTCACTCTTCTCCCCCTGGTCTGCGGTATCAGCAGGACCACCATTTCAGCCTAAATCTGCGGGCATCACAGCCCAGATGCTGCCAGTACCGAGCCGGGCTATGCTAGTATCATGGCAGGATCACTTAAGCCAGAGCGAGAAATATCAGGCCAGGAAACTAAATTTGGCGGAATTATCCATAGGGACCCCATCCTGGCAAATTTTATTGGCAAGATTTCAAAAGTTCCGGGATAGCCTTGCTTTCAGAAATGCTGTCAAAACACATATTACCGTGGTATAATGTCGAGATAGTATGACGGTGCGAAAAATTAGCTACTGCCCATGCCTAATACACGCAATGAAAAAACATGCAGGAGATAAGCAGAGGGGACTGTGGCAAGGGTAAGGTCTGGGAGGGCGGCCCGAGCTGTAAGTACAACACGACAACCCCTGCCCCCAGCTCGGAAAGGAAGCATCACCTCCCACCCTTTCTATACTTAAAATTTTAAAAAAGGGTTTAAAATAATCATGCATCTGCTCACGCGCCCTTAGAAAGCTCTGCTCTGCCTGCTGTTCGGGTCGCACCCGGCTGGGTGTGGCCTCCAAAGGCTCGTCCACAAGGGCGGATGTGGGGAAGGGGGTTGTCAGAAAGAGAGACCCCGCCTGCAAACATCTCTCCAGCGGGGCTGGGCTGACCTCTGCCCCGGATTAACGTCACCGGGGGACTCCGTCACGTTAGTGCGGTTCTGCACCGTGCACACCGGCCGGCTAATCCTACATTTAAAAATAAGTCAGGTATACCTTCCCTGCAGGTGTAACTAACAGAAAGCTCGAAACATGCCAGCATTAACCGTGGCATAAAGCGGCCCCCAGTTAAAATGACAACAAGAGACTTAAAAATAAAAAGACGCACCTGTGATTCAAGAAGAAGGAAAAAAATAAACTCCTGCGCACATTCCGAGGACGCCTATAATTTTGGGTTGTCATATTGTTTTTCTTTCCCTCTCCGCATTTAATCAGCCAGCAACATACTTCAGCTAAACCATAAAAAAGCATGTGTGTTCATCTATCAGGTTGACAACAGGCAAGCATTTCCATCGTCATTACAGCCCCCCCCACCCCCACCACTCCATCAAACTCTGGGCATTTAGGAAAAGGGGACGCTTTAGTGCGATTTCACGGAGGGCTCCAGCACCTGTGATAAGGGGCATTCTTTTGCCAAAGAGCTCTGGTTCATGTCTTTCAGTAACTCCTTGAGGGCGTTTCTTACTGTAGAGTGGGTCCACTGCTCTGGAGGCAAGTCTTCCAGTTTAGGGCAACTGTCGAGGGGTGGGGGGGGAGGGGTGGGAGGAACAGAGAAAGGGGGTCAGATGGATTGGAGGGGACATGGAAGCACAAGGCTTCGCCTCACTCCTGCAAGCTTCCTCTAAGACAGACAGATTACATTTGGCGCATCAAGGAGATGCAGCTGGAGATCAGTCTCTCTCTCCTGATTGTTCTGATTAGTTAATTACTTTATACAACACATCTGCTGTATTGATGCATGAATTATACATCAGCTGCATGCGGCGACCATTATTTCGTGTTACTTCTACCTTCCTACCCGACGTGCTCGGTGGAACAATTTAAGGTGTTCCTGCCTAGATTCCCGGAAAACAACGCTGTGCGGAATGCCGCCCAGAGCGTCGGGAATACTACCGGTATTTCGCGGCCATGCTTTTGCTTGACTGAAAGAAATATCGTAAATACATAATTAAGATCTGATCCTGGCAACAGGAACAGGGATTAATGGCAAAAAGAAACGGGATATTTTTTTCCTCATTAATGGTATATAAAGACAAAAATCCAATTGGAAAAACAAGTTCTTAAAACCTGAGTGTGATAGAGAGCCTGGGTCTGGGACACAAGAGCTCAGAGCAGACGCGTGAACATGCACACGGCAGGCTGAGGAGGCATCCTTGCAGGAACACCTTAAAGTGCAGAGCCGCTCCGTTGCCTCCGGGGGAGCAAGCGAGTGACAGAGAGCAACATCTAACCATGCATGAGCATTGGTGCGCTGGAAATAAACAGCACTTGGCCCTCTTTCCCTGGCTAGAGGGAGAGTCTGCCCCCCACATCCATAAACTGCCATCCCTGACTGTGCAGGGAGGGCAGGTCTAGGTGGAACATTTAAGGACCATTCTGGAAAGCCCCCCCCCCCCCAGCTAGGTGAGGGCTCACCTGTGCAGCTGGATTTTCAGCGTGACCACATGGTACACGTCCTGCAGCATGTCAGCCACCGTGGCGTCTGGCGCGTCCGTCACGTACGACAGGGGCACGGGGTTCCACTTGCCCACCTGGATCAAACCTAAGTGAGAGATAGGGGACTGTCGTGAGGATGCCATTTCCAAAGGGGCTTGCATCTCCGCGATGGGTGCTGCTTACCTTTAGCCTGCGCGGCGGAGCTATGCGAATAGCCCAGGGACAGCAGGGCCATCTCGATGAGCTGGTTGAAGAGCATGTCCTTCCTCACCAGCACGAACTCGGCGTGCTCCTCCTTGCTGTCGAACTCCATGGGGCTTTCGTAGTGCTCCACCACACAGAAGACGGGCAGCATGTTGCCTAAGGAGATGCAGGACTCGATTACCTCAGGCTCAGCAACGGAGCTCACGGGGCGTCCATCCAGACCTTCCTACTGGTGCAGACACGGACGACTCCACTCATAATCTTACTTATAAAAATGTCTTTTTATCCATTTCCTCATCTCCGAGAAGCTCCTAGCATGAGTATCCTCAGAGGTGTCATTAATCCTAATTTTAATACCTGCAACCCACATGGAAAAAAGCAGCATTCCACCCATAATTTAGCATTAGGTCAACACAATGCAGGTACCCCTTTTCTGGAATTAAAGAGCTGGGCTGCTCCAGGAAAGGTGCGCAGGGTCGACACAACGCCTCTAGTCCCACTCAACCTTCCCAACATGCCTTGCGCCACCTGTCACACAGCCAAACAGCCTACGGTGTTTAAGTTTCTAGGTAAGGTGTGCTGCTAAATTAAGATGGGAGGGTCACATAAGCCTTGTCTCCAGCTGTCCTGGCATTGGGCAGGCAG
>JAAGVU020000040.1:2375957-2418624 GCA_011763525.2 Mormyrus iriodes
TGCTGTTTAAAGAAGCAATAAAACTGCCCTTCTTTAGATTAGCTGAGGGTCTGCAGCATCAGCAATTGTGGGTTCGATTGAAGACTCAAAATGGCCAGAAACAAAGAACTTTCTTCTGGTACTCATCAGTCTATTGCTGTTCTGAGAAATGAAGGTTATTCCATGGGAAATCTGTAAGTGACCCCAAACTCTTGAACGATAGTGTACAAACCATCTAAATTATGCCCCTGTATGTACAAAGTTACTACTGTACGCACTGGGACTCCTTATTAAAAATGCACTGAAAAGTTGAAAATGCAAGATTCCATGGTCACAAAGACAGTGGAAACTTGTGAGGCTGGTTACCGAAAGAAGTATGTGCATCGTACCCAAGCCACGACTTTTAATATTAAAGATATAATATGCATTTACATTAATAATACATTATATTAGTTAATATTTATATATGATTATATGTGATGCGAATCATTTTCAGTATTATTGTTATTTTACCCATCGTCTGTCAGTTTCTGCTATCTTTTGGCAAGATCCCAAAATATTCCCGTTTAACTGGTCAGGGCCAATTTGGAATGACCAAAACCACAGATGTCAAATACGCGAATCCACACAGCCAACAACCCAAGCTACAAGGATGTTCTTGACTTTTCAAGCTTGACATATATCGGAATGCCCCCCCCCAATTCCTGATGCAGCGTTTTTTGCTGGTATCAGCCTGATACTGATAGTGAGGATTGTGTAATGGATTGGTGCCGTCTCTAAATAATAGTAATCGTAATAGTGATACTGCTCCTTGCTCCCTCCCTGCTACCTGATCTGCGTTCCGTGCTCTGTGCTGTCTTCCTGATCCCTGCTCAGTATTCCCTGAGCTGCAGTCCTTCCCTACTCCATGCTCCATGCTCCCTTCTCCGCACTCCCTCCCCACTCCCTGTTCCGCATGCTCTCACTGCTCCCTGCTTCATGCTCTCTGCTCCATGTTCCTTGCTACCTGCTCCTTGCTCCCTACCCTGTGCTTGCTTCCTGCTTTGTGCTTACTGCTCCACACTCACTCCCTCCTCCGTGATCCATGGTCTCTGCTCCATGGTCCCTGCTTCGTGCTCCCTACTCTGTGCTTGCTTCCTGCTTTGTGCTCCCTGCTCTGCACTCCTTCCCTGCTCTCTGCTCCATGTTTACAGCTCTGCACTCCTTCCCTGCTCTCTGCTGTGTGCTCTCTGCTCTGTTCTCCCTCTCTGCTCTCTGTTCCCTGCTTCGCACTCCCTCCTTGTTCCCTGCTCCATGCTCCCTCCCTTCTCTCCGCTCCACATTCTCTCCTTGCTCCTTGTTCTGTGTTCCCTCCCTACTCCCTGCTTCATATTTCCCTGGCCGTCTGGCACTCCCCCCTCCTCCCTGTACCCTGCTCTGCATCCCCTTAGCCAGCCTGTGCTTCTTCACCACTCCCTGCTCTGCACTCCCCTGGCCAGTCGATGCTCCCTCCTCACTCCCTGCTTCCTGCTCTCTGCTCTGTACTCCCCCTGCTGGCCAACTCTTCTTGCTTCTCACTCTCTGTTCTGTGCTCCCCCTGCTGGCCAGTGCTCCCTCTTCACTCCACGTTCCTTGCTCCTCACTCCCCGCTCCCTGCTCTGTGCTCCCTCAGTTGGCCAGCGTTCCGTCTCATCTCCATGCTCCTTGCCCTGTGCTCCCCTAGTTGGCCAGTGCTCCCTCTTCACTCCCCGCTCCCTGCTCTGTGCTCCCCCAGCTGGCCAGTGCTCCCTCTTCATTCCCCGCTTCCTGCTCTGTGCTCCCCCAGCTGGCCAGCGCTCCCTCTTCACTCCCCGCTCCCTGCTCTGTGCTCCCCCAGCCGGCCAGCGCTCCCTCTTCACTCCCTGCTCTGTGCTCCCCCAGCTGGCCAGCGCTCCCTCTTCACTCCCTGCTCCCTGCTCTGTGCTCCCCCAGCTGGCCAGCGCTCTTTGCTCCTCAATCCCCGCTCCCCGCTCCATGCTCTCAGAGTCTGTTGATAAAACTTAATCCCGGCTGCCTTTTAGTGTGAGTGGCGGAAACGGCGCCCTACGTGTCACTCTGAAACAAGTGCCCATACTGCTATACGCACTGTGACACAAATAAAACATGACAGCACCATCAACAAAAGCTATTTTGTCTGCCAGTCAATAGAGGCCCGGCTGTAATTATCTATGACAAAAACAGATTCTGCAAAATTAGCTGCTGAATTATGCAGCGGGAAGGAAGCAGTTTGTGATTTATCACACTCGAGGTTGGAGGTAGATGCCCCCTTTGTCAGGTCCTGATGGAAAAAATATTTCTTTGTGCATTTAAGGAACAAAATGGGGGGGAGAGGGGAAGTTTTCATGCATAGCAATAACATTCATCCATATCCCACCTTAAGTCGGAATAAAAACTATGAATAAAAAATGCACCTGGTGGTAATGAGTGCTGGGCGGCGGGGGGGACGCGGGCTGGGCGGCGGGGGGACGCTGCATCCGCATCGCCCGGCTCCTCTCAGCCTGTTCGGCTTTATTGCAATTTATTATAGGTGGAAATGAGTCCGTAATGAGCAGGAGCAGAGAGGCTGGGCCACGTTATGCTTGAAAATGGCAGCTAAACGGCTCCCTGATCGGTTTTAACCGCTGCAGGGCATGGCCGCTTTGCTGGGTGGGGCTGGGCGTGGCTCTGTGTGCGCCCAAAGTATCGCCATCATTTTGGTGGCGGGTTGGTTGTTTTATTCAGCTGAAGAGATGAGAAAGCTGCCTTTAATTTTCTCGTCAGAAAAAGTACTTGCTAAATAAGAATCAGGTTTTTTTAAGAGCTGATTGAATGAGACCCTTTGATTTTTGCCAATTATCTTTTCACTTTCTCTTCACTTTGGAGCCCCGTAATTAAATAAGACGGACCCCCCTGGGTTGGGGTGGGGGGGTCCTATATTCAGAATTTTTCTCTGCTGAAAAGTGAAGCCTGTCCAGGTAATGCTGGGATTGACGTTCCTCTCTTTACTTCCACGGCCCCTTGAAGAGCCATTTAGGGAACGTTCTGGTTGACATGAGGCTGATCGATGCGAAGGACACATTGCCGGTGGGCTTCATCCCCATCCAGGAAACCGTGGACACCCGTGAGTAAATGCCCCCCCCCGACCGCACCTTTTTGCCCCCCCCCCCCATTTTGCTCCCACCATCGCTGGCCAGCATCTTGCCATATGCACTGAGACAGCTTTGCTGGAGATTGTGAATATTTTATGGGCACAGGTTGGCTAAATTTATGAGAGACGGTGGGAATAAAATAAGCATTTTGCCCTGTAGGGAGGAGGGTAAAGGAATCATGACTCATTGTTTATCTGTGGTGGAGCTCTGCCTTTCTTAAGGGGGGGTCCTGTTTATTTATGAATTTATTTGTGAAGAGTATGAGTGGAGGCCGGATATCTAATATTAATGAAACGCATTCCCTACTGGCTTAATGCTTTCTGACTGCTCTGTATTTTCTCCCCACTATCTGTGCCTGGAAAACATAATAATGTTCCTTGTATGAGAGGTGAGAATGGCAAGTTTATTATTTTCATTATTGTGGAATTGATGCCGCATTGCCCCACCGCTGCGGCGTTATAAACACAGGAGTGTTATATACACTTTTGTTTTTTTAGTCGGGATAAAGAAGAAAGAATGAGAGATTATTACTTTTAAAGGTCATACATTCAAAGTTAGTTATTACCATATGCTTACTTTACAGCCTGAGCAGCCCTGTGCTGCCGTACAGAACTATATCAAAACTGATTCAAGTAGGTCTGAGGGAAATTTACTGAATTGTAAAATGCATATAAACAGTTATGGTGATTTAGGTAGACAAAGTAATACACACTCGAAAAGAACATAAATTGAAAACCTAGTTTTATTATTATTTTAAGTGGTAAAAACAATATTTCCCAAATTTAACTAGAAAAATTGGGGGAAAAAAAGCTTAAGCAGGAAGCAACAGCTTGATAGAAAGTCAATAAGATTTATTGTACTGTTTTTCAGATTTTTTTTGTTTTGTTTTAATGTTTCTTGGTTGGAAATCGTTTTTTCGAGGAAATCTCTAAATTGAAATTCTGGTTGCTCAAGAATCTCCCCAACTCAAGAATCACCCACCATGGCCAAAACGTACAAATCAGATTGCCGTGAAGCGAGAGGGTGTGTTACACTCGTGGCCTTTAGCCTGTGTCACTTGGGTGCTTCATTCTGGACTTGTTTTGCTGTAAATATGTTTATGTGCACGTGGCTGTAAACGCATTGGTCTGTTGTATCACCTCCGAGCTGTGACAGGAGCGGGGAGGGCATTTCATTCACACCCAGGCCGATGTCGTTTCCCACACAGAGGAGAGAGCCTTCCAGAAGGGGAGGCTCTGCCTCAAGTTCATCCCCCGCGATTCCACTGAGGTGGCCATCTGTGATGTCCAGGTCCTCGGGAGGTCCAGGGCAGCCCCCCCCCAGTACACGTTCGTGGGGTGAGAAGGTTGTCGTCCACGGTAGTCATATGACCACACCCACATGATCTCCACAAAGAAATAGTGGACCAAAACTGTATTTTCCTCCATTCCATGTTCCATTATTTTCATGTTATTGACGAGTTTAGAGCCTCGGAACAGGCTGCTCTTTCTAAAGGTATCACTTCCAGTTTTTTGTCTTGGACTCCATCTTTGACTCGGAGTCACAGACAGTATTCCCTCCCTCCGTCCCGACCAGTTTTGCTTCGATCTTTCTGGAAGCTCTATAAAGACACATGACGCCAGGAGGACTACCTTCCTCCAGGGAACCTGCCAGTTTGGTTACTCTGTGTTTTTACACCCCTTGTAAAAATGACTGTCCCCAGCTGATATTTACCAGCACGCTGAATGTTCACGTAAGCGGGAGGCTGATATCAGCCGCGTTCCGCACTGTGTGCAAGAGTATCACCTAAGGGAATGTTCTGGTCTTTCCCGCAGAGAGCTGAATGGCATACGAATTTGGTACCGAATGGGAAAGGTTCCGAAGACTCACAAGGCCGAGCTGGATCATCCAGGTGGCATGTGGAGCGAAATGCCAGAGTCCCGGCTGGCCCCTGGCCCGTCAAGGTATGTCACCGTCCCGAACCCCTCCCTCTCTCCAGAACCTTCTTCTGAACCTCACTTCAGCCACAGAATGGTGACGCCTGAGGGTCTCGCTGGGACTTGGAAGCAGGGAAGTGGCCCCCTTGGAGGGGGAGTTCTGTGATGAGTGTCGGCCGGCAGCATGGTGGTACGCTTGTTTGCATGGCTTCTTCCCCCGCGCTGAGCTGACAGCTCCGAGGAGCAATGCGGAAACTTTTCCTGGGAGGAAGAGGAGGTCCGCGCTCGTAAGCCGGCGCCCATCATTCCCCCCTGAAAAGCGTGTTACAGGATATTGTAATTTGCACGCTTTCAGAAGGCGAAGCTCCTCCCACATGGAGCAGACAGCGGCTTCTATGTGCCCTGGTAACAACGAAGAGTGAAATCCCCCGTGGGGGGGCTTGTGCAAGGACGTATGTGCCGGGCCTGCTTTACAGGGTGGAGTGGGGGGGACTGGTTCACACTTTGGCCGTGGTGACAGGAGGACGAGAGCAGGTACGGTGGGGTTTTGGGGGTGGGGGAGACAGCTGTAGAAGAAGGGTTGCACATTGTGACACCTCCTGCCCCCTACCCTGGAGCAAGAGAGAGATTGTGTTTTTGTGCTGAATCCAGCTCCAGAAGCCTCCATTCTACATGGAGAGGAAGTGCTGGGAGTCACTGTTGTACACTGCAAGTAAACAAGCTGGTTCCCCTCTGAGGTTTGGGGGCGGGGACATGGGGGGCGGTCCTCTGGTGTCAGTCAGAGAGAGAGAGTGGCTGCATCTCACGCGATCAGCGTCTCACGGTCAGGTCAGAAGCCCATGGATGTCCGCTCAGCCATATCTCTGTTTTAACAGAGCAGTCAACCTGTAGTTCATGCCTCTGGGTAACGGCTCTCGGATAGCCAGTGCTGCGTGTTTGTGAGTAAAACAGGAGTCACTCTCAGGCCCTTGAGTTTCAGATACGGAGTAGCCTTTTTCCGCTTGTGTACTTGTGTGGGGCACACCCCTCCTCAAATCCGGGGCCCTTCCCGGAAACACTTCCTCCTCCGAGGCAGCAAGGCACACACTGAAAAATGAATCGTACCTCGGAGCAGCTCTCCTGTCTGGGCCTGCTGTGATCATAGGGCTGGGTCGCCAAACTAACATGGAGATTCAGGCTTCGCTGTGTTACTGGGGCCTCCTGTGGTCACTGGGCTGGGTCGCCAGAGTAATACTGAGATTCAGGTCAGGCTGTATCACCTGGACCTGCTGTGGTTAAAGGTCTGGGTCTCCAAAGTGTTTCTGTGTTTGTGTGGCTCTGTATGTGTATGTGTGTGTCTGTGCATGTCTCTTTGGGTCTGTGTGTGTTTGAGAGCAAGATACAGGAGTCTGGCCCACAGCTCCTCTGAGCCCCAGGCTGAATAATTGCCATGATGCCCTCAGATGAGATGTCCTGTTGTATTATTATTTGACTTTTCTCTGACCAGTGAGCACCTAAAATCAGGGAATCACCTTGATCAAGTACAGAGCAGCAGTCATGTGATCTGCTGTGGAAGACATGCTGAGGAGAGATCCATATATCTCACTTAACCAAGAGGTCGTTATTGTGGCAGTGTCTGAGTGAGCTAACTACTTGTCACGGTGGTTTTCAGTATCTCCCTATGTCTGTATGCGGTGGAGGGAGCATATCTGGCTGTGTGCTTTAGGCTGATTGGCTTTTACTTTCAGTAATGATTATTGAACATGATAACATTCGGTTAAATCTCACTTGTTTTAATATGGCATAAACTAAATCGGAACATTGTTTCTCCCCGGAGGTTCTATCTTATTTTTTCTGGATTCAGGTTCTTAACAGACTCTGATAACAGATTATTTCTGTTGAAATAATATACAGTTCAATGAGCTAAACTCTTCCCTTGACCAGTTTCTACTGCAAACTAAAGGAAGCTGCTTGCCCGGTAAATTTCCAAGTGAAGTGTGGCTTCTTAAGTACTGTGTGGCTCTTTGTCCTCCGGAAAAGTCTCTTGCTGGAAGCCCTCGTGTCTCGCTCTCTCGGGAAACAGGTTTGGCAGGAACACACAGTGACCCATAGTGACCCTCAGTGCTGGCAGTAACTCCAAGTGATTTGGAATGACTCGCAGTGATCTGCAGTGATTCACCTCATTCAGAAGAGGTTACCTCCAGTGGCTTACAGTGATTTGCACTGACCCATAATGACTCCCGTTTACCTGGAATAACTGGTAGCTACCCGCAGTGACCCACAGTGACACACAATGACATGCAGTGACCCTAAGTGACACCCAGTGACCCACAGTGAATCGCAGTAAGCCCGTGACCTGCCATCTGTACCATGGGAGCTGCATACACTGTGTGGTGGAGGCATCATTAAGCCCTGCTTCTCCCGCCAAACCCAATGAAGTGGCCATTCACTGGGGGGGGTGCTGGTGCTGACCCCTGAATGGACTGTAGGAGTAAATCAGCCTTTAGTGGATGATGGCTTTTGGCATTTGTCACGAACGGATAGCTCTGAATATAACGAAACATATTTATAAATTGAGGCACAACCATAGAAATATTGAGGCCAAATGTGTTTTTTGTCTGTCGTTAACCCACACAGATTTTTTTTTCACTGCTATTTCAAACTCTGAAGCTGGTGATGATTTAGAGCGTGTCTCTGAGGAAGGTCGCTGAATATAAATCGCTAAAAATAACAGCGGTGCTAGCAGTTTGCAGTTTCAGAAGTAACAAGACTTTGGGCCCCTTGGCAGACCAGCCTGTGAGAGAGCGCCACCGCCACCCCCCCCCCCCCAAGAACAGGTGCATATCCATGGGCCAGAGCCTATGGTGGCCCTGCTGGGCCAGTCAGAAGCCACGTTGTGCGATTGGTGATCAAGTAATAACTAAACACTCATGTTTATTTTTAAAAAGTGAAAAATTCAACCAGACCTGGCAAAGCCGGAGGTGCCTGTGGCGTCCCTATGGGATTGGCTGGCTGTGCTGAGGTGTTGTCATGGAGACTGCAAGTATCTAAGCCATCCTCACCCCACGACTCCCCCCCCCCCACCCCACACTGCTTAACGCCCCACGTGGTGGTGGAGGTTATAGCACTAGTCGGGGGGGCAACAGGATATGTCAGGATACCGTGTCCGTATGACACAAGCGTTAAACTCTGAGGCGTGTGTTCAGTCAGAATTGAGTTTCATGGATCGCAAATCAGTTTAGAGATGCCTCTTAGTCTAGGTACTTTAGTTATGTGGTTGCAGATGAAAACAATAAAAAAATGACCTGGATACTTTTATAGAATAGAGAAGTATTATGGAGGCCTTTAAGTTTCCACGCTGACAGCACGTTCCGCTGCCCCGCCATAGTCATCTTTGACTTCATGTGCGAGATAAAGACCCACACGGCTGTCCTCCCTGACCCCTCCCAAGCCCCTGTACAGACGCAAGCCTTTCTGCTAACATGCTGATGTGCTCGCTCTATCTTAGGTGCCTAAACTGTCCTTAAGCTATTTTAAGGTGTATTAAGTCGTAGCTGTCGGTGGCAGGTCAAATCTTGCCTCTTTCAGTGAACAGTAGAACAACACCGTTATGGTCGCTAGGATTCAAAGTTCTATTGTCCTATTTACAAAGTCCAGTGTACAGAGTACAATGACATTCTTACTTGAACGCCTCTTTCAAAGACTAGACAATTAATAAAGCAGTGCAACATTACAGTAACTAACATTAAATAACAGAATAAACAACTAACAAATAACACATACTATTGACAAAATGACCATTTTCAGCTGCATTATAATCTTTTGGGGCCGCCATCATACACGCGGTCCCTCGCTGACTGAAGCGCTGTGCGGCCCATGGCTGTGTATCTGAAACAGGCTCGCTGATGAACAAATGCTGAATGTTCTTCTTCTTTCATAAAAGTCAAAATCCTCTTTGGATTTCTTTCGGGTAGCGTAAGCAGATGCTAATTTAGGTCTTTGGTAAAAGCGGAAGTGGCATGAACTGAACACTCGTAAAGGGGGGGGGCACCTGTAAAGGAAGAGGGATAGAAACCAAACAGAAACCACATGCCGACATTAGCATTGGTAGGTATCATAATTACTGATGACAGGAAATATTCATGTCAATATTGCTGGAAATTTTTAATTGGATAGAAACATGTTGCACTCTTTGTTTTTTAACAAAAAAATGTAATAATTATGATTTTATTTGCTTCAGCTCTGTTTATGCAGGAAGAAATATCCTTCAAGGTTTGAGTTATAGTAAGATTAAGAAGCAGAGATGACAGAGAATAAAAGTGGTGTGTCTGTTTTTAAAGGGCACCGAAGATGTTGCTGGGCTGTCCAAAGTTCACGTCTCTCTGGGTTACCTTGATAATCAGAAAGCCTCTTGTTGGGGATCCCCCAATACTGCCATGGCAACAGGAATACACCTACATGCAATGGGGTCCCCTTGCAGGTCGCGGAAATGCTAGCCCCCCCCCCAGAGGCTGCGTTGGTGAAGCCGCCGCCTTGTCTGGATCAGTTTTGCATTGCTCCTGCGGCGCCGCCTGTGGGCTTAGCCGGGATTGCTCTCCTCGAAGTGCCACATGTTCATACACGTCCCACACATTAGCATGTGCGCTTGGCTCTCTGTTCTGCCTCTGTTCTGCATAACGATTAGTTTGCTGCAAGATTTTTAGTTTTCATCATATGGCTGATAATTTCTGCAGTGGAATATGGGGTGAATTAACCCTTTTGATTTTCTGTGGGAAGGAATAAATTAAACAAACCAAATAAGCAAATCAAATCTAAAAAGCGACTGCATTAACAAACACACAGATGATTTCCAGGGGGATGCTGTGTCGGAGCCAACATTGCATATGCAGGCGTGTGTGTGTGTCTGCGCGTGCGTGTGTGCGCGCGTGTATGCGTGTTCGTGCATGCATGTGTCTCTGAGTTCTCGCTATTTTCTTTCATTGGCCCAGTGGCTAATGAGTTAAAAGCTGTAATTGTTTAAATCGTCCAGACTGCACTCCCACTTTCACAGTAATTTAATGAGGAACTACACAGTAATTAAATATTCAAATTAGAAATAAGTGTCAATATGGCTTCTCGTTGCCTAGAATGATGATTAATTGTGTTCAAAACTCCCGTGGCCGACGTAATCTGCACCAAGCCGCTGCTGCTGATTATGTAGCAATACACTTGCCATGTTTTTGTTTTAAGAATTAGACTGGTAATTGATTTGCCATATGCCACACCAGCCAGTGCGCTTAAAAGGTGTTCGCAAATCCTGCCATCTACATTACGCTCATGTTCTTTGTACTCCAAACGGGAAAGTTTCTTAGCAATATGTTAATATCCTTTCTTTAAAATTCTGAGTGCTGCTTGTCTTTGCGGGTTCATTTTGTGACTCTCCCCTTCTGGAAGTGTTAGTTGGTTTTAAAGTGGGCACAGTTTGTGTGTAGAGAAGGTTGTAGAGATGCTGAACATTTGTAAGGCTGAGGTGTCACCAAGGACACACCACAGTCCGTCCCCCAGGTCAGTTTTCAGTCTGCTTCCGTCAGCAAAGGCTATTATTAACCTTTTAATAAATTCAAAAATGTATGAATTCCTTTAACCCTTTTTGAAACAAGGTGAAATTTCCCAGACTTATTGAAAGTCATAAAATGCAATAGTTTCATGAGTAACCTTATCAAAAGGTTTATCTTAAATGCTGCGTATTCACGGGCTAAGCTTATCCTGAATAGCTTATATATATAAATGGCTGTTCCTTTTCTTTCCACCATTCTAGGAGTTAAACCATCTAGACAGATTTCGACGCTTGGAAAGAGCATCCAAACAATGTCTCGCGGTTTATCTGCGTCTGTGAAATGTCTCTCTGTGTGGAAAGTCATGTCGACCTGCATTCTCCCTTTGGCGGGTTGAGGCAAGTCTTCATTAAACGTGCCAATCGGTTCCGCAAGATTGATGCCAACCTTTTAAAAATTCACCACTGGTTTAGATTTAACACAGCCAAATGCTGATGTAAATAAATGGGGGAGGGGGATTGACCCCCTATCAAGGCAAATAAATCAGAGTTTGAGACTTCAGATCATAAATATCACAATCTGCCAGGCAGCCTTTTTTATTGCTGTTGATCGAAATTATCCCGTTTATTTGTTGTATGATTAAAAAACGACGGGAAGATTTTAACACATGAAAGGCAAAATCAAACAGGTCCCTGTAATTTCCCCCCATTTATCCACATTCTGGCTTTCAGAAGAGGCCAGACAGTCACCAAAATCCCTCTGCAGCTCTCTGTTCTCTGGATCATTCAGTTTAAGAGCTTCCTAGCCTCCAGGGGGCGATATAGTGTCCTTCCTTGGTGTCACGGTGGTCTCACAACGGTGCAGCATCTTAGTGTGATGCTGCAGGGTTTTCTCTTTCACACGCCCACCAATCTGGCGCCGGCTGTCGCGCTCGTGACAGAAATGTGGCCATGCTGTGCGCTATCACGCTCTTTGTTACACTGATGAGTTTTAATCGTTTATAATTTAATATTGCATATCGACTGACCAGCTAAATTATTTTTGTCACTTTGTTCCGGGAACAAATTAGCTACGTCACTATGACATAGTGTACAGTGTTTTTTTATTATTATTAATGGAACGGGATGGCAGACTGCGTCCCTTGGAGTTCTCCTCTATAACGTTGAGCCACCAAGATCCTGCACCACCTAGTAGGGCCTAGAATAGGGAGAGGCTTGTAGCTGGCCACATGGCACAGCTCTCCATTTCACAGCCACCCATCTTCCCTGGGGTGGAGGGGGTTGGGTGGAAATGCCAGAGCATCCCACCTAATGTCACTGGGGGGGGGGGGGGGGCAGTTTTGCACAACTGACAAAGATATTTAAATGACGACAGTGTGATGGACAGCGGGGGCCCCCGTACCGACACCTGGGTGGTTTGTTTGGGGCACCTTCTCATTCTGCCACCGAGGAGATGTTCAGCGTGGCTCTTATGGCCTTGCTGGGTTAGGGTGATAAATTTAGAATGAATTAATCCCAGTTGGAGTTTGTTTTTTCTGGGAGAAGAAGGAGCCGTTTCGGAAGCTCGCAGGACCCTGGCCGACCTGCCGTGCTCACGCAGAACAGGAAAGTGCCCCACGTGCTGTATCACCAGCTAAAACACCTCAGGACAATAAAGGCCTAAACGCTGAAACGCCTAAGCACGAGCTGAAGCACGTCTTTCAAGGGCTAACTGGGGCGTCTTATCAGACATGTCAAACAATGGTTCACCTCATCATTGTTGCTTTATTATTGTTTTTCCCCCCCCCCAGAGTTTTCACATTCACGTCCGTGATTAACAAAAATAAGGCGAAACAGACAAAACAACAAGCAACCAAGAAAACAAATGTATAGGAAACCTAGAAACAAATCTAGCCAAACAAGTCGATAAATGTGTCCTCCTCTCTCCGTCCTCCTTTCACTTCGTACCTCCACACGCACCCCAGCTTATTCTTGAGTCTGGCTTTGCCGGACTGATACATTTTGATTTGTTTGTTTTTTTAAGCTTTAAACAGACGTGATTGTTTACTCAAGAGGCCCATTGCACTCTCAATCCTAGTAAGTATGTCCGCCTTCCCGCTTCTGGCCCACTGAGAAAAATAGCTCTGTGGAATTGGCTGCAGCCCTCCGCAGAGTCGCTGGTTATTTAGTGATGTTGCGGTAATTTCATTGATTTTTCTCTGTAGGGCACGGGAGGCTATGCAGACAGTCCACAGATCGCTTTGACAGCATCGTCGTGCAAAACGGTGTTTATAAAACAGCCAGTTTGCCCTTAAATGCATACTTTATTTTTTTTTTAGCAGATTTGCTACAAACGATTTTGTTAACAATAATTTTGTTCGCGACATGCTAATATTTCACGTGTACGATTGCGGTGCATCACTGCATAACTAATACCCCCAGTGTGCTAACTTTCTCGTTCTTTATGGTAGATGTTTAATGTTAAAGCTGCTATTCACAAACACACTCACACACACGCCCACACACTGTCTCTCACGCACACACACTGTCACACACACACAAAGACACACAGTAGTGTCATAGCTAGCGGTGTGGAATTTACGTCGTGATCCATGTTTTGTTGCGTAATTGCAACGGGGACAGTGTCGAGATTAGCCATGTGGGGGACGGCCTTTTTGGTGGAGTGTGTGTGTACACACGTGTTTGTGTGTGCTGGCTGGAGAATGTCAGGGTAGTACCTTTCTCCACCACTATCCATTCTTAATGGCCTTTGATCACTGTGTAAGAGGAGGTGGGTCCTAGACACTAAGCTCCACCTACGCCCAGGCCACGCTCTCCGTGCATCTGTTCCCTCTCCTGTCATATCCCCCAAGGTTGGCGCCCCCATGGGTCTATGTGTTTCTGACAGCCCGCGGCTGGCTTCTGTCTTCCAGGCACTCCCCCACAACAACCCCCGCCTGCTTTGGCGGGAAGACTGCGGCCTTGTCCCCCATCGAGCAGCACGGCACCGGCCTGTACGCCACCTCAGGTGAGCCCCTGCCACCCACGGTGGCCACTGCCCATAATCTCAATCTCATTTAGCCCAAGCTAATTTCCCCAGAGTCCTTAAATACAGATAAAGATTAAAATTACAAATACTAATGAAGAGCTCATTATATTTATTACATATTCAGGTGTCACACTGTCTGCAGGTCCTACACCTTAAACTGTGCATTGTCTGTTAGCCTCGTGCTCGTAGCCGTACCCGGGTGTGGCCTCCTGGGGGAGCTGAGCATGCCTTCTTGCTGCAGAAGCCCCTTGTCCCTGAGCGTGCGGCCAGGCTCCTTTGTGCCGTAAAACGGCCCCGCGTTTCCCTTTAAACACTTTGACCGTGATTATTTTATGGTGACCACATGTCACTGCGCAGCGGCAGGCCTACGTAAGAGCCTGCTTTTCGGCCCGGAGTCGTGACAGCTGCGTCTTCCCTGCGCTCCTTCTGGGGGGGGCTGCACAGTGAAAACTGGCCCTTGGTGATGCTGGGAAATGAGATGGTGCCTGCGGCTGCAACGCTTATCCAGCGGGAGAGAGACACCAAGTGGCTGGGAGCACACTCTGCCGGAAATGCAGCATCCCGGCCCCGCCTCCCTGGACTGTCCTCCTCCCCCCCCACCTTCTGTGCAGACTCTGTCATACCGGCAGATTCGGCCTGGCACAGGGATCACCCTTTTTTTACACGCTATTTTTTTCACCATGGTTCCGGGAATAGCCAAAAGGGGGCAGAGCATCACTCTGCAAGGCATCTCTGTGGGAGCAGGGCTTCGACAGGCAGGCATGTGTGGGGGTGGCACTCTGTCTCCTTGGGGGGGTGCTATCGATCCACTCCGGGGGTCCGGGCACCTGCCCCTCCCTTCCCGTCTTGCTCTCTGTAATTTAGTAAAAAGCCTTTTTCTGCAGCGATCGTCACGCAGAGTTCAACAGAGCAGTCTGAGTGGAAGTCTTTGGGTGCTGACGGCTTCGCGGGGGTCACTTCGAAACGAACCCCCCACCCCCCCGGCTTCATTGCCCACCCGCAAAAAATAAATAAAGTGGGGAAGCCCTGAGCTAGTTGGGGTTCGTCGCTCGGAAGCCTGTCATTGGGCGGGGGGGTAGCTACAGCTGCTGTGATGTTTATTAACAGAATATTAAAAACTTTCTCCCATCGATTTGCCGGCTGCCGTGCTCCTGACAGCTGCCGCTCTGCACTTGGGGGGGCGTGTTTCTCGCAAACTAAAGCACTGAAGCCCCCCGCCAATTTTCTTGTCTCACCTGTCCCTCTTTGATCCCGAGCAGGGATCTTCACCAGTCCACCCTGCACATATCGCCTGGGTCTCTGCAGCCTTTGTGTATTTCTTTATTCACAGTCGCAGCTTTGAGTTCTTTACAGAAGTTTCCAGGCAATTGCACGCAATACTGGGGGGTACAACTCCCTCATCTTCTCTGGGGGCGGCTCCTCTCATTTTAGGCACTCTCACTCAGTCCCCCCACCTGATGACATCACACGCTCCGGGAGCAATTGCATAAACGGTAATCTGTCTGTTTCCCTCTTCCGGCCCCATAGTCTGGTGTGGAGATCCGTCTTTTTGTGCCCATTAAGAAAAGCACAATTAATCGATACTCGGCCGTTTATACCAGTATGGAAAGCGAAGGAAAATGAAGTTCCGTTTGCAGGATGCGGTGGCGGTGTGCCGACAATGATTTCTGATTTTATGGAACTGATATCAGGGCCCCTTATTAGAGAGTGTGCATCTGCTTTTAATTTGCTGGGCATGATTGGGAAACGCAGCGGAGCCTCCAATTAAAGCCTTACTCTGCGCCGTTAAATGATACCCCATAATATTATAGCTTGCGAAGTGACAGGTGAGCCGGCATATGAATAAAACATAAAGCCCATAATAAGAGCACCAAACCTGACACAGTTGTTGGGGGTTTAAATGCTTGGCGTAATTTGCATATATTAATCTCCTCCTCTCCTCAGCCTTATCGAGTCTTTCTCGCTATTTGAAGTTAAAATAGTGATGACAGGCGCGGGGCTGCTTCATTTTTTTAAGGATTTATTACTTGTATAATTCGGGATCTTTAATAAGCTAATATGACTGATCCTTCTCATCCTGTGGAATTTGGTTAATTGTTCCAGATGGTGCTCACTGATTATGCAAAATTACTTTCTTTCTCCTTCCTCCCCCCCCCCCACCACCACCATACCATTTTTTGATTGACTAACATGGAGAAAAAAGATTATTTTTGCACAGCCCTTTCATTAAGAAGCTCCTCATCAGGGCTTCAAACAAAACCTTCATCTTATCTTCCTCTTCCGCACGATCTCAGCCGGGTGGGGGATAGCGTGTATCTTCCTCTTCCACGCGATCTCAGCCGGGTGGAGGATAGCGTGTATCTTCCTCTTCCGCACGATCTCAGCCGGGTGGAGGATAGCGTGTATCTTCCTCTTCCACGCGATCTCAGCCGGGTGGGGGATAGCGTGTATCTTCCTCTTCCGCGCGATCTCAGCCGGGTGGAGGATAGCGTGCATCTTCCTCTTCCGCACGATCTCAGCCGGGTGGGGGATAGCGTGGGACCTCTCCTTCCCGGCCTGGCCCCTCAGAGCGGTACCTGTACTCATCAGGGGGTCTTGCCGGCCAACTCCAGCAGTGCCCCCCCTCCGGAACTGATGGTCCATTAAGACTCTCACCTAAGATCTGCTTACTTTCAGCTAAATTTGAATTAAATTTCTTTTTTTCTTTTTTTTTAACGGCTGTGTCGTCCATCTCTTTTACAGCATTGTTTCACATTACGCAGGGCTTAAACCTCACAATTTCTCAGCAGTGAAACCGTTCCAGCACTCCTGCCTTCCCCATGCATACTACGACCCTTCTTCAGGCTGCATGGAGATCTGTGTGCAAAAGCCTGTTAATGATTTTTTTCTGTAGAGAGTTTCCACCCAGCACAGAAGATGTGGGAGAACTGCATCGATCACCCCCTTCTAAAACCTGAAAATTATTCAGTAGACTTGCAGCAGGGATGGAGTTTGCTAAAGCTATTCTTAGGGTCAGTTCCAATTAAACCAGTCATCTCTGCGTTCAGGCACAGCCACGGAATTTACTGGAGAAACAGCAGCTGAGATTCTCCCGTTTAAGTCCTCGGCTTTGATTCACAGAAACGCCGCTACACTGACCACTGCCCAGCCCCCAGAAGGCACTCTTCCTAGAATAAAGCCAGGGACCCATTTTTCCTGGGGCCCACAAACTGCTCCCTCAATATATGGGCCTGTCAAAGGCTCCTCATTTTGGTCCTGTACAGCAGGGTTTGTTATCGCACTGCTAATTAGAACTTGATAAAAATATTTCTAGAACTCCAGTCATTAAATATAGTTTAAGGAGATTAATGGTCAAATATGCCTTAAAGATCTTTTAATGGCCCTGCTCACTTGTTAAGTTTGTTATTAATGGGGGCCTAATCCATAGTGTGAATTAAGAGCACAATGATGGAGGTTCTGTAAATGAAGGCCTCTTCAGCACGCAGGGCATCTGGAGCTGCCAAAAGCTCGGAAGGAAATGGGCTTTCCTCGCCTGTCCGGGCTGTGCGTCGAGCTCTAAGCGACGAGTAAAGTGCCGGATGCCCAGGGCACTACATGTCGAGCAGGTTCCTGGCACGGAGGCTGCACAGAGGTCTGCATGACACAGCAAGCTATAGCGAAGAGAGTGCCCCCTAGAGTATGGGGACTGCACAGAACACGGTAGAGACGTCAGTATTATTTCATTTTAAATACCACATTAGGCAGGTATCAAAGGGCATGTTGAATTTAAATGTCAGCATGAGGTTTTTGTTTGAAGTGGCTTTGGCGGTGTGAGCCACAGCAGAGTCCCGGCCCAATAATCCCGTCCGCCGGCCCGTCACCGCCCCCCCCCCCCCCCCCCCCCGGGGGCGGGGGCCCCAGCCGAGGGCGGGGGGGGGGGGGGGGGGGGTCTGTGGGTTCATCAACACTAATTACACTAATTACATAGAACCCAAAGCCAGGCTGCATATTAAACCAGCTCAGCGCAGTCCCAGGAGCGAGGAGTGCCTGGGCTGGCTGCACATCTCACAGATGTCTGGTGCCCCCCTCCATTCCCAGGGGCAAGCTTTAACTCAGCACAGTGCTGAGGTTTACCCCCCCTCCCACCCCTGCGCGTGAAACCCGAGAATCAAGGCGCAATCCTTCAAGTGAGAGTCACTGCTCGCTACCTTGGTGCACAGGCCCCAGGGATGCACTTCTCTCTTTGTTCAGCTAAGTAGCTGGTGCACCCCCCAACCCTGTCCACCTGCAGGCACGGAGGCCCACGCGGCTCACTGCCCCGGCCTCAGGTCAGTCCCCCCCAATGACAGTCTCTCACTTTTAATTGCAGCAATTAGGCCTTCACTTTATGCAGCTCTCCTTTTTCCTCTGTCCTCTAGGGTGGGGGTTAAGGTATCACACAGCTCTCCGTTTAATCCCTGCTGGGTTGACGCCCCCGTCTCCTCCAGGTGGCTGCTGTCTCCATACTTGTCCTCATTCCTGACCTTAGCACCAAACATCATCTCAGGCACCTAAACTCTGAAGCCTCCCCCACTTGTCCTCCATCTAAATCAGGGGGCCGGGGGCTACCGGTACACTCATACGGGATCGCAGAGCCTGCAGTGACAGCAAGCACACTGTTTACACTGCAGGGGGCGTGTATACCGAGATCCCCTCCATCCCCCCCGCTGCGGCGGGCTGAGAGCGCAGGCAAGCCCGGGCGCACCCTGTGAGCTGCCTGCCACCCCCAACCCCCATGGCCTCGGGAGACTGGGAAAGCGCGGGAGCACACCTGCCCAGGGGGTGGGGGGGTGGGCAGCGTGGCAGGGGGGGTGGGCAGCGTGGCAAGAGGGCTGACGTGCCGCTGCAAACACTGCCTAATCCCACATCAAAAGGGCCCCGCCAGCGGGAGGCACGGCGCCACCTACTGCAGGCCGACTGCAGGGCCAGGCAGGCCCGGAATTCCAACGCCTCCAAGCGTGGGAGTCCTGCCTTGCATTTTCCTGGATGCATTTTCATAATAAAGTCTATTAAAAAATAGGAAATGAAGTAAGCTCTTGAAATGAGGCTTAATGGCAGATCAAAGCCCGTGTGGAGTTAGGGGAGGACAGGAATGCCCCTGCACCCCGTGCGGAGCTTGGGGGAGATGGTATGGGCCCTATGCAACCCTATGGCCGTGCGGGATGTGTCTACAGTACCGGGAGCTGGCATCTGCGGTCGTTCTGCATGATCATAAACTTCCCCAGTACGTTTTACCTTGGTCACAATTTCACAGATACAGAGAGATGGGGGCGGGAAGGGTAGACTCTGTCAGTGCTCCAAATGCCCGAATCACAGCTCAGGTAACGGAACTTTACAATTCCTGGTGTAAGTGCTGCATTTGTGAAACATGTCATTATATATAGATAAAATATATAAATGGGGATGACTCAACATCTCATTGTTAAAGTAAATGATATAAACACTCAATGGTGGAGTTGTTAGATTTAATTCTACTTGTATTCTACATGTATGTAGGGAAGTTCATCTACACCACATCAAAATGATTTACCTACATTTAACTATTAAAGCTAATAGTTGCTACTTAAATAAAATAAAGTAGATCGTAGGTTACGAACGGGATGCGTTTCTAAAGTCTGCCTTTAAATTGAATTTGTAGTTAAGTCGGAAAAATAAATGCAGTACATAACCACAACAGCAACATCAACAGTAATAATAATAACAATAATATCATCATAATCACAATCATCATACAGTAATAATAAAGTAATTACATATGGTACTGTACTGTACCTCGAGCCGACGAACTGCTGAAGCTGCACAATGTTTTCAGGAGGCGCCACTAAGTAGTTATTACAAGCTATTGTGTTTAACCCGAATTTCTGATATAACAGGCTTTACGGCAATCCATTCGTAAGCATGAGTAAGTCGGACGTTCTTAACTTGGAGACACCTGTATACAACATGTGACATGACTAATACAGAGTATTACAGCATAATCAGATTTTAAAAAGTGAGGGGATTTTAAAAACCCTAAATTTACATTTATCACTACCTGAACTTCCTACACACTGCGACATGCCAGCAGTTTCCATCTGGCTTAACCATAAGCGATACCTGGACACTCCACCCAAAATGCAGAAACATAAGCAGCATCTTTCTATTTCAGGATTCAACAATCCAGTCTTTTGGTTCTTTTGGATCAATGGGTTACAGCCATATTTTTTATGGCTTTAACCCATAAAATTTATTAACATTAACTTTATTTTTTTTTTTCCCATTTCTCAACTTGAAAAAAACATGTGCATCATAGTGCTGCAAAACAAAGAATTAGTTGAAATGGTTTCAGTTTCTCTGGTATCATAACCTTTAAGATCCAGAGTGCCTGTGAGTGAAGATGTGAGTGAAGCAAGTGAAGATGTTTCAGCCAAGTATTCATAATTTGGATCTTGTTTTTTTACATTTTTACTGACCAACACCGCCCTCTACTGGTCAACAAATCAGCCTGTTGACACCATATCAGTAAAAATACATGTGTTGTTAATAAACCAAATTCAGGAAGAAAAGCCACTACATCAAAAATATAGGCTTAATTTATGTGTTGTGATGCAAATAAACCCGCAGAGACTTTTAGTTTAGAAAAAAACGATGGGTGTAGGTAGATAGTAGGGCTACATGATGTTGAATAACTTAACTGCGAAATTTTTGCAATACATATTGCGATATTTATAAAGCAAAAAAGGATTTTAAAATTAACTTAAATTAATCTATAGCCAAATAGAATTTGCAATTATCTACCAATATATCAGTCAAATAAGTTGGTATTGCCATGAGTTGTGCCAACACAGTGCCGACATATCACTTGCTTTTGCTGAATTTACTTTATGGAATACAGAATATTTCCATACAGCAAAAGACTCATGTCTTTCCGTGACCAATTCTTGTTCGCTCTTCTCCTCATCACTCATTTTTATCTAAATTTCCCACAAACGCTCCACACGGTCTATGACAGTCCAACAGCAAGGATAATAATAATTATGATTGTCTCAGAGAGCGCATGCAGAGGCTGTAAACTTTAGACTGTTTTTTTGTTTTTTTTACATATAATATATAACCATAGAATATATATTCACATTTTATGCATAATACATAAATCAGAAAAATATCAAAGCTTGCTGTTTTGCTTCCTATAACAATAAAAATCTCTAACTTGTTTATGGTCTCAAACCCAACTGCACGCGTGTAACATGCGACGTCGATATTAACATCACACATCCTGCAGGCCAAGCAGCTAGTGTTAAAAGTATGTGTACATACACTGCCTTGAATTGTCTTGTTTATTGTTATACCAGGGCACATGCAACAAAACAAATTCCTTATGTGTTTCATATACTTGGCCAGTACTATCCTTCTGATTCTGCATCCAAACTGAGACCTGACTGGGGCCTGGAGTCACTCACTGAGATCCTCGGCGAGCTGCACTCTCCTCCCTGTAATGAGCTGCACCTTCTTCTCATTGTCTTCAGCAAAGTCCTCCAGAACCTCCTTCACATTCTTCTCCAGACGCCTCACTGAGGAGCAGAGACAGCAGAAAGGCATCATTATTCACAGACACAGGTCCCACACCATGGCGGAAGCAAGTATTCCACATCGCAACAGGAGTACGGATTCTGCACCGAGGCGGGGTGTGTATTCCACAGCACAGATTCTTCGCACAACAAGGAGGACCCATGGGGCCCAGCTGAGAAAAGCCCAAAAGAATTATATGGCCCACCCTTCTGGGGGTCCAGTACCTGACGGGTTTTAGGTGCAATGTGTATTTGAGCAGCAGTCGAAGGCAGGGGCCTTGGCAGACCAATCCTTGTTACTGAAACTGGGTTTAGGAACATGGAATGTAATCTAATGTAAACGGGGCTTAACTAGTGCAGGAGCTAGAGAGACATAGTCAGGCTAACCTCAGCGCAGAACACGGGCTCTGGGACCAAACTCCTGGATAGGGATTCTCAACTCTATTCCACTCTGGTGTCGCCCTAGGTGAGCAGCATTGGGTAGGTGTGGGTCTACTCACAGCCCCCTTGGTTTGAGGCCAGTACATTGGTGTTCACACTGGTGAATGAGTCTCACCTCCATTGGATTTCAAGTCAGAGGATGGCCTCGGACTGTTGTCTGTGCTTATCCAACAAAAGTTCAGAGTATCCAGTCTTCTTTGAGACCTTGGATAGGGTGCTGGAAGGCACCTCCTGTGGAGACTCCACTGTCCTACTGGGGGACTTTAACGCTCATGTGGGTAACGACAGAAAAACCTGGAAAGGTGTGATTGGGAGGAATGGCCTGGTCCATCGGAAACCAATCAGTGCTTTGTTACTGGACTAGCCGCAGTGTGTCCATAACAAACACTATGTTCGAGCATTAGAGTGCTCATAAGTAAACCTGGTACCAGAATGCCTAGGCCATAGAGCAATGATTGATTTTGTAGTAAGCAATCGTATGTTTTAGATACTCAGTTGATGAAAAGAGCTGAGCCGTTAACTCATCAGTTGGATGAGATGGCGGGGGAAAATGATAGCATCAAAATGTCCCAGCTGAGGTGGTTCGGGCATCTGTCTAGGATGCCTCCTGGATGGAAGTCACGTGGCAGACCCAGGACATGCTGCAGATTCTCTCTCAGCTAGCCCAGGAATGCTTTCTTATTCCCCCAGAGGAGCTGGAGGAATGGCTGGGGAGAGGGAGGCCTGGGCATCTCTGCTTAGACTGCTGCCCCTGCAACCTGGACACGGATGACTGAAAGAACGTGGGTGGATGGACGAATGACAGCCCATTGGGTATCCCGTGAAGCAGTTCAGACTCTCAGGCTAGAGGGGGGTGACATTCGGAGCAAACACAAGCAGCTGTCATAGAAAAAAATGCATTCTATTTTTTTCGTTCAGCCCATTCTGATCCCATTCATGAACTTACGCGTGTTCAATGCTTAATGAATTTACAGCCAATCCCTAGAACAGATAGAAAGCAGTTTACTTATCCGCATCTTTTTGAATTCCTGGAAGACACCTGCATAAGCAAACCAAGCCCAGGAGACCATAAACACTGGAGGTAACCCTTGCATGCACCATCAAAGATGACTGCCCCCTACCTTCCGTGTTGGTGAGCTGCTGTCGGAGGGTATTGGCTGTGATGGTGAGCATCCTCTGGATCCGCCAGAACAGAACCACGTCGTTGCACTCCAGCTGCAATACACATGACGCAGGGTTTTATCAGCCGACAGCTGTAGGTGCATATATACAGCCTCTTGTTATTCACCCCCCCACAAAGAGAAGGTTGTGGCCAAAATTTCAGCTGAAGCTTCCAGAACCATCTTAAACTCAGACAAACAGGGCTACCATTTGGATTTGTCTTGAAAGTTTCATTAAAAAATGCCGTGAATTTTGAACAGGTATCTCTGGTCCTAGACACCTGTCAGTGGAGGATCTGTACATGGGGGAAAACAACTGGGGATTTCTGAGGCCAAGCACACTTATAAGAGAGATCAGAAAATAAAATTGGAGGAGAGCTGGAGGCAGGAAAAGTGAAGCGAGAGGCAGACGCAGAGAGGCAGAGAGGCAGACACGGAGAGGTAGGAGTGGACTCCTGTACCTCAGAGTCGTCAAAGTGTCTTTGGTAGTAATAGAAGCCCCTCCTGCAGAGGGTGCAGTGGAGCAGGGCCTTCTGCAGGAAGTGCCTTCGGTACAGCTGATGCCACGTGTCCTTGATCTGAGGGAGAGCAGGCAGGACCATGAGGCAAGCACAACAAGGCACGTCATAGAGCATCATGGGAGACCAAAGACTTCCCTAGGTGAGTCGCTTCTGTCCTGACTAGCATGTATGTTCTGTCTGATTAAGAGCAGGATCTCATTTACAGGCAATGCAAAAAACTGACCAAAATACTATCATTTTCAGTGTATATTAAGTATATATATATATATATATATATATATATATATATATTAAGCATGATTCAGAAAGCAGCAGTATCAGTGATGTATCAGTGATTCAGCTGTAAATGTTATACATGCATATATTCACACACAGTAACAAGGTTCGGTATTTTTTCAAATTTTTCACATGGAATTACAGACGGAACATATTATTTCAGCACTAATTACTATTTTCCTAACTAACCAGTTTAACAGTGGGTAAACAAACCATACTCTACTAATGACTGGGGGCTATAAGAGAAATAATTAGTGCCATGTGTATAATCTATACAGAGATCAAGGATCATAAATCCTTGATCCTAAAAATGATCCTAAAAGAATCATAAGATCATAAAGCAAAATTTGCTGGTTGGCTAGATAACTTGAAGGACTTAAGGTGCCTCACTTTAAATGGACTTTCTTTGTTCACTTACATTTAGTCCAGACTACATTAAATCTGACAAGTTATTCAACTAAGCAAGAAATCCTGCTTCATGATAGAGGCCCCTGATTGACGAGTCTGAAACGGCTGTTCAGTGCTTCTCCTGGCCTATCAGGCTGTATGCAGCTTTAAACAGTGCAGGAGTGGTTGGGGGCACAGTGCAACATGAGGTGCGCCGACGTGGCCCCGGCCACGGAACATACCAGTACAGGATCGACATCAACGCCGCAGGCTTCCAGGTTCTTGCGCACGGTGGTGACCTCGTCATTGGCAAGGTACGCGGCGTGCTCCTCGTTGACCCTGAGCAGACGTTCCAGTTCACCGCGGGTCGCATTCCTGATGTGCTGCACATACAGAGGCACCCGTAACACGTCACAGGGATGCACACTAATGCACCCGCAAGCGAACTCGACCCGATGACACCTTTCAGGTGTCACGTTAAAGGGACACCAACAAGGGGAGTACCCAGATTAAAGCGGGGGACAAATTTAGCAATTACACTGAATTTTGCTGCTTTGAGTATTCAGAACCACACGCTGACATTTATAATAATGGAGAATTTGGAGACTAGGGCAACACCTTGACCTCTTTGTGATATTCCTCAAACCATTCCCAAATAATTCATGCAGAGTTGCAAGGCACATTATCCTGCTGAAAGAGGCCACTGCCATAGGGAGATACTGTTGTCATGTAGGGGTGGTCTGCAATGACAGTGGGCAGCATGTGTCAAACTAGATGCTGTGGACAACAATGCATTTCCTGGACAGCCCTGTCATCCCCTCCCCCCTCATCTAATTCATACTCTTCCCACACCCCCAAGCTCTACAATCTCTCACCCCTTCAAAGCCCAACTTTGTCTGACTTGTACCAATGTAATCCGGTTCACCAGATCTGCACCTGTGGCTGTCCTTATGTGTGTCACCACTACACTGCATCAATTTTGGTGCAAACTGGCTCAAAATTTGATCAGTTCCATACTTTCTCCTATATAAAGTGCTCCTGAGGTTTCAAAAAGAACTGTAAAGTACTTTTTGAGTTATCTCATTAATGAAATCTGTGGAGTAAGGGACTAGTCCCAAAACCTTACAAATTCAATTAATATTAAATATAGCTGAAATTCCTAAAGGAGATGCCCTGATCCAGGGCTTCCCAGAAGAACACTTCTCAAAGCATTACACTCCCTACATCAGCTTGTCTTCTCCCACAGTGCATCCTGGTGCCATCTGTTTTCCAGGTAAAGAGTGCACATGTACCCAGCCATCCACATAATGAATCTCATTTTCAGTTTCATTGGACCAGGTGACTTTTCTATTGATCCAAGGTCCAATTCAGATGCTCGCCTGCCCTTTGTAGGCACTTTGGATGGACAGGGGTCATCATGGGCACTCTGACTGGCCTGCGGCTATGCAGCCCGATACACAAGAGGCTCATTGCATTGTGGGTCATAACACATTCCTCCTGTGACCATATGTGCCACAATAGCCCTTCTGTTAGCTTGTGCCAGACCGGAGAGCCTTCATTGTCTTACATCTTGGCCAGCCAACACCCTGTCGCCGGTTTGTGGTTCTTGCCTCCGCAAACTATTGTTAGTGGTCCATTACAATGTGGAAGTCACGCCTGCCCCGTTTCTGCATTCAACATGTTGACTACAAGTTCTGAGTGTTTGCTTACTGTCTAATAGTCATAATGTTTTGGCTCATCAGTGTATATAGACCAACACTAAACTGGATGGAGGAAGCCAAATTAAGTAGTAGGAAAGCTAGAACAAAACTCAGCATGTGTAGGGAGACCAAAAGGGGACGCAGCCATGGGTGGGCAGAAAGGGAGCACATGCTCCACAGCAGATGTGTGTGAGAGGGCTGCTGACCTGCTCTGGGGTACGGCTGGTCCAGTTGAGCCACCGCTGTTTCCAGTCAGGACCCACCATGTCTCTGATGACTGAGTCGGCTGGGGCGGGGGGGCAGAGGGAATTCAGAGGTCAGGCTCAGCACGGGAGCTGTGGGAGATGGGCAAGGGGGGGACATAGGAAAGGCCTACTGTCTCTGAGGCGTGACTGCAAGGTCTCCTCCATAAACTGGATAGCAGCGTCCCACTGGGGCTTGTCCGTGATGGATCGGTCCTCCAGGGCATTGTGCTGAATCACCCTCTGGGGAGAGAGCAGGCGTCGTTACAACTTCAGCAGATCCCCAGGCGCAGCCACAGCGGCCTTGGCCCCCATGGGGACCCCAGCGATACTGAAAGGGATTAAAAACCCAGAAAGGTACTTTTAAAATAACCTCCTGATTCTGTTCGACGCCTGGCCATTGTTCAGCATAAAGTGACAGAAGCTGGTGGGGATGTGGGCAGTGCCGGGCCCAAAGCCTCCTACCAGGCTGTCCATGGCGCGCTCATTCCACTTGTGCCGCTTGATGCTCTCGTCCTTCACCGCCTCCTTCAGCTTGTCGAAGATGTCATCCTGATCCTTGCCTTTGTATTCGGCCATGAAGCGTGCAAACTCTTCCTGCAGGGTCTCCCACGCTACCTGGGAGGGAGTGGGATGGGGGATTTTCAGTGCCACAGTCACAGCTCTGAGTAACTGAAGCTCCTCTATAATTAGACAGCATCCTCATATCTATCTGCAGACATCATGTATAACGTAACACTACAAAGTAAAACACAAATAGATGGACAGACCGGAAATACAGATGGAGAAAAAGATGGAGCAGGCAGATAAGTAAACCAGCACAGAGTGGGTGGGGGGGCGGGGTCAGCACCTCCAGAGCTTTGTGGGGCAGCTGCTTGTCGGTCCACTGTTTGAGCTTGATGTCCACTGTGGTGTTGAAGGTTCCAGAATTCATAGTCTGGGCGGCCGGGAGGTAGATGTTCTCGATGACATGGGTGGAGACACGCTCCCACAGCTTCTTCTGCAAGATGGACTCCCTGCGGGGGACAGGGGGGATCCTCAGTGTCAACAAACTTGGTTTTGGCCATACCAGGTTCATTTAACCTTTTCACTCAATCCTTCTTTTAAGGACTTGACTGGCTCTAAGACTTTTATTTAGATAAACAGCAAAGTTTTGATGTTTGGTAACCAGGGTGAACACCTGGTCCTATGAGAACTACAGCCTGACTCTCCAGGTGCTCCACTTCACCCACAAGCCAGCCCTGGAACTCCGTGTGCAAAGGAACCACCTTCAAGAAGACCAGTGGGGGAGTGGCTTACGCCACTGAGATAAACGCAAAGCATGTGGGTAAAATATTGCTTCCCTTATTGGCGATGAGACAGCCCATTCATCATGCATGGGGGGGTCATATTTCACCGGTTCTCTCAGCCTTGTATCAATACATGCGTACCATTGCACTGCCTGCTCACCAGCGCTGGGGTGGCCCATGAAAAGTGCAAGGGGCCGTTCATCACACCATCAATCTCGGACACGATGCATGTGCGGATCTTTCCAGGCCTGTCTCCAGCTTATTGACAGAGCTCCAGCATTCAACCGAACCTCCCATTTCCTTCATGCAGCATGTGATCTCGCCATCGTCCTTTCGAGTCAGACCCAACAGCCATGAGCTGGTGAGCAGCTTGGCGACCTTCAGACCTTCAAATGGCTGAAGCTAGTAGATCACTAACTCCAGCATACAGTAGGGTATGGTTGGGTTATTATGCATATGGCTGGGTACAATCTTCAAATCAAATCAAAATGTACAGAGTACATTTAAAACAACAGAGGCTGATCAAAATCAAATGAATCTAAGAAAAAAAAAACAAGAACAGAAATACGATAAAAGCAGAGGGAAAAAAAATAAGACACTCAGAATAATCAAAAGCCAGGGAGAAAAAATGAGTTTTCAATCTTGATTAAAATTGCTCAAAGAAGGCACAGACCTAATGTGGAGAGGGTAGGTGATTCCAAAGTCTAGGTGTGGCTATAGCGAAAGCACAACTCCCCCCCCCCCAGAGCTATAGTCTTAACAATGGCATGGCCAAAATCATTTGATCAGAAGATGTAAGTGACTGAGACGGAGAGCTGGGTTACAGGAGGTAAGAAGGAACCAAGCCATTCAGGCACTTAAACTACCTGAAAATGGACTTTGTGGCAGGCCGGTAGCCGATAAGGAGAGGCTAGCGGGGTGATAAATGGTCAAGCCTGCATGTGCCCATCTTCATAATACCTTATTCTGCCAACCAAATTGCATATGCATCCCAGGTCCAACCCTCTCACTCGTTCTCTAGCCTTTACTAAGGCAACGCGACGGTACTTGCCAGTGTTTCGGTGTAACTTGACTCAGGCTGATCACTTCATCCAAGATTTCGTTTTTGGCCTTTTCAAAGAGCTCGTTCTGGTGAAACAAAAGAGAAGCAAGTAAATTTTACAAGGAATCCTATTAGAAAAGCAGGCATTTAATTGCCGAAAGGCATCGTCTGTAAGGAGAATGGCAAAGGTTTTTCAAATGTTTCATTTTTAATGGAAAGGACACATTCCAGGATTTCTCAGCGAAGACGGCCAGCTAAATAAGTAAACAATGACTTGTTGAATACTCATTTCCCAATTAGTTATTAATTATTATTATTATTACTACTACTACTACTACTATGTGCCATCAAACTGATCACAATGCCTGGCAGCCATACAGTTGCCATTCTTCCAGAATGTTCTATCGTCTATCTGCTTCCCAGGGGCATACAGTAAATATGAATACATATGAACACTGATTAACTAGCCACTGACCCCTATTTTCAATCCCTATCCCTGCCTGGGAGGCGAGGTGCTGTTTGGGCATGAGAGTGCTGGACAGTACTGGGGTCTAACCCAACTGACCGCCCCTGCTCTTCCTGGTCTGAGCATCACTGCACACGCAGGCTCGGACATTAGCTTGACACTGCCCACAGCCCCCCTGCTCTTACCCTGTCCAGCTCCCGCAGGCGGGGGTAATTGTTCTTCCACTCAGTCTCCAGATTAAAGCGGGATGCTAAATCACAATGGAGAAAAAGAAAGCGGGATGAGTAGGTGAGAAATCAACATATTGTGAACAAACCGATCCATACAGCAATCGATATGCTGCCTCACGGCATCTAGCCTGCGCATGGCTTCATTAGCAGACAGAGATATGAGAACGCACTGTCAGCCCAACGGACGGCCAGCAGGAAAGAATCACCCAACATCTCAGGTGAAAACTGTTAACTGTGTTAACTCTGCTCTTATTTTCCAGGTCACATGGTTCCATTTCTGAACAAACGTACATTACTAAAATAAATAATTGAAAGAGAGAGGTCACAAGCGACTGCAGAGGAGTGACATCTGCTACCCATGTGAAAGCCCTAGCTCTCACAGGAAGTGGAATACCTTTAACATCTTCCTAACTAAGGCATGGGCACCAGGCATGCAGGGAACACCAGCCTGGGAACATCCTCGCTGCAGCCGGCTGCCCTAATCGCTTTCCCGCCATTCCTCAGCGCGTAGGGATCTATTATCCCTCGTGCGATGCCCCCATCTCTTCGCACACAATGGAAGACGTCATAATTGCTGCACTACCCACCCCTCCAGGCCTCTGCACACGCTCCAACGTGCCAAAAATCTATAAGCAACACAATGGGCAGGGGAGCCAGGCCTGGCACGTAATCAATCTACCCCACTTCCCTGTACGCATGAAGCTCCAGCGCCCCCTAATTGGTCTGAGGGCTGCACTGGGCTGTGGTGGGGCATATGCTGAACTGGGAGACTGGAATGGGGGGGCAGTGCACTGGTGGGACATGGACATAGAGTATCTTCACACATACCAGGTCAGGGAGAGTCGATCTGGCCTGAGTGGTACTAAAAACAGATAGTTAATCGTGACTTCTGAGCTTAGTAGCTACTATCAGCACTGCTGACTCATACCACTGGGGTTGTGGGTTCGAATCCCACCTCCGCTCTGGGCAGTTTGCATGGTGTCCCTAGGCTGAGTGGGTTTCCTCCATGTTCTCTCAGACAGTCGAAAAACCTGCAGCTAGGTTAACTGGTGTTTCTGACTGGAGCCCCCAGAGCATGGCTGCGTGTGCGTCCTGGCATCTCGTCCAGAGCGCTGCTCGGCTTTGGGTCCTGTGCTGCCTGTTAGGGGGTCCCGGGCCCCTGTGGCCCTCACCAGGATAATCAGTAAGAATATGGATAAAGAAGCCAGTTCTCTCAGAAAGTACAGTGACCTAAACAATGCCTGCACTTACATTACATAATTTCAGAAGCATTTTCAGCACCTTGGGTCTGCTTAGTAGGCCCAATACCTTCCTCACTGCCCTAATAAATATGAGGGGCACAAGGGGAGCCTAACTGACTAAGACCAGGAGGTGGCAATACAGGAGAGAGCAGTTAAAAACACAAACTCATAACGTTAAGACACTGCAGTTGTACCCCTGGATAAAGGTTCTTAACCCACAAATCCCAACTTTCTGCATAAGTCGCTCAGAACAATCATCCCACTTTAATTATAAGTCTCCCTAATTATCCAACCTTTGAAAGCGTCCGCCTGCTGCTCCACAGATTCGCGCACCATCTTCCAGAAGCAGTCGGACACGGCCAGGCTCAGGTTCTTGGTGGTCACCTGATGAGTCTTCAGCATTCCCTTCCTGGAGAGATCCGAGGAACGTCAGTCAGCAACGAGTCTGATGCGCCGCGGATCGCGAGGGACAGCTGGAGATGCTGCACAGAACATGGTACTGCTGTGGAACCCCCCATCCTAATCACAATCACTAAAGCACTAAAATACTACAAATACTGCAACAGGCAGGTCATTCGCCTGGGGGTTTGCGCCTTAGCTAAAGTAACGGTGTCCCAAACGCACAGAGACGTACTTCAGCAGACTGGATTTCTGGAAGAACTCCTCTTCGTAATCCTTGATGGCTTCGATGTTCTCGTTGCTACTGCCTGAAAGGGCACAGGTGAGAGATAAAGGATGCCCATCTTCACTGACACTACTCCAACCGCCATGACAGGTTTACCTTTTCCAGTCACCACAGCAAAGTAGCCCAATGCCTTCATGGGGAACAACTTTCCTTCTACTATCTGCTGAATCTGTACGAAAGAAAATAACATGATCATATTCAGTTGTTCATTTTATACATGCAGCTGGTTGTAGTAAATTATCCCCTGATTGTCCCCTGATTTTAGCAGTTCTAACAAGTCTACATGCGTATTATAGGTTTTTGGGATAATCCACTTTGGCAAAGTTTACAAATCTAGTGTGGTTATATGTTTTACACAAGATTTTACTGTATGAACAGCTGTCTAGAGTGGCCAAACTGCACCCCCTTGTGGCCAAAACAGAGACAGTCAAGCTGCAACAATTGTACAGGGGCTCACCCTATTGGAACTGGCCAGGTTCTTCTCAGCTAGGTCTACTTTGGTGAGAACAAAGATGGTCCGCTTCCCCTGAGGGTCCATTTGGCTGACCAGGTCTGTGACGATGCTGCGCTCGGCGTCAACTGAACCGTCTAAGGGAGGAAATGGGGAAGCCTTTCACTCTCTCCATTCGGGGTCTATCGACCAGTTCTCATCGCCCACACCTCCCCACACAGCTCGCCAGCCAGCATTGCCCACCCGGCTCGCCAGCCGGCATTACCCACACCTCCCCACACGGCTCGCCAGCCAGCATTACCCACACCTCCCCACACCACTCGCCAGCCTACATAACCCACACGGTTCGCCAGCCTGCATCACCCACACCTCCCCACACCGCTCGCCAGCTGGCATCACCCATACTTCCCCACACCGCTCGCCAGGCAGCATCGCCCACACCTACCCACACCACTTGCCAGCCAGAATCACCCACACCTCCCCACACCACTCACCAGCCTGCATAACCCACACCGCTCGCCAGCTGGCATCACCCACACCTCCCCACAATGCTCGCTAGGTAGTATCACCCACACCTCCCCACTCCGCTTGCCAGCTCACCTTGGATGCACAGGATGATGGCATTGGGGTTCTGCATGTAGGCCCTGCTGATGCTGAAGATGGTCTCCTTCGTGTCACCGGCCATGCCTGCAGTCACAGTCTACGAACAAGCACAGGCAGGCATCAGATATCCCTCCCCAGCCTTATAATAGTATCTTTATTCAGAAAGGTATTAATACCGCTAACTTACTATCTCACCCCTAAAAAAACTCAGAGCCTAGTGTGCACCCCCAGCTGAAGCCCCCTCCGCAGCCCAGCACTGTGTGCATTCTAGATCCTCTCCCCACCCCAAAGGCACTGCCTGCTTTCCATGGTTCTTCTCCATCTGACTACTGCTCAGAGAACATGTTACAGGCACCTCTAGGTAAACTGACGTATCGATGCAGCACATGGCTGTATGATTCATCTAAAAAGTCTTTGTTACTTCAATATTACATATTGACCAAAGAGGAGAGATAGCCATTTTTAGACACTGGTGAATGGATTTAGAAAATGGATCAGATGAGTAGTAACGTGCTCTTAAAGTCTCGTTTTCAGCACACATGTCCTGCTTGTGTAAGTATGTGTGAATGACTTAAAGTCATCCCCGGCAGTGAGTGTGTCACAGTGAGGGGACAAAGGGCTCAGCTCACACTGATGACACCCGGCAGGTCTACCAGGACCATCCTCTGGATTCCTGGGCCCTTCACATTCAGGGAGATGGTCTGAGAGGAAGACAAAGATCCAGTTAGCACACAGCTCTACAAGCTGGGAAACCATCTTTCTGCAGTGTTCTGTAACTACAAGCTTACAATACTGACTGTATTTCACTACACCATGGTGTAATAAATGACAATTCACTGTGCACTTAATAAACTGTATGGGCCGTGATATACTTCACACCAGGCGATGCATACACAACGCGTATGCAGTACAAGCAGTACACTGACTATACCTGCACACGTAGTTTACGTTTTTCTGGAGGACTAAAGGTCATATCCACCAGGGGGCAGTGCGAAGGTCAGTCCCTTCATTTTTTGTCTAACGTGTTTGTATGAGGTTGTGACATGAAATGATGTACGCTCGCTCCTTCCACAGCGATGGAGTAGCTAATTTTGTAATGCTGCTGTAGCAGTCTCTGTATTCTAACCACTGTTCCACACCACATTGGTACTTCACTCTGCCACATATCACTTTACTACCCCATTTAGAATGTTGCATTGTATGTTGTTAGATAACTCATAGTAGTTAGTATCTCGTAAGTAGGTAGCACGAAAAACAAAAAAAGTTCAAAATAAATTAATTTCTCATAAACACGTCTACTCATGAGTGATTTAAACAACATGGACAAAATGATCAGGATCGGCTCGGAGAGCGCATGCAGAGCAGTTTCAAAAGTAGCGACAGTAAACTTTAAAGTAATGTTATATATATACCAGATAATCCTGAAAAGGTTCTAGCGAAACGTAAACCACACGTTCTCGGCAAATTATCACCAAGATTTATAAATACCAAAACTGTATTGAAAAACAACATTGCTTATGAAAGTAGTTAGAATTTCATTGTGCTTCGTACTTAGAATCACCAAATGTTGAAGATGCCACACAGAGGGACACAATTGTGCTCGCAATATTTTTTCTCTTGCCTCTGAAAATACACAGTTCTTCCAGCCACTCATTCTTAAAAAAAAAAAATTAAAAATCAGATGCTACTTAAGTACTATCTGTACTGTATATAAACACATAGGCCCGTGACAAAAGGTGACCGCACTGTCACCCCAGTTTTTGGTGGTACTGCATCTCGCATATGCGTTAACTCCTCACGTAGGTTCACCTACGACGCGTGGAATGGAGAAAACGCATGGCAGCCATGATGCGCACATGTATGTGTTGTGAGCATCAAGTATAAATTTCCCTTAACAGTATATTAAAGAAAAACTAACTAATAATAATAAACACTATATAGTACATAATAACTGACCATTGTGATATATTGTATTTAATTCATTTCAATTCAATTCAATTTAATTTATTTTTATATAGCGCCTTTCACAAGTCACCCCAAAGCGCTGTACATGATGTTTTAGACAATATCAAGACAAAGAATTTAACTAAAGAAAGAAGGAAGGAAGGCCAGATGACAACGGAGGAGAGGAACCAAATACTACCAAGTAAGGAGACAATAAAACCTCTGGAGGTCCAAGGTCAGCTGGCTGCCCAACCCCCCTGGGCATGCTAACATTATTGCACAGAATAGAGTGGGCTTGCTTGCTAAAAGCAAGGTGCAAGCTGTGATTATGGTTATGCCAAAGACCAACAACGAGTTTTTTCTCCACGCTGGCCTGTGTAGGGTGGCAGACTGGAGGCTGCACCCACGATGTTACAGTTCATAAGTCACCCGTCCATGGGACCAAACCAGGAGTCCAGCTCAGATGGTGCCCTCCCCGGGCACCACCCGGACATGTGGGAAGGCAGAGAGCTTGAATGATCAGAACATGCATTGACACATTAATAGACAAGCATAGTAGATAGAAATGGCATGTACAGCAGCACCAGCAGCCATAGTTACAGTTTGTTATAAGTTCAGTTGTGGATAAGCTAAACTGACCAGGTCTTCAGTTGAGATTTAAAAGCTGAGACCGATTCGGCATCCTGAACATAGCTTGGTCAAATATTCCACAATATAGGGGTCCTGTAGCAGAATGCTTTACTGCCAACTGTCAATTTATTTATATGCGGAACGACAAGAAAACCTGCATTCTGTGATGCGGTTTGTAAACTTCAAGTAACTCTGTCAGGTAGGCAGGTACTACACCTTTAAGTGCCTTATATGTAAGTAGGAGAACTTTGAAGTCAGTCCTGAACCTAACAGGAACTAAGTACAGGGGTTGTGTTCAAACGTCCTGCTCCTGGTGACGATACGAGCTGCAACATTTTGAATACGCTGCAAGGTGTTTAATGTGCAGTGTGTGCTACCGGATAACAGAGCATTACAGTAGTCTAACCTACTGTATACAAAGGCATGCATCAATTTCTCTGTGTCTTGAATAGTAAGAAATCGCCGTAGTTTGGCAATGTTGCGTAGCTGTAGGAAGCATACCTTCAATACTGCATCCACATGCGATTTGAATGAGAGGCTTGTATCTAAGATGACACCTAGATTACAGGCTGAGTTGCTGAGGGAAAAGTTCAGCCCTCTGGAGTGGAGTGCAGACATTATGGCATTCCTATCTATGGACTTGCCACCAAACAACAGTACGTCAGTTTTCTGAGCATTTAATAATAAGTTTTCAGCCATCCAGGTCTTGACTTCATTGAAGCACTTAGCTGGAGTGACAATAGGTGCGGAATCGTTAGGCGTGACCGAAATGTATATCTGGGTGTCATTGGCATAGGAATGATAACATTATGTTTTCTCACTGTTTTACCTAATGGCAGCATGTAGAGAGAGAACAGGAAAGGACCAAGCACTGATCCCTGTGGCACTCCATATTTGACTATTGACATAGACGACGGAGTGTAATTTTTTGACATTGTGTGTGAAATGGCATCTTCAGTGGATCTATTGTGGCAGTATGTTTACTGAAGTGGGTCCAAACTGTCTGAAATGGAGTCCTTAATGTGTCCCTGCACCAGTCTCTCAAAGCACTTCATTTCTATGGAGGTTAGTGCTACATGACGGTAGTCATTAAAGCTGGTCACTTTGTTTTTCTTGGGGACTGGAACAATGGTGGTGTCTTTGAAGCAGATGGGGACAGCTGAGCTCTGCAAAGAGGTGGTAAATATGTCTGTGAAGACAGCAGACACTGCATGCTTTTAAAACACAACCTGAGATTCTGTCTGGCAGCTTTGCGGGTGTTGATTCTGTTAAAGGTCCTTTTCACGTCTGCAACAGAGACTGTGAAACTGACATTGTGCAGCGCTGTGGGGGCTTGCACTGGTGGATCTGGGTTTGCGAGCATGCATGGAACGTGAATGTATGCCACACAGAGTTTATGCAAAAGCAGCAGCAGTAAACTTCACACTGATTTGTTAACATATACTGGATAATCGTTAAAATGGCAAAGCCTGCTAAGTTTTGTTTCCTAAGAGTAAAAAAAAAAATGTTTTAGCATAACATTGATGGTCTCAACCCAACTGATTATGCCGGTCCTTGCAGTATACACTACATGAGAATTGGTACATCAGTGTATTTTATATAGCAGCCTGTAGTCCACTGAAAAGTACAGCCCATAAATAGCTTACATGCATCATTAGGTAGGCCATTGAATCATGCAACTTTTTACATAGATGGTAAAGTGGTTACTGTAGTTTACTGGGGTAGGTGGTATAGGTAGCAATAGAATGTTCTTGTGCAGTAGCTTAAATAAGTACTCAGCAAATAGCAATACGTCCTTACAATGTCCTCTTTTGGTCTGGATGTCGTCCTCAAAGGACATCCTTAGGACATCCAAAAGGGAAGTTTTTTGTTTTAACATCCTAAAGATGACTTTAACAGACGTCCTAAGGATTTCTAAAGGACCTATTATGGACTTTTTAAGGACATTCTCAGGGCATTCTGAGAACATATTATGGATATTAAACCCATTTATTTATATATAATTAATATTTGGCATTTTAGCAGTAAGGCTAGGGACATAAGGGCCAGCCAGAGGATGTCCCCTGGAAGGCCGCATCAATGTCCCTTTTTTGGGGACATCCTTAGGGCAACCATGTTACTGAGGTCATAAAAGATTCCTGGGCATCTTTCGAAAGAGTAGGGGTGGTACCCTGATGTCCTGGCTTAAATTGCCCACTGTGGCCTTATCAAATCTGGCCTTCTAATCATCCCCTTTATCTAATTAATTAATTTTCGCCTAGCTCTTCACCACCGTAGCTACTGTGTAGTGAGTGTACTGGCACAGAATGGCTGCCTTCAAAACATCCAGGTGTGTGCTACACAGTAGTGGTGGCTCCCCATTGTTTCTATGAAGCACTTTGGGTGTCTTGAAAAGCGCTTTGCTTACAAACTAGGAACAAAATTAATTAATTCTCGCCATAATATATTTGAAAGACTTTTTAATTCTGTAAAACAGAATTACAGGGTGAATTTGTTTCTCTGTACACTTTCTGCATAGGCAAAGATTATAATCCCTCTATTGTCGACACTACCGTTCCGCTACATAAGTGAGCATTGCCCTCCATTGATTGAAGGTAGGGATTGCACCCCCTTTCCCATTGTGGCATTTCCATGTTGAACACAGGATACCTCACCGTAACATCAATTCAGTTTAGGGTGTCACGCCCTCCCCCACCAAGAGAAAAAAATTTAACCTTCACACATATTTTGTCCACCCTTTCTCTATTGATGAGCAATTCTGAGTAGTGTCAGAGTCTTTATAATGGACTTCTAGATACGCGTTCCATGGTCATCAGCCATCACATATCCCCCCACCATCCGTTGCCATTATGGGGATACCAATAAATGCGGCAGGATTGAGAAGCGATTCCAGTAATACCCAGTATGGTCTTTGAAGAACCCAAGTCCTTGCACTGAGCACTATTCCTGAGCCAGGGTCTCCTTGACCCCTGACGTACTTCACTCCAGTAGCAATGCACTACCAAGCTTCTAACAACTGGGTCCCGATAGCTGACCAATGGTTGCATCAGCTGGTCATAGGTCAGGGTTAGAGGTGCTCTTCTAGTCTAGTCTTGTGGGATAAGCTCGCTGATTCTGGTTGTGTATCCAGTGTGTTGTGATTCTTTCTTCTCTCACATCCAAGTTCACATCCTTTCTCTCCCTCTAGTTCTGAAATGGGTTTCTCTTGGTCCTCCTCAGGCACCAGTTCACTGACAATTTCCTCTTCTTGGGCATAATTCTATACTTACCTTAGGAGTTTCTTTTGAACCTGGTGGGACTATAGGAATGAGACTATCTTCATATTCCCCATTAGAATCCTCTCTGTCCTGCCGAACATCACTCTGTTTCCATTTTAATTGTCTGACTAGTTTCTGTCCTTTTTATGTGTTAGTGATATATTGGGTGGCCTTTCAATGAGTAATTTGGACGACACTTTCAAAATGGGAACAACTTTTTATTACGGAACAGCGCCATACATTTCACGCCACCAACTGCCAAGCAGTCTCTCTTTTTCTGGTTCTTTTTGCATCCGGGAAAACAGACACCAACACGTGATGTAACCGGCTAATCATACATCTCCCTTAAACCGGGAATGTAATCTATTAAACCCAATCTATTACAGTGTCCACAGGTCTGTTCAGTGGGAGTGAATCACAGGGTAAAAGGTGATTTTGGTGTACAACCCGACTTCTCCCGTTTCCATCCTTCGGTCGAATCTCTAAAACAGGGCTGTCCTCATTTTTCTTTCCAATTAAAACATACACCTTGTCCTCCCTATAAGATCTTAATTTAGCTGGGCCACCTTGCTCACTTAAATTTCTGAGGAGTACCCTGCTGCCTAGCTGTAGATCAGTGCTGTAGGCCCTCCTATCATAGTAACATTTCTCCATGGTGCCTGTTTTCCAGATGATCTGGATGCTTTCTGATATACCTCAGCCATGTGATCCTTCCACCACTGTACATAAGCATCATATGCTCCTTTATCATTGCCAGACTTCAGGTTGAACATTAAGTCAATTGAAAGTCTAGGGTAATGCCCAAAGAGCAAATAGAAGGTGGAATACCCTGTTGTCTCATGCTTAGCGCAATCATAAGCATGTACAATCTTGGGTAATGACTGTCTCCAGTCTGTTTTCTTCTCCTTGGGCACACTTTGCAACATGGACAACAAGGTTCTGACGGGCGAAGGTCGGGCGAGGCGCATAGATCGGTGAGGAAGGGCTGGACGGTCTCAGTAGTCTGGAAACAGGCAGAGGTCAAAAAATGGGAAGCAACAGGCATACGGAACAGACTGAGACAGAGAATGCTCGAAACTTCGGAAAACCCAGAAGATCTTGCACTGTCCCATGGTGTCCAGCCGACTGATATAGGCTAGATGATTTGTGACAGCTGGGTAAGAGGCGTAGCCCCTCAACCGGAATACCGGTGCAACCAGATGGAGCCACAAAACCTGAAAGGCAAGATTGACCGAAAAACTCCCTTAAGGGGCAGGGAGAGAGTGTCGGGGATTCCCCATGACGTCACCAGGAGAGCCCTGAGGCCAATCCCTGACATGCACGAAAAACATAGGTACGTCCTTGTAAGTCTTCTCCAGAAATGTCAGGTCAATGTGAAGAACACCCATATGCAGAACCTGCTGGCCTCCCGCTCCCTCTATAGGAATATCCTGATGGTTTCGGAGTGTGACAACACAGTTCAGGGTGTACATGCCAGAACTCATCGGTAATTGTCACTTGTGAGCTGGAATCAATAACAGCTTTATAGGTCCATCCATTTACTATTACTTCATTCTTATTACTTGAACCTACAATGGAGTATATTTTTTCTGTGCACAATTGGATTTTGGGTTGGGGCTGCACCTCCTGCCCATAGGTGCCCTTACTACCATGGGCTCTAGGGGTTTAACGGCTGGCCTACCTGGCCGCCGCCACCCTGCTTGTCATTCAATGGGGGCATGTTAGCCCAACATAGTCTGGCATCATGTCCCAGTTCATCACAGCAGTAGCAGACGAAATCAGCTTTGCTGGCCCTTTTTGGGGTAATGGGGTGCTTTAGTTGTAGCATGGAGGGTCCAGCATCCAGCTTAGACTTTAATGCTGCCAGCCTAGTAACCTGATTCTCCTGGGTCAAAGTCAATTTCCTCACCAAACCTGATACTGCTGCCAGTTCAGATCTTTGTTTGTTATATGGCTCTTATTTGGCCTTTTGCTCACATCCTGTTTGCCATTTGCACCTGACTGAAGGTCTTCTTGGATCTTGGCTGGGAATGAGATTTTTTTTATTCTCTAGCCAAATGCCTAAGTTCCACCTGCAGTTCACAGAAACTCATCATTCTAGGCTTCATGGGGGCAATACACATGTATATATCTTCATCATTTAACCCTTAAAGAACTGTCTGGTCAGTTTCCCATCACGGTATGCAAACGGGACCTCCATTCTGCATGTCACGTACTGCACAGAGTATGGCTTCCAGTGCAACAGTACATGAGCATGCAGTCTCCCCAGGCCTTTACATTCTCTCATAAAAGTCAGCAAGTGGATCAAGTGATGACTGGACATCACCATATTCTACTCTTAATTTTTCAAAAGCTCAACTGGAGGTTTGCTCATGAGCAGGCAAATTGAGTAGTAGCTTCCTGGCTTCCCCACTCAAGTGTCGAATCACTGTAGCAAAGGCAAGGTTGTATGTAAGACCTCCAGCATCCAACAAGTATTGCATGTTCCTTATCCAATCATCAACTAAAAGCTTGCAGTCAGGACCTCCATTGAACACCTGAACATTTCTAATTAGGTGAGTCTGAGTAAGTCTTCATGCTAGGGTCTGTCTTTATGGGTCATATGGGAAAGTGCCACAGGTTGAGACCACTGAGTGAACTGGTGGCGTGTAAGCTTGAGAGTCATAGTGCATTTGTGAGCCATCTGCATAGGCCTACCTTGTGGCAGGGACTAGGAACTGTTGGGGCCCATTAGCATTGAGATGCACAGGTGGGCCATAGCTCAGTTGTGACGTAACTAGATACACTGGAGGGCTTGCTATACTTTGCTGAGGTTCAGTACAGCTGCTGAAGGTAGTCTGAGCTGGGAGCCAGCTGCCCTGGCTGGTTAACTACAAGGAGCCTTACCACTAGCTGTTAGGCACCATACTCCTCCACACACACTGTGGCATCAGGCCTACTGCCATCAGTACTTCTCCAATTTCTCTCATAATATACGGAAAGCCATGGAGTTTCCAGGAGAGGTGGCTGTCTCAAAAGCACTGATCTGTGTGGGGTTTCACCACTGGCCATATTAAGACTGTGTGACTAATATGATTGGGAAAACATGCTATTACGTTTGAGTGCTCACGTGTGTATGGACAAATGGAGAGAAAATGAAATAAGAGAAATAAACCCAATTAGACGTACTGGCAGTACACAGGAAAAAACAAGATAAAAAATAAAGTGATCACCAATTATCTAATACTCCAGGAAAACAGACAAGCTGATTTTAAAGCATGACAACAAAGAGTATGACTAAAAGGATAAAATTATATGTAGGATACTGCTTCAATACACAGAACTGTATTTACCTGCAACAGTAGTCCTTTTCACATCATAATATCAAATGATTGTTTTACAAGAATGACATATCAATGAGAATTATCTAGCTCACTCAAAAAAGAAGAATACCAATAACTTCTAAATTAAGTAATACAATTCCTTTATCTCTGTAAGCAGATGGTGAGCTTTTTTTCACCTATCCCTTTTTTTTCTACAAGAATCTAAGACACGGCACCAAATATGTAACCCAACCTGTCCCATGCACTTACCTGCCAAATGCACTGCGCCCCCTCTCTTTGGTGTTTTCGGCCACTCTGCGTTGTGTGTTTTGTTGCGGATAAAGGGACGACAAAACACATGCGAGGTTCCGTTTTCTTGCAGCTCCACTGCAATTTATTTCTTATGCCAAACATAAAGACTGAGACTTCTCAGGAGAAGCACAACATAATGGGCAAATACAATTACATGACTACACCTTACACATTCATACTTATACTACACCCTACAGTAGTATTAAACGTATGTCTGTCCATAGTAACATTTTTTATCAGTAAGCAGATTTCCTCAGATTTCTGCAGTAACACTTCAGGATCTTTGTCTTCGTCATCCACAAAAGTGAAAGTTTTGTACTTGTCCAGTGCATCTGGGCCAGCAAGGTTCAGTAGTATATAAGTTTGTCTTTGAGATGACAACCCCAAGATGCAACAGACATCTTGAATCTATTAGATTCACGATTGAATCTAAGCAGCTGTCCGCAATATTCTTATCAAAATTCCAAAGGAGCAAGATGATGCCATATGCGAGAGACAGGTTAAATCATGTGCCATGATTCCATTTCTGACATCACTAAAGGGGTGAGCAGCTGGCTTGAGTTTTGTGCATGCCTTATCCCCTGCGCGTCATGCGCTGGTTTTCGGCCCGGCTCTATCATGCAGGGGCAGGGGGAGGGAAGGGTTATTTAATCAGGACACCATAGGGACAGTTCCCTCACCTGGGAACCTTTTTCTGTTTTGTGGGATGTTTCTGGTTCTGGGGGGTTGTTTTTCTGGAGTTTATTTATCTGTCAGTTTTCTGCTTTTGCTTCAAATGATGTGGCACTCTATGAAAATTTCCTTCTATATTTCTCTCTTTACTGTACTCTAGCCCTACTTCTTTTATAATTACTAATGGCTAATTTAATTATTACCACCTGGAACGTGAGGGCACTCTCAACCCCTCAGAAGCACTCTAGTGTTGTGGACCTCTTATTTAGAAATAAGGTTGCTTTTTGCAGGAGACCCATTTGGCAAATAAAGGATGTGTGTCATGCCTCGTCAAGATGCTATGTTGTAGTGCCTGCTTCTTCTGCGTCCTCACACAGAAGCAGCATGATTTTTATCTGCCGTTCCTTTATAACTAAGATCTTGGGCTGCGAGAGCAATGATGCATTTAGCTTTACATACTTACACCAGAGAGGTGACATTCCATGTCCCTAGGGCTAGCTTCTGCAACCGAGGATGGAATGTCACCTCTCTGATGGGGAAGGAGCCTGAGCTGGTGCGTGAGGTTGTGAAGTTCCGGCTAGACATAGTCGGGCTTACCTCGACGCACGGCTTGGGCTCTGGAACCAGTCTCCTTGAGGGGGGTTGGACCCTTTTCCACTCTGGAGTTGCC
>JAAGVU020000040.1:2431434-2468031 GCA_011763525.2 Mormyrus iriodes
TGTGTCGTTCTCTGTGACCTTCTCTGTGACCTCCTCTATGACCTCCTCTATGACCTCCTCTATGACCTTCTCTATGACCTTCTCTGTGACCTCCTCTATGACCTCCTCTATGACCTCCTCTATGACCTCCTCTGTGACCTTCTCTATGACCTTCTCTGTGACCTCCTCTATGACCTTCTCTGTGACCTCCTCTATGACCTCCTCTATGACCTCCTCTATGACCTTCTCTGTGACCTCCTCTATGAATTGTATGATGACCAGAGTCCTGCTCTGGATGTAACCAGCACTACGACCATGGAGGTAAAACTGTGGTGCCCCCTGTCATTGGAAGGAACCTTTCCTGCCTGTTTTACAGAGGGTCTTGTTAAATCGAGGTTTTATTTAAACTCCTCTGCAGTAAGTGGTTTTCCTCTGGCTTATACATGCTAACTGAAACTAAAGTGATAGATCTCGCGCACTGGGCTGAACTCACACTATGGAAGGATGACTATGTGTAAAGTGTGTTTGTACTGTCAGAGAAAGAGTGTCCACCACAAAGGAGTACTGTCCCGGTGCAAGCTGAATGTTCTGGTTCATCAGCAAGACGATCATGATTCTGTACAAACCTGTAGTAGAATTCTGCCATAACGCCGTACAGACTGTCATGGTGAAGCCGGAATGCCCACGCTGGTGCCCATGCTGACACCGGTATACGCTGAGTTGGCTTTTGGTGTGAGATCACATCTGTCTGGTTATTGTCGTTCGAGCCTGTTGGCCTGTTTGTTTCGGTTAGTTTTCGTCATGCACGGCAGAATGCACACGGCTCATTTGAAAATCTTATCGTTCCCCTAAACTCCGGCCATGGGAATAGGACGAGTCTGGAACCAAGTCTATACCCATTCTGGTGATTCTGATCTAATTTGAGTGCATTTCTGTTAATTTTGGATTGACGCAGCACGCATCACACTCTGTTAGGCGCTTACATTAATGGATAATATCACTGTAGACTCAGAGAGGAACACCAGGGGGCAGTATTTTAACCCTCAAGGAGGTGTCTACTCTGAGTTTATTTTTACAGTGCATTGCTTAATGGGTGTTTCTAGAATTCTTTTTTGACTTGTTTAATTGTCGGCATATTTTCCTAGCTAAGCTAAATGCTGTTTTTGTCCCTTAAACCTGAGGGACAGTCAGCCAGGCTGTGGATGTGTGTCCTTGCTGGATGGCAAAGGGACCAGTTAACCCTCTCCACGCCGGCTCCAACCTTCAGCTGCACGGGTCCCAAAGCCACTCTTTGAATCTTGTTTTATTTACGGTCATTTCCTTGTGCTCAGCTGTGAAAGGGACAGAAGGCCATTTTATATTGGCAAGTTTCTGCCTGCACTGACAATTGCATATCTGCAGCACAACTAACAGGCTAAGCGGGCTAGCGGAGCCGGGTGCGGTAGCAGAGCCAAGCGGGCTAGCACAACGAAGCGGGCTAGCGGAACTGGGTGCGGTAGCAGAGCCGAGCGGGCAAGCACAATGAAGCAGGCTAGCGAAACCGGGTGCGGTAGCAGAGCCGAGCGGGCTAGCGGCAGTCGCAGTCAGGGGTCCGGCCCAGTAGTTAATAAAGCACATTTCCATCTTTTCCCAGAGCTGCTTAATGTAAAGCAGGCTGGTGTAATGTTTAGTTTGGGGGGGGGGGGGCTTCCATTCACTCTGCTTTCTTTAGCCCACCCCCTCCACCCTCGTAAGAAAAACAGTCGTGCTGTACCTTCATATTAAAACCTGGAGCGCGATTTGAGGGATTCTGATCAAAGCAAATTGTCGGCTGTAATGGTCTGCGTTAATTTTGCTGAAATTTATTTGTTAATAATTTGTAATACTCACAGATTGATGGACATTTTGTGGGGTTAGGGTTTCACTGTGTGACTAGAACGTTCCCTTTGATATTTGTGCAATGTTGGAGTGGACTGGACACTTCTGTGCACACCTTTACCTAGGGATCTTTCAGGCAGTATGCAACCTTATCACAAACTCCACCTGTACACCGGTTTGTTAATCGCGTTTGTTTTGAAGATTCGTTCTCTGTCCAGTAAGTTGCTGAAGCTGCCTGAGTTCAGTTCGGTAGTTTGCGACGTCCGTTTGTCAGGCTCCTGAATGGGCGTGAGCATCCCCGAGCCCCTAGCAGGAGGGGAGTGGTGTCAGGCTCCTGAATGGGCGTGAGCATCCCCGAGCCCCTAGCAGGAGGGGAGTGGTGTCAGGTTCCTGAGACAGTCCCATCCTCATCATTACTGCAGGTGGAAACACCTACAACCATGCAGACCAGAGGTGTTTCACCCGGAGAGACTGGAGTGTTAGGACAAGCATTGCACATTAACAGTGAAGGCTGTGTGTAAAATATTTTCTGATATAATTCTCAACTTTTACTGCATTTTCACAATATATTTTTCTGTTTACATTCTGTTTTGATTGTTTTTTGTTTGAATAATAAGGGTGAACTTTATGTTGTGATTTTCACTGCAGTTTCTGCTGACGTATTAAAATAAACTTTTCTTTGACAGAAATCTTGTTTTGTATGTAGTTTGTTGGACCTGTGCTGTAGTTGACACTGAAATTCATGAAGATCTCTGTTGTTTTGCTTCGAGGGCCAGACTGACTGAAACTTTCCATAAGGCTCTTTCTGCTACTGCTTAAATCTTATGATCGCTGTTTGGGGTTTAGAAACGGAATCCTGCCCAAAGTTACGTCACCCGAGGCCCCTTCCTGGGGTCAGGTCCAGCCCCAGGACCCTTTGCTTTTCCTCAGAAATGCATTGGTCTTGTATACAGAAACCCATTTTTATTTGTTTCATAAAATAATCTTATTGTATAAACACAAGTTCTCTAAATCTGGGATGTGTGTTTCAAACCCAAAAATGGTCAACGGGTCAAAGTGATGATTTGTAAAAATTTATTATTATGTTATTTCATTGTTTTAGTGCTTTTTCTGGGCCGGGTAAAGTCCATGGCTCGTGGCGGGACGAGGCCCGCTTTGAGGGATGGTTACCGCTTTAAGCCCTTTGCACGTCCTGAAGGGCCAGTCTGAGCTATTGAATTGTCTCCTCATAAAGTCTGTGGAGATTCAAGACTGACTGATGTTTTTCCTCTTCAAAACAACCAAAGTCACAGAAGACATATAATATAAGCAAACACCCTTTTGAGCTTCGAAATCCACTGAACCCTCAGTCTAACGTGGTGGCGCTGAACCTCAAGCTGTTGTGGTGTTTATTTAATGCCTTGCAGTCGAAACTAGGATTTTTACACTCCATATGTTATATATGAACATGTTGCTGTGCTGTATTAATACTCTTATTGTTAGATAGGCTCCACCCATAGCTTGTTCTTGAGCTGAAAAGCACTAACCCTACCAGCTTGTTAATATTGTTTTTGTAGAAAGGGTTGTAAAACGGGGAGGAGTCCTGTGTTGTGTGGCCAGTTGAACACTAGTTTGCACAATATTGTCTTGAGTTGGGCAAAATTCATATCAGAATGAAGTCTCAAGCCAGGACGAAGCTTGCAGCCTGTAGAATCCTGCTTCAGGGTACTGTGGGTTTCTCTAGGGTGAGGTTTGGTAACTCCTCTGAGGGGGTCGGAACACATCTGTCCCCTGTCCGCTCGGCGAGCCACCTCACACGGCCCTTCATCTCCCCTCACTCGGCCATGGGAGCGGCATGCAAACTGCGCTGTAAGATAAGTTTCTGCTGGTGTTCCTCCCCTAGACCGGAGAGTTGGTGCATGCCGGGGTGTGACCGTGTGTGTATGTGTTTAAATGACTGCGCCTGCTGCATAATGCTGGTTACAAACAACAGCTTTTTCAGAAGCTTCAGCTTTAAGGTTCCTCTGCCACCAGGGGCCGGCTTCCTCGCCGTGAGCGTGTGCAGTGCCACGTACGGCTTGTGCATCGGGGATGACATCACACACCTAAATCCTTTCCATGTGACACATTCATCAATGTGGACGGTGGAGGCAGGGGAGGGGGGGGGGCATATTTATGAGGTGCCTTGGGATATCGGATTAAGCCTGGCTTAGCTTGGGAATCCTTCTGACAGGCCTGTTTCCGTAAAACCTGGGGGGGGAGCGAGAGCAGGACGGGGCATGGCCGGGGTTGAGGACTGATCTGGGGGGTGGGGGCCATGTCATCTATGGGGCGGTTAGGCAGCAGACTCCCAACTGCCTCATCTGCTTTCAATGTGGCCGGGAATGGAGGGGGGCTTCAGAGCTGTCTGCGAGCGTGTTCCCTCTCGCTGAAGGACCCGGAGCCCTGTGCTCCTCTCGTGGAGGCTTGTATGTGGGGGCGGGGAGTCTCAGCCGCCCACACCCCCACTGTGAGCCACAGAGTCCTATGGCATAAGTACATCTCTGATTGCAGTAAGTCATTCGTCAAGGGCCCGTGTCGCTCTTCTGGGTTAGTTTGGCCAGATTGTGTCTTGTAGGTGTGATGTGCATCAAGGCCATCTTGCCATCTTCAAAGACATCCACAAGATGTGAAGGCTCCTCATGGAAGCTGGCAGCTCGTCTCAGTTCTCAGTGCGGTGTCCCTCCCTACTTCTGTGGCCTCTCTGAGCTCTGAACTGCAAAAGCTTAGGCCAGCAAGTTATTTGGAGTGGCTTTCCCAAGCTCAGGAACATGAGAGGATAGTCATCTCAGCAGTTAGCTCTTCCTTCTCTGTTTCCAAGGTGCGTTAACCCCCGCAGCACCTTCGATGGGACCTTGCACTAATGGCTATTATCCTTCACGCTCACATGTGTGGCCCCTTCTGCCATCCCCCTACCTCCCCCCCACCCATTTAACAAGCTTGATTTTTAAGACTTTGAGGAGTTTCAGCTTGTGGGGGGATATTAAGACCATCTTGGCCTGGTTTGGCAAATTGCTCGGCGAGGCCTTTGGGAGAGCTCGTCCCGCCTGTGATTTCCGCGGCAGGTCCTCCTTCCCGTCGGAATTCCTTGGCCATGTGAGTCTCATTATGGTAATTGAGTGGCAATGGAGTTGAGCGTTAGGTGATCCCAGCTTGGCTGTGGAGGAGCGGGCGGGAATGCGGGGAGGGCTCTACAACTGGTAAAGGGGCTCCTAGACGGACATTAATTAATTTCTTTCCAGTGAGATCAAAGTGCACACAGACCCTGCCTCCTAATTAGCCTCCATCTCCACCCCCCCGGATCTCATCGATGTTTCGACTCTGATGATGGGCAGCTCTTTGGCGGAGTGAGTTGGTTGAATGATGTACATTCTTAAAAAGCAACCAGAGACCCGGGGCATGACAGAGACTTGATGAGGACCTCATTGTTGAACCTGCTTTTCAGTGAGTTGTGGGTCAGGAACATGAGAAGCAGGAGGATTCGGATAGATTGCTCATTTGGCAAAGAAACAGGCCAAGTTTCCAGCCATATCCAAGATCACACCCCTCTGCTCCATCTGTGTTCTGTCAGGAACATTGCGAGTGAAGATTTACGTGGAGTGAGATGTAGTTCACAGTTTTCAGAGCTGAGGAAGATGTTGATGATAGGCAGAAATACCTTGGCTGTGACGTGTCCCACCCAGAAGCTTCTTTAGAAATGGAGAATCATCAGTGACATGTTTCAAAAGGTGGCAAATCGACGTGTGTCAGAGCACCACGCAGATGATGATGTTAGAAAAAGGCATCCCTAGCACTCTACGGCGCAGCCAAAAAGACCAGCAGGAGGTGCTGGAGGGACAGTGAGAGGTTGGTTAAGGTGAGCTGGAGGAGAGGGGGCCATCTCTGCTGTTAGCCCCGCCCACCTCTGAGGTGCCACAGGAAGGACCCTCACCGCAAGCAGGTGCGGTGACCCCGTGTGCCCTCTGAGGTGCCGCCTGCGTTTACAAGACGTTTACGGCCTCTAGTCCCACCACCTGCAGCCAATAAAGAACCCAGGCCATGGAAACACAGGGTGGGGGTGGGGGGCGGCAGATCCTTCAGACAGGGGTCCGAGGGGAAGACAGTAACATGTGCCAGAGGGACCATGGGAAAACAGGCTCCCTGTCACTCTCAACACTGACCCCCGCTGTGACTCAAGAGCTGTGTGTTTGTTTTTGTGCTTTTATTCTTCAAATTTCATTGTAAAGTCGCTTTTAAAGAGTTTCTCCTGGCAATGGTAAAAAGATGACAGTGGAAGTTACTCAGTGAATTTAATGTCGTAGTGTCCGGCTTTATCCCCTGGTTTTCAGTTTGCTGGGCAACAGTCACCATAGAAGCAGTTAAAAAGGGGGGGCAGGAGCATTTCCCACTCGCCAAGTACATGGACACCTTTTGGCAGGCGATCTCCCCATGCCAGCCGTGTCCAAAGGTGTGGCCTCTACTCCGGGGCAGTGGTCCTGATGACATCATTCAGTTTCTTTGCTTCTCCTATGAAAAGGAGCATCCTTAATTCCCTTGTTAAACTCGGTGGACAGTGGCTGCCTTTCCCTGACATGGACCAGCCTTTCCCTGACATGGACCAGCCTTTCCCTGACATGGACCAGCCTTTCTCTGACATAGACCAGCCTTTCCCTGACATGGACCAGCCTTTCCCTGACATAGACCAGCCTTTCCCTGACATGGACCAGCCTTTCCCTGACATAGACCAGCCTTTCCCTGACATGGACCAGCCTTTCCCTGACATGGACCAGCCTTTCCCTGACATAGACCAGCCTTTCCCACACCCGCAGAATGACACAGCTAGTCCCCTCCTTGCTGATCTGGCCCAACGGATGTCACACACATGACCCCAAATGCTACAGCGACATATTTACGATGAGGGTCCTGAATCTGGATCAGGCATGTTTACAACGAGTGCCCGGGATCCAAAGCAGGCATGTTTATGACAAGTACCCCGGATCCAGAACAGGCATGTTTACGACGAGTGCCCCGGATCCAGAACAGGCGTGTTTACGACGAGTGCCCCGGATCCGGAACAGGCGTGTTTGCGACGAGTGCCCCGGATCCGGAACAGGCGTGTTTGCGACGAGTGCCCCGGATCCGGAACAGGCGTGTTTACAGCGAGTGCCCCGGATCCAGAACAGGCATGTTTACGACAAGGGCCCTGGATCTGGATCAGGCATGTTTACAACGAGTGCCCTGGATCCAGAACAGGCATGTTTACGACAAGGGCCCTGGATCCGGAACAGGCATGTTTATGACGAGGGCCCTGGATCTGGAACAGGCATGTTTATGACGAGGGCCCCGGATCCGGAACGGGTATGTTTACTAAGAAAGCCCCGAATCTGGATCAGGCAGGTCTGGTGCCCCAGGCTGCAATCTCCTCTTTCTCAGGGATCCTAGTAAATCTTCATCTGAACCAGGCGCTTACTGACCCCCCCTGTCCGATGACACACATCCTGGAGTTCATAAGGAAGCTTCTCCTCTGCTTAAAGAGAAGCAGTGGAGGACTAAGGTGGGGTTTAAGCGGAGATGGCAAGTTCCAGCTGCATAAATCACAGCAGGGAAGCGGCCACAGGACACAGACGCCGACTTCCAGGCGAGGACTTTTCAGAGTCATAAATCCAAAGCGGCAGAAATCCATTCATGTGTGACTGATTAAGTCCCTCCCCTGATGGACATCAACAGGGGCTTCGCTAATGAACCTGTAAGTACAAGCAGCTATGTTTACGGCAAGGGTCATGACACTGCGCACGCTACGTATATCCACCAAAGGCGTGGCGACGGGACACCCGGTCTCCGTGGTAACCGCATCATTAGTCACAAGGACGCCTGGAGGAGGCTTGGAGTCAGTAACCCGGCCTGTACCATCTGAGCTTTGTGTTTTATGGTGGACTTTTAATGGAAAATGTTTAGGACTCCAGTTAGGACTCTCCGAATCGCGCTTTTCATCAAATTTGGCCGCAGAGGTAGAATTTCAGTCCACTAAAACTGTCTGCCGTTGTAAACTGGACCCTTTCTGTACATCGTCAAGCCGTTCGAGGAGCTTGCAATTTCAAGTAAAAGCCAGATCCCCAAAATAAAAAGTCTGGTTTTGTGTTTCTGTTGCATTAATGAGGATTTGAATCACCCTTTGTGTTTGTTTGATCCTCTAGTTCGATAAAACGGCCATTGAATACTTTGGGCATTGCATTATTTGTTTGTTTCACTAAGCTTTTATCAGGGTGTGCAGGTTCCACATATATTTAACCAGCTATGTCTGTGATTGTGTCCCGGACTGTTTACTCGGATTTTGTTTTTATGAGTCATCAGGCTGCCACAGGGCGGCTGATGTTATTCCACACTGAGATTTCTCAATACGTACCATCCCATTCAGCCTCTTTGCTTCATAACTTTTACGGTTGTCACCATTATGGTCTTGGTGGATGAGAGAAGCAGCTGATCGTGGCATCAGGACTCGGATGGATCGCTTTCCAGAGGGAAGGCCGCTGAATTTAACATGGCAGTATAATGAAAAATGTGGGACCCGGTGAAGCTTTGCTCCTAAAGTCACAGAACCGGACTTCCCCCCGCATTAATAAACAAACCCTGCCCTGTTTACTGTCTCGTTTGACTTCTTCCCCCCTTCTGTTCTGTCTTGCGTGTTTATGATGTCTCAGAGAGGCAGTGGTGAGCGGGGGTACATTTTGGGGGGTCTTTTTGGGTTGTTAGTGGCCTTTTGAGCTCATGCATAAAGGGCTGTTGTGTGGCTCAGTCAATCACACTTATTTGTCACTGGTGAAAGTGTCTGCAAAAATAATGAAATGCGTAATCCAGGAGTAACGGACACCTAATCTCATGAAGGAGACCAAAGTAGACTAAGCACACAGAACCCCTTATCCATCCATCCATCCATTAATTATCTGCAACCGCTTATTGTATTCAGCGTCGCGAGAGGTCCAGAGCCTATCCTGGGGGCTATGGGCAAAGGGCAGGGAATAACCCAGGATGGGGCACCATCGCAGGGCACACTCACACACTCTTCATTCACACACACACACCAATGGGCAATTTGAAAACTCCAGTTAGCCTCAGCATGTGCATGGACTGTGAAGGGAAACCAGAGTATCTGGAGGAAACTCCATGATGAGCCGGGGAGAACATGCAAACACCACACACATGGAGTCATGGTGGGGGAACCCCTTATCCATCATGGAACAATCTATACATGCCCTGATGTAATATTACTGATGAGCGTTTGCGAATTACTTTAGGCTCCCATTGACTCTAAACATAGCACTTGGACACTGAGGGGTACATGTGTATCGTTTGTGGCTCGTTACTCTCTCTCTCTGTATTTCATCTGTAAAAGCTTCTGATATGGAGGGAAGATTTCCCAATAATGTGGAGGATGAAGGGATGAGGCCATTGTGTCTTGGGCCAAAACAATGAATATGCAGCCTCAACGGGCCAAAATGCAACGAGTATGCAGGCTCTGCGGGCCAAATCATGATAAATATGTAGGCTCTACAGGGCAAAATACGACGAGTATGCAGGCCCTATAGACCAAAACGCAACAAGTACGCAGGCTGTACGGGCCAAAACACAACAAGTATGCAGGTTCTGTGGGCCAAAACGCAACAAATATGCAGGCTCTGTGGGCCAAAACGCAACAAATATGCAGGTTCTGCGGGCCACAACGCGATGAGTATGCAGGCTCTACGGGCCAAACTCAACAAGTATGCAGGCTTCACAGGCCAAAACGAAACGAGTATGCAAGCTCTACGGGCCAAAACGCAACAAGTATGCAGGCTCTGCAGAGTGAAACGCAACGAGTAATCAGGCTTCACGGGCCAAAACACAACGAGTATGCAGGCTCTACGGGCCAAAACGCGACAGGTATGCAGGTTTGCAGAGTGAAACGTAACAAGTATGCAGGCGCTACAGAGTGAAATGAAACGAGTATGCAGGCTCTATGGGCCAAACGCAACAAGTATGCAGGCTCTATGGGCTAAAATGCAATGAGTATGCAGGCTCTACAGGTCAAAGTACTATGAGCATGCAGGCTCTATGGGTCTATACGCAACAAGTATGCAGCTCTATGGGCCAAAATGCAACGAGTATGCAGGATCTGCGGTGATTCCTGTCCTTAGGTTTCTGCTTGTTCATCTCTAATTACATTTAACCACCACAGAGAAAGTCAGCCTCCACATAGCAATTTGAGATCATAGGCACTGATTTACAGCTGCTGGAGACATCCATGAGGATCTCACTGCCTTGAAACACCAAGCTCAGTCAGTGTGTCTCTGGATGGAGTGGATAAGTATCACATGAAAGAAAAAGCCTCCTATATATGCCTGCTTGGGCTGCTAATGTGACAGCTAAACCTTTTAGAGTTTTCCTGCAAAATAAATCACTATTCTTACTAACAAGAATGAGCAAGATATTATTTCGGCAATAATTAACTGACCTAGAGCTTGCCTGTAAGCCTGGGTTCCTTATTCACATGGAAAAGCGGACTCCTCGCCTCCTACACAGCCGGGCCCTTTTAGATGTCTGTGGCTTTTCATTTCAGCTTAGTTTGCTTTTGTGGTAAAATGAGCCAACCCCGAAAGCACAGGATGCAAGGCAGAGGGCATCCTGGAGGGGGCGCCAGTCCATCACAGGATACACATTCACATACCATGGCCAAACTGGAGACCAATTTTGATTTCAGGCCATAGTAGGAAACTGTGGCAGCCACATGAAAGGCAAACGGCACAGAGGGAACATACAGACTCTGCACGCATCGCAAGGGTGTGACTCAAACCCTCGGCCACCCCCTGCCTTCTAAATTCAGACTTATTTTTAAAATGGATGCACAAAACAACGTTAAAGTCTCCTAACTTCCGCGATAGAAAAAATTCTAACCAAAACACTGTTCTTTGAGGCGAAACGCACGTCTGACAGATTGTGTGCGGTCTTGCGTTTTCAGTCGTGACATGTAAGACAATTCGTTAACTTAATAGGTCCTGTGAATAACAGAAACCTCCAGCAAGGTAAATGTCCAGCAAGGGAAAGGAAATGGGGGGGGGAATGAAAACCAAACTCCCCCAAGGAGAAGACGTGTAAATTCATACGCATGTGTTCACTGCAGTGTGCTCTATTTTATGTACAAAACACATCGACATATATTACAGATTAGGGAGAATGTTGATTAGTATCTGGAGTTAAAACACCCATAAAATTGCTTTGTGGAAGAGGGCAGTGAGAATATAAAAGATGTGAGAAAACAGGAAGAAAAGATCAAGATATTTTGTGTTTATATTGTTTTTCTTAAAAGTTACATTTAGGACATTGAGTCCTTGAAGCTTTCGCCAAGAGTTTTACATTCCTTAACTGGAAAGTCTGCTTTTCCATTTCACCGTCCTCCCAGCTAACCCTAAAACAGGGCAGTTATACTAACCAGCACCAGCTGGGCTTCTCTGGCCACTTTACCAGGAGGATCAAACGCTGTAGAAAGAGCTAAAGCTTAGCCAGACTCAGCCCTGTGTCCCTGACGTGTTTCTTTTCGGCGTACAGATCACCGTGAAATAACCGGCAAAAACAATTCTGGTGGGAATATGGTCTATTACACAAAGTGAATGTGCAGAAGTGGGAAGGAACAGCACCAATGCGTTTGAACTCCGCAAATATCTTTTAGGGATGCCAAGGAGCACAAGAACACATCAAATCAAGCCCCAAGTTAAAGTTGAAGCACAAATGACCGCGCCGAACCCGGCGGAGCGCGAATGACCACACTGAAGCTGGTTCATTCCTGGCATATTATGAGAGGATTGGTGTATTCAAGAAGATCTTAATGACTAAAAAAATACCCAGTGAAAATCCTTGGTGACGTTGAAGTTAAAAGGAGAAGAGAATGACCAGCATCAAGTGGATGAACTCAGTCTTCGCAACAGTAGCCATGCCTTTTGAATACTTGAAGACCTGGACAGAAGACCGAACGTTCCTGAGGATCACGGTCAGCTGTCAACGTCAACTCCACAGCACCTAGAAATAATAATAAATCGCTTTATTATATACCATGTATTTGTATAGCGTTTTCAGTAAAATTTGAAGATGGGCGCTCCTTTGGTCTCACCCCAATTGGTGCACACATCCACCACTGGCGTAGCCGTAATCGACTCTTCGCACTCTATGGTTCATTACGGTGGCCACGTGACATAACTGCACGGGATGGTATTCGGGAAGCCGCTGCAAATTCTCCGAGCCAAAGAATGCAGTCCATGTCATTATAAAAGCACACAGCGGATTTATGTGACCCACATGAGAAACAACAGCCCATGCCTGTTTTGCATGGCACTTATCCTAAAATCATACCGCCCCCCCACACTGGGCTCCTTTCCATTCCGGCTTGGCGCAGCACGCATAACTCATTCTGGACGCAAATCAGATGAACAAGACAAGCGGCTGATGAAAGCACCGTAAATCGCGGCTGAACTGAGGAACTTTGGTGAAGTGGCGGAAACTGGCTCTCCAGGGATAGATTTTATGCAGGATTATGACCCTTTTATTGGGATTCTATGAGCTGCTAACCTTCCTGTTATACATGTTCATGAGACTGGAACGATAAATTGGTTGTTAGCTACCCCAGATTGAGCCGTAAACTAAGTTTCATCCGTCGCTGTCCCAGGCATAACCGGAAACAGTCACCTGACGATCGATTCCCTGTGGATGCCACCCAGGTGTGACTCAATATTCAACCCCCCACATCCTAGCAGCTGGAAATCTGCCAGAAATTGGCAAGTAGCGTCTTGTCCGAGGAGCGCCGAGCCTGCGGCGTGCGTGAGAGCTTTCCCTGGCGTGTTTTCCTGTATGAGAGGCTTTATCCCCATCAGGGAGGACGACGGGGTGGAGGCGGTCGGGCTGTTTTGTTCTTCCTACTCTTTGTTTGGCTAGTAAGCGATTGATTAGCGAACCGCCGCTCTCAAACCTCCGGCTTCTCCTGCTGAATCGGGCCCATGGAAATGATCCGCTGGATCTGAACCAAACCGGTGCCGTGGCATGCTTCCCAACCCTGCGAGATCACAATAGCTGGCACTGCCTTCCGGCAGAGACCGCCCTGAGCTCAGCCTGTGATCTCTGACACTCCCATTGCCCTCGTCCAGCTCCCTTCACACACCTGGTGTTTTATCTCTGTGTTCTGCTTTATTTCACTTTTATTCTCTATGCTTGTGTGTGTTTTTCCTTTTCCTTCTTCCTGTCCTCAGCTGACTCAGCGGGAGCGCCGTCTGTGTGCCGTGCTTCTCGCTCCTGTTTCTCTAGTCAAAGGTCAATATTGTTCAATAGTCTTGCATGCCAGTCGATGTTCTCTGAATTATTTCATGATTTACTGTTATTTTAATGCGTAAATTAAATTGTTGCCGTTGTATTCCTGTGACTTTCATGCTGGGTATATTGATGGTGCAGTTGATTGCCAAAAAGCTGCAAGTTTAGAGACTACAAACTGAAGTATATTTAAGGTATGTACTGATTACGACCCGCAACATGGTTCCGCATGCCTTTTTGAGTGTCCGAGTCAGCAAGCTTTTTCGTTCGAGTTGGGTCATTTTTGTTGTAGTTCTCATTTTTTTACAGTAGAGGGCGCCATTGTAATTGAGAAAACGAACATGCATTCGTTAGACTTGTAGAATGTAGGGTAATATTAATGCAGGTCCTAGGGCACGCGTGTGTTTTGTGCTGAGGGTGATGGACAACTGCTGCCTCAAAACTGACCGCTGTTTGACCATAAACGTTTCTTTCAATCCTTATGAGCCATTGTTCCAACGATGTCTGTCACACCACAAATTAAACACATTTTTTTAATAATTGGTTTGCAGATTTTTAAAAAAATCTATTTTCCTTAAAATTCTTAAAATTCTATTCTTAAAAACACCAAGTTTATCATTTTGGCAGTTGTGAGGTTTTTTTTTCACACCAGAGGCTTAATTTAGACTTGTGCTTTGCAAAAGTCACCATGACAGAAACCAAAGTTAGCCTTCGTGGTGGATCGCGAAAAGCAGATCTAGCGAGCCTTCATGTAGAGGATCTGACTTTAGGTGACATGAGCAAAGTGAAGAATCAGGATCGCACATCCTGTTGGTCAAACAAAAATCTCTGCTTCGTCGCAATGTGTTTACTGCAGAACCCAGAGCGCAATCACACAGTGAAGATTTAAGTTGAGCAAAATGCTTCCCTGACAAACTTAGACTGCAGATGGGGAAATGAATCCTACACCACATCTCCCAGTGCCTCGACATCTCTGCTCTTACTCAAAGCACTGCTTCAAGTAGAACTATGAACCTGCCCTGATCCGATTTCTGTTAAACACAACATCATTTCTATGGATCTCTCCGCTGCCAAAGAACGTTCTCTTCTGCTTCGAAGCTGCAAGCATAAATGAATCCTATAAACCCAGTGAGGAAGATCCCTGTATGGGAACCCTAAAGAGTTTGGCCACAAAGCCAGCCTCCCAGGATTCCACCACACTGACGCTGCCCTGGACATCACCTGCTTAAGCGGGCTGTTCAACTGATTTCCTCAGTGGGACGCGTCAGTGGTCCAGGCCTGGTCGGCCGCCTGATTCTATTTATGCCTTCCAGGAGGCTCAGGGAACACACAAAGGTGACCCAGAGCGATTGTGTTTCCAGGTCAGGCCGTCAGGGGACCCTCAGGCTTCAGCCTTGGGATAACGGTCTGCTAATGAGTTGTGCTAAAAACTAGGGGTGTCCTATTTTACGTCTTATAAAAACGTCTTTTACCTCTTATAAAAGAATTCCAGTTTGCAGCCCTAGCATGCAGTCTTCACCTAACTGTTCTGTAGATTGCTGTGATTCACCTGCATTTACCTTTACTTTTACTTAGCAGACGCTTTTGTCCAAAGTGAGGCAAATAGCACCATAAAAACACGCGGCTGTCAGCGAGGCGTAAGCGTGGCCAGGCTGAGCTTCCAGTGAACGCCCAGGTACAGGGGTAAGCGGGGCTGGAGCAGGAGCCACACAGCACTGTTTAGACGTGGCAACTTTGAGAATAAAACCCTGGGCAGCCATGGTGGCTCTTCTGCTTGTGGGCTTTGCTAGCTGGTCTGATCGATGTGGCAGAAGCTGGAGATCAGGAGAACGCCAAGGTAAACATCAAAGGCGATTAAAACGTGGAATAACCAGTCACTGCTATTTACTGTGCACCTATGATACAAACTGTGATTAAAAACGTGCTTGTTTTTCACAGTGCTTTCAAGGAGCAGGTTAAGTCTCAACAAAAGGCTCCCCCGAGGGTGGACAGTTCTAGCTTTCTGTTTATCTTTGTGTATTTATTTATTTGGGCTGTCAGATTTGCACTCCTCCCACAAACATAATCAGCTGTGTTTTCTGAAGCTGATTGTGCGTTTATCACTAAAATAGCAGATTTCTGTTTCCATTCTGTATCATTTACGTCAAATTTATACGCCATATTTACTTTTTAAAAATACAATCGAATCGTTAGGGACTTGCTATCAAAAACCATTAGTACTTTAATTATGATGATAATTAACGTGTTGATTATAATTGCATCACGTATGTTCAAAGTGTATTAAAGTTAATGTACATCATTTTTTCACGTTTAACAATTCCTCTTCTAAAATATCTTTAGTTTACATATGTTTACCACATTTTTTTTCCATTCCACAAAATTTAACTTCTGAGCTGCAAAGTTATAAATTTTCCTCGACTGATTACGCCATCCCAGATGACCAAAATTATGCTAGTTTATCGTACCATCACCATACAGTTGCAATTAAATAAAGCTATTTTAAAAAGCGATGATTATCTACTGGATACATGTTTTAACACTGTGCTTCTTGTTAAGTAATTAATTGTTTGGTCATATTTTAAGTATTAACTGACTGCATCTTCTGTTTCCGTAGCTCATATTCATGCTGCTTTGCTGCTATTTGATTATCTTTTTACTTTTGCCTTTAAACATAAAAGCCCATTAAAGTAACTCCATTGATCATTATCTGCTTACAATGTATGAAATGTATTAGTTAGTCCCACAAAGACCACAAACAAGAGCTTTTTCATTCCGTTCCCTTCAATTATTATTATATATAGTATATTTGTGACAATATTACTAATGAATTTGAAACAAATGGAGAGCAGCGTCACAGAAGGCATGACGGCAGATAACATTACAAACGATTACTAGTCTGTGAGGAGAGAAAAAGGGGGCAGACCATGCTCGGGGGGGGGGGGTGGTTACAGAAAGATTCCACCGTTACCTGAGGCACAATGAAGTTATACAAGTCACAGAAAATTAACAATCACTAATTATGTAAAATGTGATGTATTTTTGTTATTGGAAAAACTGGAGAAAATGTTGCTGAACTGGATATGGGATGGCCAAGGATGGCTGGGGTAAAAATCAGCTCTAGACTCTGGTGTCAATGACCTTGAATTCTGAGCCGGGGGGCAGGGGTCCCTACAATTTTCCTGGCCCAACATGGTACACAAAATGACAATGAAATTATTTATTCTATAGGTGACAATTCAAATGTTGCATTCCGCCATTATGAATAACGTTTTTTATAGCAATGACGGTATATGCTGTGTATGTTAACATGTTTAACTGCAATTCATATTGAAATACTAAGCTGTACTGTTACAGCTGCACCTACCCTATGTATATGCATTTACGTGCATTCAATTCCATTTTAATTCTACTTCCTTTAATTCAAATGCAAAATGCAATTCTGCATCCTGTTTTCAATCGGAATTCAAATTCGTCAATTAGCAACATTAGCAGTCCAGTTCTGAATTGTGCACAACATGGACTCAAAATGTATGCAAGTGTTAGAGCTACAAGAAGCCTTTTTATAGCCTACATTATAATTTAATATTGCGACAGTGACCTATTATTATTATTATTATTATTATGTTGTACTAAAAAGAGTGTAAGTGTGTTTTTGTGATATATTTCGGGCGACCTCTGTTTCTCTGTGACAGAATGGCAGGCAAAGTTGAAGTAAAGAACAGCTTAGAAAGCGTGTCGGATCACTCGTTAGTCTATGAACCTGATTACGAGCCGCTTCGGTTACGGAACCCTGTAAACTCCGGCAAGACGGCGAAGTCCTCCGCGTTTCGGGAACCGCGCCCCGATCGATACCTTGAGGAACCGTCATTGCCAACTTCGCCAATTTCATATTTTATATCAATTATATTTTATCGCAGGCCTTTATAATTATTTAATATGGCAGTTTTAAGTCTAGGAAACTATGTTAGGATGATCATTTTTTCAATGATCGCTCAGATTAAGGTTCCCTATTTATAGCTTATATTGTGCCATTGCCTTTTTACACACCGCCGGATCGATTCAGAAATGCGTGCAGCATGAAGGGAGAACGCTATACATTTGCCTGCTTGCTTCGCATTTTTGCTATAACTGTCTGTAGAACTGGAAACCAACCAAAGATTTCCTGTGTCGTCTAATCAATAGGCCTATTATTAATCGCATTAACAGTACCCACCAGTGTGGCCCGTCACGGCAATTTACGACGAGTGGTTGGTTTCAGGGTTCTGTAGAGTAGCTGGGATTTAAATTAAAACTGGGCAACTTGTAGGTCCACTATTGCAAAAAAACAGTATTCGCTGGTGTCTTATATGCATTCAGTTCTTCGTGGTTTAAATTTCCTAATATTTTGAGTATTTTAATAATAATAATATCAGTTGTTTTTGCAATTGTGTTGACTTTAAAATGTGTGTAGTTTACTGATATATAGGTCTACAGCATGTTTCCGATGTCGTCATTTTAGTTTTTTCCCCTTTTCAAATAACATCGAAAAAAAACATCAGAAAAATTTTATTGTTCTCAAAAAGGATGGTAAGGTAAACAGGCAGTTAGTTAAAATGTCTACCTTCAAACTCTTTCTTTACTTAATTCTTAACGCTTTTCCTATTCTTCCAATGATTTGGGATGAATCTCCTTTTTTATTTTATCAAATTTTCAAAGCGTTTGACATTTGAATGTGTTCTGCATATCTACGGCATAATACTACGTTTGAGTAAAGCGTGGAAAGTTTAGGCAATTAATAATTAATAGTACTTTTAATTAAGTTACATTGTATATCTGTCTAACAATGCTACTTTTTATGGTCATTTACATTTTCATTTTACATTTCACATAGTCCTATTCAGCAGACGTTTTTGTCCAGAGTAAAATACGAGTGAGGCAAATAGCACCATAAAAACACGCGCCCAGGTACAGGGGTAAGCAGGGCTGGAGCAGGAGCTACGCAGCAACTTCTAACAAAGAAGGAGCCTAATAAGACTGTTCAATAACCAGAAGCGCAAATTCTGGGAATTTAAAGAGGCATCAGGACTTTCTGGCCAAACTGAATATGCGGAAATGAACAATTAGTTGTTTAGGTAGTTTTTCCACAACTAACATTTAATGCATTTTATTTTCGGTAGGCTGGTGTGGAGCGTACCAGAATGACTTGAATCGTGCAATAATACAGTTATCCATAACCGGGCGCATTTTTACATTTTGCATTAACTATGGATTTAAATACATGAATTACCTACAATAATGTACATGTTATCGCTTTGGTTACAGATTTCATAACAGAATTAGATATGATAGTACCAGGTAAGCCATAGCAACTGATCAAACAAATAGGCCTATATATACCCGACGAAGTCGACGTAATAATAATTTTCGTCATAATGACTTCTCGTTTGTATGTTTTTTGGAAGAGTTGGTAACAGTTTAACAAAACAGCCACAACGGCAGCCCGGTCAGCATGCCACCGTTCTAAATGGGGAGAAAACTGTTGTGAATTGCTTACCAACGTGACATTAGTCTCCCTGACTCTGAATGGTATATGGCTGCGGCCTCAGATAGACGCCGCATAATCAGTAGCCCCCCCCCCCCCCAGCTCACCTTCCTGAGCGAGCTGCGCATGTCACGGTGACCTCTCGTTCCTCCGCGAGGCCGCACGTGCCGCACACCTGCTGCTCGGAGTCGCAGCTCTGCGTCCAGCGTCCGGCGCAGCGCGCCCCACCCGGTCATGTTAACATTTCCCAGCCAATCATTACGGTATCTGCGCTTTGCCTGCCTTTCCCCTTCCCACTCCCAGATGGGGCATGTCTAATTTATGACCTTAGATTAAAATGTGTGTCTTCCTATTTGTATTTAGTGTATATCCACCATACATCCGAGATATTTAGCTCGGTTCAGCTTATTATCAGTATCAGCTGTGGGAACTGGCTTCTAAGATTTTGCCTCTATATTCTATATCTATTCAATCACAGCACTGTGCCTTTTATTGTTAGATTTTAATGAAACACTTCTAAGGCTAGTGACGTCCCAGTTTATAATTTAAACAAAGGACACAGCCACGCTCCTTCGACTAAGTCTCAGGAAATCAAATTCGTTTGTTGTAGGCTCAGAAAGATAAAATTATTTGGTGTTACTCCTATATCGTTTATATCATAACATATGACAGATGATCGCTAATGTCTCCATTTGGCTCAGGCCAAAGTCGCTCCAGCAGTAGTTTTTTTTTTCAATTCTCCATTCTCTTCTGATTACTTTAACTGGCAGACGGAAAGCATCTCGCACCTTGTTATAACAGTATATTTAGTTTGCGCAAGAAAACGCAAGTCTTGCACAATATATTCATATAGGTTTGTTTTGATTTCTTTGTTTATGTAGGTCTGCAATAAAGCACATGTTGACCACTTTTAAAGGACCAGCGCAAAAATGGAGGCTCTGCAATGCCGCCAGATTTGTCATTTCGGCTCAGTGTTTTTTCAGTGCTACACTGCATGCGCCAGGATATTGTGTTGTAGCCTAGGGTTCCGTTATAGCAGCCGTTACACAGGACGTCCGCTTATGCTGCAATTATGTTTTCCGGCACCAGGGGGCGTTATGCTCAAACCAAGGAGCCTATGTGCGGACAGAAATGTGGTACAGTATCCGTCCCGGAGGTTGCGCTACAAAAGAAGGCGGCCAAGCTCATGGATACGGAGACGGGGTAACCTGAAGCTGTGCCGCTCTCTCTCTCTCTGTTTTGTTATGATAGTAATCATAGCTGTACTTTACATAAACAAATATTTCGCCTGTTTAAATGTTTTTATCGTTCACCTATCAATGTAAGTAATATCTTTCGTTTCAATCCAGAATTCCAGGACGAACTTCATGAACATTTTGCCGCGTGTTTTCTTCACATTGCTTCTTGTAAAACATTTAGTCTTTGTTTGAACTATTTAATTAAAATTCAAATCTTCATGTTTTGAAGATAAATCTAATGTTTTGTATTTTCATTTTCACATACATTGTAACGCGAATGTTTTTCAACAATGGTTTGTTTGAAAAATTAAATTTATTTATGGACACGGCTTGATGTAGGTCCATAGCAAATGCTATTATAAATATTTTTAAATGTTTAATAGTAATGTGGCGTATGTGATCAATTTAATATATATATATATATAATTTAAATGAACACTGTTTTGTTTATATTTTATTGTTGTCGGTCTTACTTTTTCGTGATCGTATTTTTCAAATGCTATTTAAATTACGATAAGTTTAATAATTAAATATTTGTGATGTTTTGGTTGAAAGAACTTGGAAATTGAAATGAAATTGGAGTCAGTATAAATCTGCTCTGACTGTCAAGTCCATTTCGGGGAAAGCAAACCATCATGAACTTTTTTGAAAAGCATATAAGCAGACAAACATTTTTATTTCAATTTCCGTATTTATTACCTGCGTACGATTATGATTAGCTGCAAGTACATGTCAACTAATTGTTTTCAAAATAAATTAAAAAATTTAATGCGCTTCTGAAATATTACAGATTAAAATCCTTGTAAATATGAAAAGCCACGATGATATAGCTACTGAAATCTGAATAAATAACGGAAAGCATCCTAACGTGATTTTGAAAACCTTGGACAATTTATTAAAAGATTTGTGTGGTGGCTTCTAGTTACGTGCGTTGACAGGTTGACTTTTTAAAATGTGGCATTTATTTTGTTTCGTTGACATTTTATCCACTGGATTTAGGTGGGAATGGATAAATAATCGCCCATCAGAGTAATTAACTCCTGTAAAGGCCTTCTATTTCAAGCGAATTCGTTTTCTCGATTATATTCCGTTCAGTACTGAAATCGGACAGACAGTCCCAACCGACGGGTCTCAAAAGGCGGCCAAAATAAGTCCGACAACAACGTTATAAAGACTCGTGAAGAGGTATCGCAATGCACCACCATTTACTTTGGGAAGCGATCATCTGGAATAGGTGGAATTACCTAAAGAGCGTGTTGCTTTTATTATTTTTATATGAAGAAGATGAGGCATTAAAAATATTTTTTGGAGGACGTGTCGTGAAATTTATGGGGTTTAAACGCTGCAAATACAGCATAAGGAGACACGGAAGCTTTGCGTTGGGTGCTTTCAACGCGTAAAAATGGCACCCCGAAATCTGCAAAATAATGGTGCGTGTGTGTGTATGTAAATATATACATACACACACACAACTTTATATATATATATAGTGTGTGTGTATATATAAATTTCGCTGTCGTCCCACATGCACGCAAATAGATTCAATTTTAAGAACCATTACAGCATAAATTACAAGATGGGCAATTTGTGGACCCACACGCAAATACTGTTGTCTTATTCTGTACGCAAACATAAAGCAAATACGGATTTTAAACTCAGAGCATTTGTTAATTATTTCAGTGACGGGTTTGTTTCTTTTGACATCAAGGTCTGAGGACATTTGGCGAGGGTCCAGAGCATCTCACCAACAGCCGCGGCCATGTGCAATTAATAAGCATCCAACACATGAAAGAGACGCGATACGGGACTAATTCCTGACCCTGTGTCCATCGCGGGCTGTTAGCTTTTCAACCTCCGATTCACAGTGGCTACAGCAAAGTTCCTAAAATGCATCTGTGCATTTCTGCGCGGGATGCATTCGCGTGTAATTAATGCAGAAAACAACATTTAAAATTATCTATGTGGAATCTCAGTCTTAGCGCTTTAAACTATTGAAAACCGTTTTCGTTAAATGCTTATCTACCATTAAGGTTTGGGCTTTTTACTAGACAGGCGTTCAGTGTATATATAACGGAAAGTTACTTCGACTGTAAATACTAACCTAGTAAAAGGTGCGATACGTTTCTACTAAGTGCGATTAATCGAAGCCTGTAAATGAACCTTATATTATATTGTTAGTCTTCAAGATTCAATGCAAATCTTGAAAAACGAAAAGGTTACATCTCATATAAAAACTATCTATAATTCATACATACACACACACACACATTGGCCTATATACATACACAGACAAACACGCGGCAGTCTACGCATAAACAGAAAAGAATTTTGAAATGCGAGCCCTCCACGTGTCTTCTTTAATTAAAATAAGGAAATATTAAATGATAAAACAAGAAGACAAGCCATTCAGACAAGATTAAAGTTGCTATGGATTTCTATCTCTGAAATGAATTTACGTAAAGTTATGCGTGAAAAGAAAATTATGCATTTAGGATAACTTTTTACAAACGGACAGGCCCTATATAGCATCCGCGATTAGAAAAGCAGAGAAAAAGATGTTCAGCGTGATAAATCATCTCATTTTCTGCTCAATAGTATCACACGGTTTATCGATGGATTTATTAGGGAAGCGCATTGTGCAGCGCCCGAGGCTACGACAGCGGACGGGCGTCCTCAGTTAGTGTGCCCTTTTTAGCGGCTACTTCGGGGGCTGCGCTTTGCTTATGGTTATCGCCCCCCATCGCCAGGTGCACCGGCAGAGGCGGGGGTGGGGTGAGGCTGGGGGGGTCAGTAGGTTCAAGCTTTTGTAATGGACACAATGCCACATTGCAATGAAACGTCGGAAAGCACGGTCGAATACCTGATTTCAAAGCCTCGAACATAGAAAGAATTAAACGCGTAAGATATTGTAAAGGACGTGTCACCGCCATTATATATGTTTAATTGTAACTAATAAGCCTTACGTGCCTTCCGTTTATTTCAATTCTTCGGGCGATTGCAATTAATAAGTAAACCACAGACCGTGATTCAGCTACAACAATTAATCAAATAACGGTATATATTACTCTTATAAATATGACAAAGTGTCAGTCGTAGTTATAAGTAATTACTTTCTATTACACCTGCATGTGTATAAGACATAATCTGCGCGCACTGGCACCGTCTGACTGTCACTTTCAGCGATGACAACCAAAAATGCCTATGATGATTTCCTTGAGTTGAAATTACGTTTTTTGGAGAGGAAGGAAGCATGAAAACATTTATAAAAGCTAAGTTTTTCACTGTGACAGATTTAAAGAAAGTTACTTCGGCTGAGCTCTCGAAGTAAGGTGTCGCTTTTGTCCTAAATTCGTTTATTCACTCATAATTCAATCGAAACACAATACAATAAATATGCTTTTGTGAAAATGCTTAAATCTGGATTTTTCTGAGACACCTATAAAACACAAAATATCCCACTTGGCTGACTTTAATTTAGCGCGCAATAATAATCTTAGTTTAAGCTGTATCACATAACGTCTCGTCACCACCATAAATTGGCTCCTTTGTTTTCAACTTGCTTACAGAAAACGATTTCGGCATGAGCAGATTTATCAATAATAGAACCTGAAATATTCCATAGATCAAATCTGCGAGACTCCATAGATCAAAAAATTGCAGTACTGCTTAAAGTTATGCACATTTTTAAATTCATGTTGTCAAATGTTTTGTTATAATAATAATAATAATAATAATAATAATAATAATAATAATAATGTAATCGGAGAGCCTGCAGCAGCTGACTGCTTTGGAGGCGGAACGGCTTCTAATCTGCAATGCGCGCGGAGGCTGAGCACCAATAGCATCCAAATGTCGGTAAATAGTCTAAAATGTGACGCGGTCGGGGAGGGGAGGGTGTATCTATGCGCCTCAATCTCGGTTTGGGATTTTTCAAGCCGTGGGACTGTTCATGGCGCAGTAATTTCAGAGATCGCCTTGGAGCATCTGCACTTTTTACCCCTGGATTTTACTGCTCTGTCTGAATTACTTACAAAAAAAAACTTTTTCGCAAAGATATCTAGCAGGAGTCATTCTCCTATTGCTTCCGACGCGGCACAGCGCACAGATTATTTGCTTTCGTCTAACAGGACGCGTTGCGGGTAATCGAAACAAATAAACAGGTGACCGATCATTTCGAATTAAATCCATTCTAATGCTGTTACACCGTGTTGCTGTTTAATATTTGGGTTTGGGAAAAGTAACACGCCGCTTGTGTTGCGCGGTGCTGTTAATAGAACAGCTTGAGAAGAGTTTTGTAGAAGATCACTTTTGCGCAGACTAGTTCGAGCAGATTTGAGTGTTTGTTGTAGCTGGGAATTTGAAGAGAAGGGACGTTAGTGACAGAACACTGTTATGGATATTGCGACAGGTCCAGAATCACTGGAAAGGTGCCTTACGGCAAGAAATCAGTCCGATTATACAAAGATGTTGGACGGTATTAAAATAGAAGATCACCCTTTGCGATCCGGACCGGCTACATTGGGAGTTATGCTCGGTAAGTCGCTCTCTCATTCATTGTGACACCTACACCTTATAAGAGGACAAATAAATTAAATACTATGATATAAAGTTAATTTAAAGCGTTTCACGCATGTTGTTAAATACGCCACGGTACTAGAATGATGCCGTTGTGATACATGCTCTTCATACAGTACTGCTTCCTCGTAGGTGCAAATTTGGTTTAATGTAGTTACATCACATAGAATTGCATCTCAAAATGATTCCGTGGCCTATTTTTATTTTCAAATATGTGTTTCCAGTACGTCAAGTATTTTGATTTAAATGCCAAGCTTCACTTAAAAAACAGGTTTTCATTATTATGATTTAAAGAATATATAATAATATATGACGAAAAATATATGAAACATTTATTTTAACTGTAAGGGGAATAATTCTTTTATAAATGACAGTACGCTAAGAAGCATAGGAACACACATATCCAGTACTAATTTACATTTTAGTCTTTTCGAAAGAAACCGTTTAAGTTTAGCTGTAAACATGGGTGCTTGTGTGTTTATGCATTTAACTTCACTGGGAACTGTTAATTTCCGTAGATGCAAATCACTTGAATAAACAGTTTCTGCTCCGTATGAAGCAGGCTACGCTTAATCTCTTCTCATGTAAATGAAACAATACCCTCCCTATGTCCTGAATACACTTAGCTCTGAGTTTTAAATAAAAAAGAGCCGTGCCATACAACTGTGTCGTCCATGTCATAACGCACAGGTGTAAGGCATTGTTGTAGTAATTTCAGTTTCCTTTCAAGCTGTTGCATGTCTTTTGATGTGCATCGTAACTCTCTTTTGCATTGGGTAGGGACGGAGTGCCAGCACCAGGCGGTGTGCGAAGGCTGCCAGCGGCCGATATCAGATCGCTTTCTGATGCGAGTGAACGAGTCTTCGTGGCACGAGGAGTGTCTGCAGTGCGCGGTGTGCCGCCAGCCGCTGACCACTAGCTGCTACCTGCGCGAGCGCAAACTCTACTGCAAACACGACTACCAGCAGTAAGCACGCGGCTCTGCGCCGTCAATGTTTCGTCTTACATTGTACCAATGCACCACTCCCTGTAGTTTTTTTTTTCCTGGATAAAGACTATATAAGCTTAAAAATCGAATTTTGCGCTGTACATCGTCATTCTTAATTTGTTTTATATACAAAATTATATGGAAGTCGTATTCCAAAGTTCAAGCTACTCATTCAATCCCACATATACTCTTACAGGATGTCCCCTGTAACTGACAGTTCTCTCAGTTTCAAAATGGTGCTAGAATTTACACTGCACGACAGTACAGTACACAACAGTTGAATGGCGTACATTTCCTGTAGAAAAACAAAATAAATTGTATTCAAATTAATTTTAGCTGAGTACTAGCGCGGTGTTATTAAAACCAGGAGATACCGTCGCTGCCGATTTCAGTCAGGCAGGCACCCATCGCGAAGTAGGCCTTTCCGCGGTGCTCCGGGCCTTGGTAAGGCTCTGCTCTTATCATTTACATCAAATTAAGCCGAACTGATTTAATGTGACATTTCAGAAGGATCACACCCCGTGATTCCGTTTTCCACGGTTATTCGTTTGTAATGTTTTAATGCTCAGTAACAATGGGCTGTTAATACCTCGTCGGGATGACTTCCAGCTCTCTGCCCCATCGTATTCAATTCGCTTAAATTTGATATTTATCTATTATGTTAAACGATACATCATGTTCCATTAATTACAGAACATTACTAGTAGATGCCCCTTAACACATTCCTAAAATTGCTTCTTAAATTACTTTCTATCCGCATTGCCTTCCATGCGTCTTGCAGCAGGACGCTATCTTTCTGCTTTATTCGTTTCTGTTGGTCCTACGTGGCTTCAGTTAAGACTTTGAATCAACTATTTGCTCACCTGTCCTGAGCACAGAGGACCTCTGTCAGTGGGGCACTCTGTCCTTCATCACCAATCCGGATCGTGTTCCACTGTCTTGCTGATACGCACCTATTCTTCAGAATATTTTACATGGCGTATAATCGTTCTGACGTTTTAATTTTAATGGCAAATAAAAATAAATCTACATAGACATTAGACGTATTGCTTGACTTTAAAACCTATTGCAGTGCCTACGTCAGCCCGACGCATTAAATAGCCTAATAATAATTTGCAGTGTTTGTACATTCGTTTAATTTCCTTTATAATACTTATCGTCCTTTATTTGCGCCGTGATTTATAAATGGCGATAATGTATAGAATAGAGCAGGCCTACGGAGCGGTTCTGTTTGTAAGGATACACGTGTAAATGCGTAAATATGCCCCGAGGAGAACAGTGTTATCTACGGCTGTAAATCATATGTAGTTTGTGGTATTTTTTTACTTGTTCAAATTTAACTACATCTTCCTTTCATGGCCACCAGTACCGATGCCTTTAGTAATATTTTTCTTTATATGTATTTTTAAGGTACTTTTAAGAAATCGCCATATACTGTATAATAGAATGAAGAATTCTTTTTATATTTTATAGCAAATTGTTTTTTTTATTGTTATCAGTAGTAGTAGTATTAGGCTAATAATAGTAATTTTATGGTGAATTATTTTAGCAGTCTTAGTTATTGCAGTTTTTTGCCGGTCTTTTATATTCCGTGTCATTTAGCTGATTCGCTAAGCACATATCTTGATAAAATCGTTATGGTTATAGTGATATACCGTTGTTTTGTATTGGAGGAAAATGTATTAATGGGTTTTATGATTTACGACGATTTTCCACATTATAATTCACTGATTTGTTCCTAGTGCCCGGGTTATTGACTTTGACTTCTTGTTAGTACTACTGATTTTAAACATTTACTGCTACCGGCATCACTACCAATACTAATAACAACACCATTCATATATAATTCAACAGTGTTATTTTTTTTCTATTAAATTAGTTTCATGTGTAATTTCATAGAAAGTTGAGGTGCTGGTTGGGTTGTAATTACCATGCTAGTTTAATCACATGATGATCGTGGCACTGTTTAACATTAGTCCATTAGACGGACGGTAGGGCTGCGATGCAGTGATGTGAAGCAGCCGCGGCACCGGGTCGGGCGGCGCGAGGACGCGGGGTGACGTCACGGCGCCGGTGAAACCGGCAGCTGCGGCCGGCGCGGTGCGTGGCGTCGCCGGGACTGTTATAGTTTCCGCAGAAAAGCTGAGTTACTGCATATTGATTAGACACCTCGATAGCCGGGAGCGGGGTAAAATCAACAAGTATAACGGGGTAAAAAGAAAAGAGAAGCGCCGGTAATAAGAGGCGTAAATGCAGCGGCGCCGGACGCGCGGATATAGCGGGGCCGCGCCTTCGTGGGCCCCGGGCTTCATGCTCGCTGTCCTTCTCTGCACGGCTGCGCTTCATGCTTGTCATTACATCTTTAAGGGCCTTTTTGTGTCAGCGGCTTAAACATCGCGGCTCATTACGGCTCACTGGAAGACCCCCCGGCAACAAACAAAGCGCGACATCTATCGCTCGGCGTCGTCCTCCCCGGCCGCCTTTTCAGCCGGCTTCCCCGACAAGATCGCCGGCATTTAGCGGCAACAATGCGCATTTCATCTCAGCGGACCCGAATGCCATCGCCCTGGCGACGGGGACCCCGGGCCGGTGCAGCATTTCGGGGGGGGGTCCCCCTGTTTCTCTAGTCTCATTATTACCCCCTTGCTGTATTCCTGCATGTGCAGAGTTTGATCATGCTGTGTGTGTGTGAGCAGCTGATGTTACAGGGCAAGTTGGGAGCGTTCGATAAAGGCACCGAATACCAAAGGCCAGAGTCTCCTAATCGCTTTATGAAGCAAACATCTCGACTGAAATTGTAGGCTATTCGGGAAACACGGTTTTCTAGCTCATTTTGTGTGATATGAACCCTGAATAGTTTTCCTCTTGCCCCGCTTTGTGTACAGTGTCAAACAGAAACGCAGTGGATGGATAGCTCTTGCATAGGATTTTTTTGGCCCATCATCGTTACATTAGCAGCACCAAGTAAAGCCTAAAGCAAGGAAATGGTCTCTTCCGCAGGAAGAAGCGGCGGCTCCCGTTTTTTCTCTACTTTTTCTTTTGCGCGGGCACGTGCGGCGGGAGCGAGCGCCGGGATCAAATCGAATCAGATTCGATTGATTACAAACTGCCTCAATTCGCTTCGTTTCGCTGTTTCGGTCGAGCTGCTTCCGTTTCGCCTTTTTTTAAACACACACCGGGAAAACCTCTTGGCAGTGGCCGTGACGTCTGAAAGGAACGGCGGCATTAGTTTGTTGTATTTGAGGACAGTAGTGCAATTCACACCTTTTTGATTTTTATGGCGTTCATTTAAGACGCATTAGTAGCCCACAAAAGCAATGCCGACGAAGGAGGAACGACGTGCCTCTTTGAGGCTGTGCCTAATTACAGTGCAAAAGCAAGCGAGACGTGCCCTGTAATTATCGGCGTCGTAAATCACCGGATTGACACACGTCCCGTTTCGCACTCTTTCTATCATCCGCGGCGCCACGCTTTTATTTATTTGCCCCCCCCTCTCATTTTTTTGGCCGGGTTCTTTTATTTAAAACGCCACTGCCTCATGCTTACTAAAACATGACGTAAAGTGCATGTTTGACAAACCCGTCTTGTTTAATTAAAAATATAAAAATATACCGAAGTTTCCAGTTGTTATGATTTAATCTAGCAGCTACCCGTTCACAGATGTGTGGCCAAATAGTTTTCTTCGTGTCACGTAAGGTCCCTTAAGTTATTGCATACTCCTTTTCTTACATTGAAACTGTATGGAAATTAAGAATTACATTGCTGTGTTATTATTATTATTATTATTGTTGTTGTTACCGTTGTTGTTCCTGCGAGTGGCTCTTTATGGCTTATTATTAACGTAACCTTATTGACAGATTTCTCTAGCAGTTCACTTGGGTGAGGGGGCCCATTGCCCCTCCAGTAGGCAGTGTTGGCCTAATGGTTAGGTAGCACATGTAATTGAAAAATTGCTGGTTGGAATCCCTGAGCAGCAAAGTACCACTGAGGTACCATGAGCAAGGTACCACCCCCAAGCACTGCTCCCCGGGCCCTGAATTAGCCACCCCCTGCTATGTGACATATGGGTTAAATCCAGCAGACACATTTCGATGTCGTGTGCTATGGTGTTTCAACAATGACAACTAATCACTTTTCCTTCCCTTCCCGTAAGAGGCCATGCACTATGCTTTAGCTACCAGGAACCGGCTTAGGAAAAACAGTATGAAAATCTCTGTTTACGCCCCTTTCCACACTTAATGGCAGATTTGGATATTCTGCCATTCAGCAGCTACGCAATGGGCCGACTGATGGAACGCCGTTTTAAATAAATGTTATAGAGTGGTTATATGACATTATTAAGCCGTGAATTGTGAGCACAATTTTTCTAAACTGTCGAGGTCCACAGAGGCGTTTGTGCGTTTTATACTTCTAGAAATGGTTTCTGACTAAATATCCCCCCATTTTATGCTTAATATTTTTTTTCAATATTAAATTGCTTTTATTCTGAAGACTTACTTTTTTACTAATGCAACGCGGCCGGAATATTTAGCGATCGTTCTGGAAGTTTCTGTGGCGGGTGGAAGATCGCGGACAGAGCGGGGGAGTTCAGACTGCACGCTCGCCTCAGCCCTGGGGAGGGAGAGTGTGCATCCCCCATGAACTCCCCCACGCCCACCCTGCTCTGCGTTTAGATCAGCGCGGCTCAGTTTACAGGAAATACTGTGGGGCGTTTATCAAAGATGACTGGAGCGAGTGCATGTATCTCACGCGCTTTCCTCCCCACTCTGTTTGAGAACACGCCAGCCGTGTTAGGAATGGCAAGAATGGCGGGGAGGGGGGTCATACCTGGGAAAACCCTAAACGTGCACTAATTCTCTCATACTCTTGGCCGTGTGGTGACTCCCAGCAGTGCTGATGGTTCTCTTTTTTGGGCCATTAGCCTGCCCCCCCCCCCCCACCCAACACTGATATGTTGTTTTTTAATTATCTGTGCTGCAGATCCTGCCTGTAATGCTGACTGTGCTGGCTGCACATGAGCATGTGTGTCTGGGGACAGTGGTGCTGGGTCGGGGGTGTCTTCCTGGTCTGTGATTCGTTCTGCGTGACCGTGGTTTAGGGGTGGGGGGGGGGGTTGCTCCGCATGGCCAGCGCTTTGTCATGTGGCCCTAATCCTCCCTCTGCTAAGGTGGGGGGAGGGCAGCGAACCCCTTCAGTCCCTTTCATCCTGGCTGGCATCCTGGAAGCCCCCCCGCCCCCCCATTTACCTTTACAATGACCAGTGCAAACCCTCTCCGTCAGGGTACTCAGACCAACGTTTAAACAGTTTATAAACACCATTCTTAGGCCAGCCGATTTTAAACTGCCAGTGGCTGCTCATTTTTCAGCAACTTTTGTGAGATGTTTTTTTTTTAATGTAAAGGATGGAAAAAAAAACAGAGGGCAGGCAGCAGGTGGCGAAGCAGTTAAGGTTATGGGTGCGTTGCCAAGTCTTCCTGGCCTCCAGTTCTCAGAGGCTGCGGCTGTTGGGCCCTTAAACAGGCTCTTTGAATTCCTTTAGTAAATATCCAAACCTGTAAAAAATTACATAAAACTCACCGTTTGTGTGACTGCAAAATGTCACGTGTCACTCTAGAACGTGCAGCACCATCGGTTAGGCACGATAAATCTTCCCGAGGCGGCCAGGAATGAGGGTCCCCTTGGAATGGGGAGCGTGGAGGTCGCCGCGGCGACTGGTATCGCGGTACCATGTGACTTCAGCACGTCCGGGTCTGGGCCAGCTCCTGCGCGAGGAAGTATTGGGTTCTGCATCAACATGGGTTTCCCCGTCCCTGCTGGCCTGGTATGATGCAATCATTCTGCGTCTCCAGTGACACGCTGTCCACAGCATCGCCCTGTGTCTTTAGTAACACGAGATTTCAGATGTTTCTTCTCTCTCTCGTTTTTATGGCTTGTTTGTGTGCCAAGCTGTTTTTTTTTTGTCCCTGGAAAATTGATACTTTGCTCTGCTTTGCTTGCCTGCAGTGTTAATGGCCGGTGGTATTATGGGAATTTGGTTTTTAATAACCCCGGTTCTGCAGCAGAAGTCGCGCTGCTGCTGTGATCCTCTTCCGAATGTCTGCGGGAAGGCATTGGGAATGATTAATAATTAGTTATGCATATGGGTCATGTTGTACGGTCAGCTTACGTCAGACTGCTTTGTGGGGCTAATTGGCTTGTTGCCACCCTTAATGGGGCAGTTTTTGTTAAATATCTAAAGAAAATTGGCGTATTATCTGACTATCAGGCAGACCTAAGGAAATGATAACCATTAATAAAAGTCGCTGTGCGTGTGTATGCATGCATGTGGTCTAGTGTAAAATGATATGTGTAATAAATTTGTTCTGCTGGAATTTGTCTGTTGATTCAGGGATAGATGTATCTTTCTTGGTTGGAGTTTGATTTGGCAAGTATCTGCATAATTACCGGATGCAGTCAGGTTGGAGCTTAAAATGTATCCGCTTTTGAAATGCATACTGCCAGACATCTCATTTTCACACTTGTTGTTTTCGTGGATTTCAGGGCCGGTTTTCAGGCATGTTTTTTTTTCATTTGGAAGTTCCTGCGTCTCAGTCCTTCACTAAGAGCTCTTCCCTTCCCCTTCCGTAGCCATCAACGGATCGGCCTCTCCTGCAGGGAGATCTGGCCGATGTTCCCAGCAGTCAGTGGCAGAGCAGGCTTCCCGGGTGATCGGTTTAGCCGTCACGGTAACTCACCACCGGATCCGCTGACGGTCGAGTTGCTCAGCCAGCGGTGACCCTGGGGTAGCCACAGCTACTAGGTTGAGCTAACTGTCATGGCAGCGTGCCAGTTGGACTTCAGGGCTCGACCGCCACCCGACGACCGCAAAGCGACATAAGGGTTCACCAAGGTCTAGACAGCGGCCTGTGGGAAGGGGCAGCATGTGGGCAAACGGAATCAGACGCTTAGCGATGGGGATGTCGGGATCGGGAACGGGAGCCCGCAACGGCTGAGTCCGCTGCCTCCTAAAGCACTGAGTGTTGTCGTTAGACTGTCCTGTCTTCTGTCAGTTAAAACGGGAACGACCATAAAATATAGAGAATCCCCAGCTTAAATGTTGACGCTAATGGCACCTGTGTGATTCTGTGCTTTAAGGAGCGAGTCTCTATGCAGAGCAGCGGTGGGGGCAGATCTAGCTGGGATGAGGCTGCCGATTTCCACATGGGCGTCAGGTGGTGAGACGTCACAGCTTGACCCATTTATCCTTTGTTGCGGGCGGGTCTCTGGCCTGGGAATCTGCTTCCTGTGTGTACGAGAGGGATGTGTTTGTGTGCAGATGGGTGGGGGGGGAGGTGGATTTTTAGACATCTAGGGGCATCTTTAAACAATCATTAAAGCGCATGGAAACGCGGGGGCAAGAGACGGGAGCCCCAGGGCCGCGAAACAGGGGGGTCGGTTGGCCCTGCAATAAAGCTCCAGCCGTGGTGTTTTTTTTGGTGGGGGGGGTGTGCCGTCATCCACCCTGGCCTCTCCACATCTGCGGTTCCTGACACCATCCATCCACTGTTTCCGAGCTCAGCCTCCCCATTCCCAACGTTATCCCCCGCCCTCTAGAGGTCAGTGACGCCAGCGTGGCTCCTGGCCCAGCCTTGGTACTCCGTTCCCACATGCAGGTCCCACGTTTCACCCTGTCACAAAGACACGGGCTAGTTGGCACGTTCGGACAGGCCCGAATCCCTCAGGGAACGTGTCACCCACGCAGCCAGAGAGCGCGTCCTGAACAGGGGCCATGACGGCCCCTCTCCTGCACAGCCGGGGGGGGTGCTGACAGGCACCCTCACCCCCTTTAGTTCTGCTGCTCCTTGGCTCTACCCCCCCACTTTATCCCGTAATGGGATTAGGCCACAAACGGCCACATTTCCGCACGGGACGGGCGACAGAGGGCAGTCCTTCAGTCATGGGCGGTAACACTAAGCTCTCCGCCCCTTTGTCCTGGGGGGGTGCTGGCGGAAGCGACAGGCCCTAATCCCCTCACTCCTGTCAAGGGTAAAAATGGGAAGAATACTGTGCGATTGGATGGAGCTCTGTAATACCCCTGTAATTCCCCCCACCTGCCCATAACACCCCCCGCCCCCACCTCCTTCTCCACAGTCAAGTGAGCATGAGGCTGATCTTATGAGCGCCCCCCTTTACTCGGCCGTTCTAACAGGCAGGGCAGGCTGGATTGGGGGGGTGACTAGCCGGCCCTGTGCTCCGATCGCTGGGCTAGTTTCAGTCTCACGACCAATGAAGCGATTCCCCATTAATGTTCGTAAACTGGAAAGGCGTTGTCGCTTTTTGCCCAATTGATTTGGACCTCTGCTTAAATAGTCAGCTGATATTGACTTTCCCCCTTTGCTGGGCTCGCTCGCCTTCCGGGACTGAGGCTTTGGGGCTGTTCTCCTCCACGGGCCAGGCCCTGTGTGTCGAGTCTCCGAGTGGACAGGAGCCGTTGTGGAGGCCGAGTCGCCCTGTCACGGCTTCCCGGAGGTGAGCGGAAAAGCGGGGGTGGGGGCACAGTGGAAAACATGGAAAAGCGAAAGATGGGAGACCCAGGGCCCCAGAGCGGGGGGGTCGGTTGGCCTTGCAGGACTTGGCTTTGGACAATCTGGAGGGAAAACTCCAGCTATAGTGTTTTTCTGTTGTGGGGGGGGGGTGTGCTGTCATCCTGTGGCACCCCCTAACACCCACAGCTTGCATGTGGTCCCCTGCTGCCTAAATTCCTTTATATTCTTGCCCCGCCCCACCCCCCGGGTAATCTGTTACCACTGAAAGTGCCCTGGGGGCTTATTTTACTCATCCAACTGTTTGGAAGTCCACAGATCAGGTGCCCTGAAACAAATCTCATTACCCTGACCACGGTCCTCAGAGACCCTGACACCCCCCCAATGTGAGCTAATGTGAAGCTGCCAGGTGGGCTTGGTGGGGGGGGCTTTCCTTGGTGCTAAACCGGCAACATGACACCCGTGTCCACATGGACTGCATGTAACAAGCTGCAGGTCGTTAAGTAGCTAAACTGGACTGAGATACTAGAGGACTTCATGGGGACAGAAGACTGCGAAGACTTCATGGGGACAGGAGACTGAGAGGACTTCATGGGGACAGGAAACTGAGAGGACTTCATGGGGACAGGAGACTCAGAGGACTTCATGGGGACAGAAGACTCAGAGGACTTCCTGAGAGGTGCTCAGTAAGTGGTCATGCCGCAAACGAGACGTGTCCGGTGAAGCTATGCCCTTGGCTGACTTGGGTGGATATAAGGATTATTTCTTGGCCACATTTACAAAGGCACTCGTTTCAGGCTTTGCTACTCTGAGGTTCTCGATGATTTTCCGCTTGTGGCTTCCTGTCCGAGCAGTAAAGTTGTCATGTGCTAGCAGTATAGCGGTCCGCAGGGTTGTCCTGCCTCATCTTCTCGAACCTTTGTTGGCATTACCATCCGTTTCCTGTACCCGCTTGTCCTATGTAGGGTCGCGGGAGGTCCCGAGCCTATCCCGGAAGATATGGACGTCAGGCAGGTTAATCTGATAACTCCAATTAACCTCAGCATGTTTTTGGACTGTGGGGGGAAAGTGGAGTACCCAGAGGAAACCCCACGATGAGATGGGGAGAACATGCAAACTCCACACACATGGAGTCGGGGTAGAGAATATTTAGCAATTACCCAGAATGCTCCTTCTGTTGGGGTATTCAGCAATGATGTCAGTGAGCTGCCGAGGTTTTCTTGCCATGGGGGGGAGGACCCTCTGAGGCCTCTCCTCTGAGCTGTTTTTTTTTGAGGGGGAGGGGTAGCAGCCTGCCTTGCCAAAGCATCCATAATTCATACAGAAATGGGACAGCGGGTGGGGTGTCACACATTACAGAGCACCGGCCCTATTTCTCTATTAAAAATGAGGACCGGTGTCATCGAAGGGATGCCAGAGCCAGTGGAGAAAGCTTTCATCTAGGCACTAGGGGTGCCTAGTCTAAACTCTAAGGAACTCTAAGGAAGTCGAGGGGGCTCCATGTAAGTTAAAAAAGGACAATGTTGACCAGTGTGGGCTTCCGGCACCTACTCGTAGCACACATGTTCCTTCTTCGCCCTTCCGTCCTATCCTCCGAGAAACATCACGATACATCTTGATCACTCGGTTTGGACATCCTGGAAGTGAAGTAAAGCAGGGTCCTGTACCTAAGTTTCGCAAAGTGGAGAGCCGCACGCTCTCAGTGAGTGGCTTCCAGCATGAGCCGCACTCTCCTCTCAGCTGTGAGAAGTCTGACTGCAGACGTTGCTCCCATTCGACAGGCGCCGGCCGGCCCGCAGTCGTAGACCGGTCAAGAGGCCTTTGAGGAAGCGACTTTGCTCTCCTCTCCTCTTAGTCCTGCCCCCCCATGTGCTATCAATTGCCACCCCACCCCGTTCTTGCATATTCACAGCAACAGGTTGCCTAGACAACAGCCTAGTCCCACTTCACCGCATTCGGCTCCACATGGAGATTGCTAAATATGTTACAAATTGGGTTATAAGATCAGATATCATCAGATGTAATGCCCCCAAAGATCACACCCCTTTGCACAGGGTGTGTATAACACCTCCACCGACCCTCTGGCCCATGCCAGTCATGGGGGGGGGGGTGGGTTCCTGGTCAGCAGCAGGTGAGTACACTCCTCCTGGCCACCCTCTGACATGCCGTTTCCACGGGCACCGTTGCAGATCACTGGCTTCCCAGGCCGACAGCTTCCCATCAGCCTTGTGGTTGTAACTGTGATGGTGTAGTTTTGGGGTCAGGGGGTAGCTGGGGGTTTGTGCTGGGGGTCCCATGCCTTGACAGCCGCCTCCCCCCGCCTGCTCCAGCAGACCAGCTCACATCTGTCAGCCCCTCGCCCCCGGGATGGGACAGGGACACCGAAAGCATGGAGGGTGGGCGATGCCCCTGGAGGGGGCAGCGTTTGGAAAAGAAGTGCCACCGCAGAATAGGTGCATTCATCACTGGGGGGGGGGGGGGGCACCGAGCTGTAAGTGCCTCTGTGTTGTTTTTGGGTAGGGGGGGAGGCGCTTAACGGACAGCCCCCTGTTTTCCCCACTTTCGCTCCCTCCTCCTATTATCCCCTCTTTTCCC
>JAAGVU020000040.1:2475400-2507553 GCA_011763525.2 Mormyrus iriodes
AACGCTTGGTGGTGTTTAGCGTGGTTTGGGGGGTAATGCTTGGTGGTGGGTAGCGTGGTTTTGCGGGGTAAGATTTATTAGTGTCTAGAGCAGGTTTCGGGGGAGTGCTCAGTAGCATTTGGCATGCATTGGGGGGGGGGGTTACACTTAGTGGCATTTAGCATTTTTTGGGGGGGAGTAATGCTTGATAGAATTTAGTGTGGTTTTGGGGGTAATGCTTCGTAGTGCTTAGTGCGGTTTCTAGGGTAATTCTTGGCAGCATTTGGCACAGTATCGGAGGAAGTGGTTGGCAGCATTTAGCACAGTATGGGGGAAGGCGGATGGTAGTGTTTAGTGTGGTTTCGGGGGAAACGGTTGGTAGCTTTTAGCGCAGTTTCGGCAGTTTCGTTTTTCTGGCCCATGAAATCTGACCCTGATGGAGCCGCTCAGCAGGGTCACCTGAGGTGTCCACTGAACCCGGCTCAGCGACTATTTGAAATCCAACACGGGAGCGTGAGATGGGTCTGTGTAGGTGGACCATTTAGGGGGCACCGTCGTACAAGCTTTAGAGGCTCATATCGAAGAGCTCGCTGTGTCAGCACAACGTGGCTGGGCATTGTGGGTAATTTCCCACCAGATATGGTAGTGTCTTGGAAAGATGGCCAGCTGTTCATTCGGTTATAAATCTGAGGTCAATGAGAATTGTAGGGGCCAATGAGAGAGCAGGTGTCTTTTCTCACGCATTCGGGAAACGTCTCCCACCAATCTACCAATCTGTATGTGACGTGATCAAAAAGCAGGCGGGGGGGCGTTTTGGTTTGTCCTCGCCAACTGGAAGGGGGGCACTGGCTCTCATCTGTTCCGCAGCTTCCGGCCAGACGCCGGACAGCACTGCTCTGTGGCTCTTAAAATGTCCCTGGCAGGCAGGACTTTACGTGGAAGATCCATAAGACCCTGCAGATCAAAGGCCGACCGAAGGTACGATAATCGAGGGCGGGGGGGGTTAGTTGCCAGGGGTTATCCTATAACTGTGCCGTTTACAGCGTGGCCCACAGCAGGGAGCCGCATCGTGCCGGAGAGGGCCGCCAAGTAAACCATTTTTATTACTATAAGCGAACGAGACAGCAAATCAGAAACAGGCCTATAACTGAAGAACAACAGCCATAAAAAGAGGGAAAAACACACTCTCTTTTCCCGGCTCTTTTCGTCCTCCTTTTATTGGGCTGTAATGTTTTCTTTTCTCTGTCCGGGCCCGAGGGTAGCCATCGGCCTGCCAAAGTCATGCCGATGGCTTTTTCCCAGTTCCACTGCGAGCACGGTCCTTGGCCCACGAACCGGGGCTGTTTGTGTCACTGGGTGAGACCACAGTCATCTCTTTCGTCCAGCTGACGCTCTGCCCCGTGTTCTGCTTCCCAGCGAGCGGCTCCATCCTGGTATTTTCTGCGGGGAGACCGCTGAGGCTGTAATTCTGTCTCGCTGACCGGGTTTAGTGGACTGATTCGACGATGGATGGTAAATGAAAACAACAATATCAACGTAATTGTACCATGTGCTTGATTTATTAGGAAACGAGCCAGTGTTGGAAGGAGTAATTTGGGGTCTTTGTTTCCAGTCAGTTTTTAATTTCACACTGGGAGGACGCTGGTTTGTGTGGGGGGGCCCGACTCTGCTGTGTTTCGAGCTGCACGGAAATGTGTCTGGATCGACATGGAGGGGCTCTCGGTCTTCTGCTGGGAGTGGCGTGGAGCTGTGAGCAAGAGTCCATAAGGAGGCGGAGGAGGCAGATCCAAGCCAGGAAGACCCAGCGGAGGTGGGCTGGACCTCAGAGCGAGTTGAGAAGGGAAGGAGCAGCCCTCAATCTGCCATGTGCAGGACAGCGACGCAGAGGGAGTGCCTGACACGTCAGATTTCTGTGACGGGAGCTGTGTGCTCCATGTCCCGTGCTGCTAGCTATATCTGCACTTTACCGCAGTTCCATATTGCAGCTTTGGTCTGCTCCTGCAACCCTGACCTGCATGGCAAACATCACGCAAGAGATGCAGAAAACAAAACAGGAAAAGGATAATTAGCAGACACTTACCATTCCCCGGTGATTCCCCTGCATGCTGGCTGTTTGGGGGTTGTTTTAAGATAAGATAAACTTTATTGATCTGAGGGGAAATCTCCTTAATATGTAGCAACTATTCTCAGCTGGAGGGGTCGGGCCGGAACACGGGTCGCTTTAATTGCCACCCTGCAAAAAGTCCCTTCGGCCGTATGGTCCCTATCGTCTTCGCTATCCACGGCCTGACGTTGGACGCTCCCTCCTGCTGGTGTGGTGGCAGGGCAGGGTGGCGGGGTGGGAACCCAGCGGATCCTGACAAGTTGTGGCACAACCCGAGCAAGGCCTCAGGATGTGGCGCCCGGGCAGGCATGATGCGTTTGACATGCCGTTCCTGGTGCCATCACTCCGGGAGTGCAGAGAACGTTAGAGTCCCTTTGATGGTGCCGGTGGAACCTGCTCCCGTTCCGCACTTGGAGCTCTCTCTCGGCACACCCTGTCACATCTCTTGGCAACAAAATCAGGCACAACTTTACATTAATGGGGCTTCTAATGTGGAAATGTGGAAATGGGCGTCGCTCTTCTGCTGTCATCGCCCTGCTCTGCTCCTCTGATTAGGCTTCATATCCATGCATGTTCTGCAGTTATTTTCAGCACACACCTGTGCCAGGTGAGCGGTTACTGATGTGTGTTATTTTTGTTTTTCGAAATCCGTTTTGTTTCAAAGCGGCATTTTCACTGACTCACACTCCGTAGGACAGGTGACGGTGCTGATTTGAGAAGCAGTCATTTCTGTCTGCAGTGCATTAAGCTTTCAGTGGCTGCAGTGGGCAACAGACTCCTGATCATATATGATTTGCTGGATGGGGGGCACTTTGACCAGATGGTATAATATTTCAGCATGAGGCCCCCTCACCACACACACATACGAGGAAAATCACCTGGGTTACGTCTGTCCCGTCTGATTGGCAGGCTGTTGGGTTGCCAGGCTGGCTTGGCAGTTTTTTAATTTCACTAGTGCCACGGAATTCTCCCAGGGTGGGCATTTAGCAGCCTGTGCTTCGGGACCCCGTGAGGTCGTCCTCACAAGCGTCTGCTTCTGAGCCTCACATTATTAGTTCTGCTGATAGGAGCATGTGCCTCATCGGCGCTGCACCCCCCCCCCTTTGAGAAATGAGAGGGGGGGTGACCATGTAACAGTAATTACTGAATTGATATTCCTCACGCAATACGGCTGTCACCATCCATTTGCATAAAGTCGCTCATACTTCTGTAGCAGAAGAGAGCGGCTGGGCCCCTCTACCACATGCATTATTTATAGTAGGTAACCCCCCCCCACACACACACACATACACATCAGATTGTCACCCGGATCGGATCGGGACCATTTGACGCGAGCCTGCATCGCCGCCGGACCCAGGGTGGCAGAGGCTTAAGCTCGATGTCTTTTTTGACGCGAGAGGTGCGCTTGGGGCCATGTTTCTGTCTGAGCATCCCTGTGTGGCTGGACTCGCTCTTTTCCCATAATGCCTCGCCGCTGTGGGTTTCACAAAATGGCGTGTAGCTCTTATGTGTTCGCTTTGTCTGACTTCTGTACATCCGGCTCCCAGTCAGACGAGGCACATTTTGGCGGTAAGCGGAAGCGGCCCGCTGTCATCCTGCCTCCTCCCCGAGTCTGTCCTTTTGCTTTATTTCCTTTATTTTGGGGCTGTGGGTGGTTATCCAGGGCCTGGGGTCAGTCCTCCACTGCCTCTGCTCTCCAAACACGCCCCCCCCCCCCACCACCACCACCATTTTTATCTCACTTCCTGCCAGTGTAGCTAAGCCCTTCGGGGCAAACCCACCACTTATTGCATTTGGAGTCACAGGGGAATAAACAGGGTGAAAAGGTGGGGGGTGTGGGTGGTCCTGGGGGATTGGCGGAACAGGCCTGCGTATTAGTCAGATTTCAGCTGCTGAATATTCAATGTCGCCTGCAGTGTTTATTTAGTTACCCTGTCGATCGCCGGCCCGTTGTCAATAGCGCCCCCTGCGTTGTACGCCAGCCATCTTTAGTAACTCATCTCCCACAAGGCCGGGCCCTAAACGCAATTATAGATCGCCCCCGCCCTCTGCCGCGTGTTTGATATTTTTACTGATCTAATTTGCAATCTGGTAGCTTATTATTTGGCATTTTAGAGGCACTCAAGAGGCACCAGAAATCTAATTTGCCCTCATAATTCTTCATAACGTCATTAATGCCGTTAGCATATTGGCAGCGGGTGTGAATAAGGTGGGGGTGTCCCTTTATGAAGGCGTGTGCTGGGTTGTTTCCGCTCCCTGCACTCCCGGACACCCCTGGGGGAAGGACTAGGGACCACAATAAAAAGTTCCCAACGGCTCAGAGGCACTTTAGATGCTGGGGGTCCTGGGGGAATCTGAAAATAAATATGTGAAATGAGGAGCCACGGAGGCAGGGAGTCAGGGAGGCCAAATAGCTGCCACGTTCAGGCTTTGCTGGGGAGGTGTTTCTGTAGGACTGGCTGTTCGTCCCGGGTTCTTAAGACAGACCTGGTGACATCAATCACCCGCATTTTCACAGAAAACGTTTGCTAATATCACTCTGAAAGCTCTGCCCCGCCCAGATGACGTTTTCATTATCTCCGGAAAACATCCACACAGCGCAGAAGGGCTTAAGAGGGAGGGCGAGGGGCTCCGGTCCAGGCCCCTGGTCCCGGAAGGGGGCCGCCAGCGGCCTGTTACACCATGATGGATGAGCGTTACCAGTGCAGCTCGGAACTGAAGAACCTGTCAAGTGCTTAAGTGGATGCCAGCAATTAGTGGCAGATTGGAGCTGGGACTGGCATGGCGGTGGGCGGGGTGTGGCGGAGCAAGGGCGCCCCCTGCTGGCGGATCTGCATAGTGGGCCACCGTCTGTGGCCTCGAGCAGAACAGAAGCATGACAAACATTTCCCCTTTAATCAGGCAGTAGAGCGACTCGGGCACATTAGAGTGGATTTCATCATGTCACTGCTAGGCTTACCTGTTTATCTGGCCCTTAACCACAGCACCCCCTACTGCTGTAGAAGCATTATTTTCAATAACAAGGAGAGTCAGCAGAAATAGCCATGTGTCCATAGTTGAGGGGGGTGGAAGAGGTGCATGGATGTATCTGTGTTTTCAAAGCGAACTCGCCACAGACCAGAGGCAGGGCGGGGGCTGGAGGGTCCCTTTGATCTAACAAGACATCCAGAACAAGCCTGGGGTGTCATCTGTGTAAAATACACACACACACACAGTCCCTGTTCGCAGTGCTTCACACAGAGCATCTCACTTTACTTATTCTCATTTTGTTTGAACCATGAGCCTCGGTAACAGCAGTTAGGGCCGTGCAGAGCTGTTGCGCAAGGGCGAGGAACAGCAGCCAGCAGGAAACAACCAACACGCTGGATTCATTTGCGGTAATCGGCCCAATTGCTACTGGTTAGCAACGGGCGGCCCATGTAATTATTCCTCTAATTGTGTTTGGACATTTCTGACGATCGATAAGGCGTCGCTTCTAATTCAGCGTTCACATTACATCAGCCCCGACTCCCAGTGTTTTCATATTTAGGGGGCTGTGGTTTGATGGGGGGAGGCTGTTTTGGGCACATTCCTCTCCCAGTCCTGCCAGAGCAACGGGCCCCCAAACTAACTGTCCAGCAGAAAATAAAGTGGCAGGATGGACACTACTTTTCTCTCTCGTGGAGCTGCTGGCGGAAAGTTCCAGCGTTATCTATATTCGGAGCAGAGGGGCTTATCTGGGGAATGCCACTTGTGCCCGTTATGGTTTATGATTGCCTGGTGCACCCCTGACAGACTAATGAGGGGTGCCGACTATAGCAGCCCCCAGGGCTCGTGATCACAGCTATCCCATTTCCCCGGGCAGAGGCGGTCCCGTGTGGCCGTGCTCATGGCAAATCCACACCAGATGTGGGGCCCCACTCCACTACATCCCGGGCTGCCGCCAGAACCTCACGAGGCCTTTCTGCCTGCCTCGGATTCCACCTCTGAGGCGTGGTGCTCGGAACATGATGGGAGCCACTTCTGGAGAGAGGGAAGACGGAGAGAGAGAGCGATGAGAATAAGAGGCTGAGAAAGAAGGAAAAAATAAAAGCCACAAAGCTGCGGAGTATCACCTGTGGTGCCACCTCACTCACTGAAAAGCTCCCGACACACAGATAGCGTTTCCCCGCCTGCGTATGCGCATGTGCTGCGCCCTGCAAAGCGGGACATCGATCAGAGTGAGCGCAGCCTCAGAGGTCCTCGTATGGGGGTTTATGGCCACCGCCACGGGCGGCATGCCATTCCTGGGCCCAGGAATGTGCGTGGAGGATGGAGGGGTGGAGCCAGTGGGCTGAGCCCTCCCCCATTCCTTTTAATGACTTTACTCACCAGGCCCATGGACCCTGCAGGCAGAAGAATACGAGCAAAATCCAGGTATCGCAGAAAAAGTCATCTCTTTTCCCAGAATTCCGTGTACCAGTCCAAGCTTCTGATTGGCTGAGCATTTAATGGAACCCTATATATGCATCCACACATATTTTATGCATATATACATATATAATATATAAAGGGAAAAGATGAATGGATGAATGTACGGACGCCACAGGTACAAATATGATTATGTATGTGACAAATATAACTTTAAACTATGAAACTGCACATTTGACTTGCAGAACTGTACAGACTTGCAGTAATGTAGATGTAAAGAACACATGCATGCAAAAATAAGGAAAATAATGAAAAGTCTGACTTATGTCGCCTTCAGTGGCTCATTGACTGAGAATGACTGGAACAGGAGGATGAATGGGAGCAGCATGTTGGGCCTCAGCGAGGCACTGATAAGGCGTGCGCTGAGCCAGAGCCGTTCCGGAAAGGCGCCAGTGGACCGGGGAGTCATCACCCACTCATTTGGGGAGGGGGCTGTTTGCAGAAGCCTGTCTGCCATCAAAAGCCCTTGAGCGCTTGATGGACCCGTGGACAGGTGGGGGCGAGGGGGGGCTCTGGAGTGACGGCAGGGGCCAGTGGGCCGCCCGCCAGGCAGGGAGCGCTATTGATTCATTTAACAAATTAGCTGCAATAGCGGCAGGTGGGGATGCCCTCCTCCCCACCTCCCCATCACATAGCTGCCCCCCACGGCCTGATTTCTTAATTCGCCTCCACGATGGCAGTGCCTAGCACTCAGGGGAAATAAGCACGCCTGTGCCCCCGTACGCAGCGCACTTCAAATTAACTTCCCAGAAGGCGAGCGTCATTGGTTCATAATTATCTGGCCCCCAGGGCCCCCCTCCATCCCTCTCTCTTGCGAGTGGCATTTGTAGAGATCTTTGGGGAATTGCGCTAGTCCCGTTCCTGACCCACGGCCGCTGTGTGGGCAGGGAGGGGGGGGGGGCTTGCCTTGATCCCTGGGTGTCTCACTGCCACGGCGGCTCATCTAGCTGTCCATCAGTGCACCCGTTGCGTTATTGCTTGTAAACCGCGGATTTAGCGCGTCGGTGGTGTCAGGGAGAGTGATAGCCAGCTCTGCGACACACCGGGGCCCTCGCTGGGACCAGCCGCTCGCTGATACCGTCATTAAAGCCGCTGGCGCAGGTGCAGAGCGCCGCGAGAGCATCACACACAATCGGATGTGGGGCTCTCTGAGGGCACTCAGATAAACAGGAAGGGGGGTGACTTCCACAACAGTGAAGGACCCTCCCAGTCCCCCTTCAGTTTTTGTGATTTAAATAGAAATTAACTTTCTGGCAGATTTTTACTACAAAAGCATAGCAAACAACTATCCAGGGCCAGACTAAATGCAACTGCACATCAACCAACCAGCAATCTTCAGCTATCTGCAAACTTCATGAAGCTCCGCCCACAGAAGCATCCTGTTTTCCAGATAGTTCTAAGGGTTGATGCACTGAAAAAACTCCCCATCGATAGGCCATAAAGTGTTTCAGCCTGTTGGGCTGTAATCTTCACCATCCCTTTCAGCATTAAAATGAGCACACAGCTACAGATTCTTGCCCATTCTATTCTTAGGCCTATATAGAATTATTTTTCATAGTTTAATAGTTCTGCAGTAGCCATTGTTGGTTTATTGAAAATTCTAATATTAAAATATAATGTCATTTTTCTCTTTCCATTTTTACGTAAAATCATTAAATTGTCAAATACTTTTTGTTTTGAATATTATAATGCAAAAACAGTGTTAGTGAAGCAGACTATAAATATGAGCCAATTTAAAGTTCCAATTTTACACGATAGGTCGTGTCATACATCTACAAACCGGCTTCATTAATTATGTTGACATAAAAATAGTGACCTGTTTGTTTTGTGCCTTCCCAAGGCTTAGCTGCTCAGGCGGCCAAAATTTAATAACGGCAGGAAAAAACAATGACAACTCATTAGAAAGGATGTGCATGGAAGGTTGTGGTGGTCGATGTGTGTTTTCCTCGTGAAGCTTGCGATGGTTGACGCCCGTTTTCCTCGTGAAGCTTGAGATGGATGACGCCCGTTTTCCTCGTGAAGCTTGCGATGGTTGACGCCCGTTTTCCTCGTGAAGCTTGTGATGGATGACGCCCGTTTTCCTCGTGAAGCTTGTGATGGTTGACGCCCGTTTTCCTCGTGAAGCTTGCGATGGATGACGCCCATTTTCCTCGTGAAGCTTGCGATGGTTGACGCCTGTTTTCCTCGTGAAGCTCGCGATGGATGACGCCCATTTTCCTCGTGAAGCTCGCAATGGTTGACGCCCGTTTTCCTTTTGAAGCTTGTAATGGCTGACGTCTGTTTTCCTCGTGAAGCTCGCAATGGTTGACGCCCATTTTCCTTGTGAAGCTCGCGATGGTTGACGTCTGTTTTCCTCGTGAAGCTTGCGATGGTTGATGCCCGTTTTCCTCGTGAAGCTTGCGATGGTTGACATCTGTTTTCTTCGTGAAGCTCGCGATGGTTGACGCCCGTTTTCCTTGTGAAGCTTGTAATGGCTGACACGTGTTTTCCTCACGAAGCTCCTGATGGCTGATATGTTTTCTTCCTTGCCCACATAAGCACCCCCCTGACTCCCCCCTTCCCTAATGACCGATCTGCTTTGGATTTGACCTGTCCTGGACACCTCCATCTTGCCTCATCACAATAGTTGTGATTAAAGTTAAGTTGGTCCTCCTGCAAAAATATGGATACTTGGCCTGGCTAGTTAGTCACCCCCTGGAGGTGCCACTGTGCTCAGGTCTGATGCAGTCAGCTGATGAAAGTATAGTAGCTAATGCAAGAACCCAAGCTGGCTGACAGCATGATAATATGACTTTTAATACGAAGGCTAATCTTCGAGGCTAATTTTCTGTCATGATGTTGCAAGGTAATCAATGTTTTTTTTTTTTTGCTTAAGCATAGATATTGAATATCCAAAATAGTGCTAGCTCTGTAATTTTTCTGCTTCTAGCTAAGATTTACTTACTCCAAGCTAACGTTTTATCATTCATCATTAAGCATGGACAAGCCCAGTTTAGTTTCACAGGTACAAACAGTCAAACAATGCTAGTGCATGATGAGCCAAAAGCTTGTAGCTAAAGTTTGTTAGCATTTTACAGCTTTTTAAACTTTTGTCCAGCTGTTGCTGTTTCCACATTTCGCACATGAGAGGAACAGCCTCCGTAGGATGTTTGATAGGATATCAGCTGCGGAGTGTTTGGAAGCAAATCAACGATGGGCCATTTGGTAGGAAATTAGCCATGGGGCATTTGATACGAAATCAGCTGCGGAGTGTTTGGAAGCAAATCAATGATGGGACGTTTGATAGGAAATTGGCCGCGTGGCGTTTGGTAGGAAATCGCCTGCGGGGCATTCAGTAGGAAATTGGCTGCGGGGCATTTGATAGGGAATCGGCCACAGGGAGTTTGGTAGGAAATTAGCCACAGTGCGTTTGGTAAGAATTTGGCTGCGAGGCGTTTCATAGGAAATTGGCCACGGGGCTTTTGACAGGAAATCAACTACGGGGAATTTGACAGGAAATCAGCTGCGGGGCATTTGATAGGATATTGGCCACTGGGCGTTTGGCAGGAAATTAGTTATGGGCATTTTATAGGAAATCGGCCACAGGGGGCGTCTGACAGGAAATTAGCTGCGGTCGTTTGATAGGAAATCGGCCACGGGGCGTTTGACACGAAATCAGCTATGGGACGTTTGATACGAAATCAGCTGCAGGGTGTTTGATAGGAAATCACCTGCGGGGCATTCAGTAGGAATTTGGCTGCGGGGCATTTGATAGGGAATTGGCCATACGGAGTTTGGTAGGAAATCGGGCACGGGGCATTTCACAGGCAATCAGCTGCAGGGCGTTTGATATGAAATCGGCCACAGGGCATTTGACAGGAAATCGGCTGCGGGGCCTTCCATAGGAAATTGGCTACGGGGCGTTTGGCAGGAAATTAGCTGCGGTCATTTGATAGGAAATCGGCCACGGGGCGTTTGATACGGAATCAGCTGCAGGGCGTTTGATAGGAAACTGGCCACAGGGCATTTGGCAGGAAATCGGCGTCCTTGTTCCCCTGTCTATAGCCAAGACCCAGAATTCTCTGGAGGGGAGCCCTTGTCATGTGACCAGGAAGTCCTCCAACTGAAGTATCTTGGGTGTTCTGCCTCCTTTGGTCTCCCCACCCCCCAGTCTCTCGGCGCCTCCCTTTGCTGGTCAGGGAAGTGCTGGCTTTGCTGTGCCGTCTTAAACTGTTATGAACAGGCGCGTTTATGGCCTACGGAGGGTTAATTACAAAGCGGGAGGCTCCCTTCGGGCGTAATTAGGGGGTTGGATAAGGAGATAAAACACACAGGCAGGTAGCCTAATGACACGTCGGCAATTTAGATAACGACTGTGGGGGAGATGAACTGGAGTATGTGTTACGGGTAATTGGTTCTGAGGAGCAGTTGCCCCTCTGAAGTGCGGAGGGGCTGTCCGATGCTCGCAGCTAATGCAGGCTGGGGGCGAGGTGGACACTTGTTGACAGTGCCTCCCCTGGACCGCCCCAGACAGGCGCTTCAGCGAACACTTAGCAGTGATTGGCATCAGCGGGCCTGCTGGTGGAGAATCAGTGGGGGGGCATAACTATGTAACGGTGGGGGGAGGGGGGCTCATGTAAATACCATGAAGCTGTCTTTTGTTGTTCAGTGCCCCCCTCGCCCGAGAGACTGAAGAGAAAAGGAAAACAGGAGAGAGACAGACAGAGCAAAGTGTCTTGGGGGGCTCTGTGCTGCACGGCGGGGCTGGGAACGTGGGGAGGGGGGCTCAGGGCATGAACCACCACTGACTGAGCCTGGGGGGAGCAGCTTTGTGGAGAGCAGCCCTGTTTCCCCCGGGGGCAGATGATCAGGTGAGGGAGCTGATTACAGCCAGACCCCTGCCCGCTATCTCCATCCCTCTCTTGGTGAAGCACGACTCTCTGCCCCTGCCACTAAATACCATCAGCACACACTGTACTGTGCAATCACATATGACTTCACACATAAGCGTGCAAGTACCTGCGCCCGAGCATATATGCACACACACACACGCAAAAAAACGCAGACACACACTCACAGACACACACTTTTAAATTCCCACCAAAAGCCACAAAGTAAAATGCGATCATAGCTTGGTGCTACTTTCGGTGTAGCCAGCGCCAATGACAAGCCTGGTGGACAGGAAGAGGCTGGCCTTTCCTGGGAAAGGCCTTTTATCTGCGCGCTGACAAAATGAGGATTGAGTAGCGAACGTCATCTGGAAAAGCACTGTGCCGCGAGCCCCGTAGAGCGCCCTGCCTGTGCGTCAGGGCCGCGTGACTCATGTGTTCCCAATATGACACGGAAAAACCACTTTAAAGGCGGACTTGTATAGGGAAAAGTGCCGTATTCCGAATGGCTGCCAGGCCTCCGGCCGACGGATGCTGTTCGTTCTGTGTATCCAAGCGATGTCTGGAAAAAATCTGCACATTTCCGCAGCAAAATTAGCCTCAATTCTTATTTTTTATGCACCCGCATGCGTAATGCACTTGAGGTCAGATTTCTTAATCTCTTAATTAGACGAGGGAGCAGCTAATTAAGTCTAAATTGTTATCCACAGCTACAGAAATCAAGAGGCATTTTCACAAACGAGGTTAGGCCCCGGCTCATCCATCACAGCCTAACTAAACAAATTTCAGGCTGCCTTTTGCATGCGCCATTATTACCTTGTCATAACCGCTTACCCCTGAAAGCCGCAGCGACCGCGCTGGTGGAGGCACTTCTTATCGCATTACTTTCGGCTTACGCGTCAGCCTCCTTTCACCCGAGACGGAGTGTGCGGCACGTAATCGCATTAGTGGCGGAGAGCGTCGACTGAGCCTGATAATTTCCCGTAATTAAGACAAACTGTAGCAGCCTGTGCGCTGTAAAGAGCGCAATGTGAGTACTGGCTTCTTCTAGAGCAGGCGTCACCCCCAGTAGCGCGTTTTTAGGATGCTTGACTCTGCCGAAGTTTATTTGTTTATTTATTCTTGAGAAAATGCTGGCAGACAGGCGGGCAGAATGATCAGCTCAGAGCGAGATGTCATGTATCGCCCCTGTGCCTCGCACAGCCCGGTACCAGCAGCACAGTGCAAACATCTTTCCACAAAGAGAAAAGAAGCACACTGCGGGTGCAGGGGCAGCGGGCCTCCATTTCCATACCACAATAGTGGTGTTAGCGACATTAGCGACATTAGCGGTCTTAGCAGCATTACTGATGTTAGTGGCATTAGCAACATTAGCAGTCTTAGCAGCATTACTGACGTTGGCAACATTAGCGGTCTTAGCAGCATAACTGACGTTAGCGGCATTAGCGGTCTTAGCAGTATTACTGACGTTAACAGCATTAGCGGTATTAGCAGCATTACTGACGTTAGCAACATTAGCGGTCTTAGCAGCATTACTGACATTAGTGGCATTAGTGACATTAGCAGTTGTAGCAGCATTACTAACGTTAGCGGCGTTAGCGGTCTTAGCAGCATTATTGACGTTGGTGGCATTAGCGGTTTTAGCATCTTTACTGACATTAGCGGCATTAGCGACATTTGTGGTCGTAGCAGCATTACTGACATTAGCGACATTAGTGACTGGCAGCGCAGCCACCCTATTTTGCGATTTTTAGTGTCTGTTCAACCCAGGTCTGTGATCTGTGTGCCAGTGATGGGGGCTGTGGTGATGAGTGGGGGAGTCCCACCTTGAGCTGTTTTGATTCTCTGGTTGATGGCTGCAGCACATGGAGCCTGTCCCCTCAAGCTTTGTGGAAAATCATGAAGAAGAGCAAGCGTGGGCCCAGGGGAGCAAGTGGGGAGCAGGGGTGATTTGTAAGGGGCATATATTACATTGTGGGGCTGGGGGGGTGGCCGGGTGGAGGCCGGGGGCGGCGTGTGTGAGTGATAGGACTAGGAAAGGATCATCACTCAGTGTTTACTCACTGTGAATGAGCTGAAATAATGGGCTTTTTCAGGGCAGACAATGGCCTGGATCGAGAGGCCAGGCGGTAGCGAGCCTGGGGGGGACGGCCAGGAGGCGAGCGGGTGGCCAAGGAAGGGTGGGCTATTATGTGGTGAGTGACACCAGTTTGGAGGCAGTTTGGGCACCTGGGAGTGGCCTGGGGGTATCATTAGGGGCCTGGGGGCCTCGCGAGCCCCCTCAAGCGCCCCCGTGTACGCTCGTTCGCTGGTAGCGTATATGGGACAGTGCCCCCCCCACCCCCCTGATGTTTCTAAAGGTCTTCATTCCCCCATTGTGTGTATGTGTGTGGGTCTGTGTCTGTGTGTGTCTGTGTGTATATACCGCTCTGGAAAAAATTAAGAGACCCTGGCAAATTTTGAGTTTCACTCTTTTCTCAGTTTGCAAACTGCAGCCTAGTCTTTCCCTGCTTCTCATTAATGAAGAGCTTCTTCCTTGCTTTATGGGACTGTAGTCCTGCTTCTAGGAGCCTCCTATGAACTGTCCTAGCAGGGTACTTCACACCTGCACTCAATGATTTCCATTCTTTCTGAAGGTCACTTGATGTCGTCTTCCAATTCATGATGAGTTTCTTCCGATTCATGATAAAACAGTCATCTTTGGCATTAGGAAGTCGCTTCCGCCCTCTACCTGGTTGGTTTCTGGTCGTTCCCAGTGTCTCCTGCTTCACCTTATTCTTGTGTACTGCTGTCTTAGGGATTTGGAAGCTGCCTGCCGCTCACTGTAGTCTTCTGCCAGTAGAGCCAGGATTAAACCATGAGTTAAAAATGCAGATTTGTTAAAAATTATAGAGTGGTCTCTTAATGTTTTCCAGAGCTGTGTATTTGCATGTTCTCCTTGTTTCTACTGAACTGGCCATTTGTCAGGGCATAAAGCAGGTTTGCACACTATATAAACAGCTGCTTATGAGGGGTGGTGGATGGGGGGGGTGATGACAGGGAGAGACTGGTGCTGGGGGGGGGGGGTGTAAAAGGCACGCACATGCTCACGTTCTCCTGCTAAAAATGGGCTGATGATGGGTGCGTGGGGCGCAGGGTTACCCGGGAGCCTCTGTGTCACCGTGTGCGGCTCCTCCGGCCATGAGCCAGGGGCCCCAGGGACCAAGCGTGTTTCTCAGATGTGGCTGCAGATACACGATACCTAACTGAGGTTATTTCAGTGCCATGTCCAAGATGGAAATGCCTTAAACTGTAAAAAATGCATTAGCAGGGTAGCTGAACTAGCTACCAGCATGTACGCCCTTTATTTGGTCCTGTGAATCAGCAGCCTATCTCACTTAAAGATTTCTGTTTGGATCTCCTTAGATCTATTTATAATGATGTACGGATATCTGTAGATTTACTACCCTGTATTACTGTGGTTTTCCAAAAAACTGCACGACATTTTATCGTCGATGTCAGTGTCAAAACCAGCTTGAGTAGCGTTTGGCCGCTTTTGATGAGCTCCCTACTTCTCCTGAGAACATTCCGGTCGGCTCTCTCCTTAAAGGCTCGGTCGGTCTCCTCTGTGGCACTTGCCCGTTTGCCGCGGGATGTGGGCGTCTGCCGTGAGTTAGGTTCCTTAAAACGGGCTCATCGCCACCTTCGCACCTTGGAGCATTGGGAGGGTGAGACCGGCCTGGCCTCACTTTGGCTGGAAGGCTGCCCCCTGTGGGTGGGGTTAGGGTGGAGGATTCCTCGGAACCTGTTCCTCTCCGACTGCCGTGACTCGCTCGTGTGGGGGTGGGGGGGAACAGGGGCATCAAACGGCTCCACTGCCAGATTTCTTGGGGCGAAATACATACTTGAACACTTGGAAGACGTGAGAAGAATAGCCCCATGGTAACATAAGATGGGAAGGGAAAGAAAATTCCCCATCGCGATGAACGCGATAAAAAAATCTCCCCTTCGCTGATACATAATACATGTGTTGGCAAGTCTTCCAGACAATTCCATTATTGTTCCTCGTCTCTGTTGTTCACTGTGTGTTCGCTCACTTTATGGTTTGCTGTCTAGACGTTACAGGCTGTTTGTGCCTCCGCCCTACCTCCGGGACTCCACGTGTGCTTCTGCCCTGGGTCCTTGTGCTCCATGCGGCGACCGCCTCTTATTTTCCTTCCGCTGTCGCCATGGAGATGGCCGGCGCCGCAGCAAGGCTCGTGGGTCGGCCCGGCGCAGACATGGCCATGCTGTGCCACCCGGCCTTCCACTTGCTGGGGCCTCTCTCTCTCGCACCTGGGGACAGTAGGGCAGGACCGCCTTGGCGGCCATCGCTGATCGACGGGAAGACGGCGATGATCTGCGTGCCCCCATCTCTATGCCATTGTGTCTTTGATTGCAATTTGATGTCGCACACTAAATGCCAACTGGTTATCCCTTCTGAAACCCTGGAATGAATCTGAACTAGTTCAGCTGTAAAGAAGGGTTACTTTTTGCTGCTCTTCCTGGATAAACACCATGCCACAGCTCTGCCCAGTCAGCCTTTGCTGTCATGTTTGTTTGTTTCGGTTCCCCAGGAAACTCTGCGCTTATTAAGTTTATTTGCATGAGGTCAATTGGATGGCAAATGGCTGTTTTTTTTTATGTAGCGACTGCATTAGAAGTTGGATGGGATCCAAAGCAGCTCTTTATACAGACATCGCAGCATCTTAAACAAACAGAGAACAGCGTCACAAATATGCACTTCAGTATCACTGACATTAAAGCATCATGTTGTAACATTACAGTATCATAAATGGTCATAAAAGCGTCACAGGCAGACATGAAAGGGTCATGAAGATATTCTTACCGTATCCGCTCAGTGTGATAAACGGGGGGGGGGCTCCGAGAGATGAGGCGTGTGTGTGTCTGTCTGTCTGTCTATCTGTCTGTGAGGGTCTGTAGTCTTGTCTGGCCTGATGACTGATACTCTGCAGCTTCCTGCTCCAGTAAGGTGTGCTGCAGTTACTATAGTGGGGTGGGGGGGTCATGTCAGGCGGGAGTGGACCCCGGCTTCCCAACAGTTTTTACCAGACAGAATTTTCCGGTTGGTTTGAGAGAGATGAGTCGATGTGTGTGTGTGTTTTGTGTGTGTGTGTGTGTGTGTGTGTGTGTGTGTTTTGTGTGTGTGTGTGTATCTTTACTGTGCTGGCAGCCCCCAGTGGAAGCGCCCTGTCAGTACTACAAAGGAAAGGAGATGAGCTAGCGCCATAAACCTTAGTTATCGTGCCGCTAACATTTTTATTAGCTTCAGTCAGAGACGCTTTGCATTTAAGGGCAGTCCAGACGAGACGGGCCAGCACTGTTTCTCACTCTGCGGGGGTGGCAGGCTGTTAATGATGGATCGGGGTGTCCTCCACCCCCCCAGATTCCTATACTGCCCCCTCTCTTGCAGGGCTGGAGGGGCTGTGCAGTCGCTGTGGCGACAGCCACACATTGCTCTCAGTGCCATGTTGAAAAGGCTTGTTTGTTTGGCGAGTGTCTCCCCCTCCCACAGAGGCAAAGGAGACCTGCTTATCCGAGCTGCTCTGATGGTGCTGATCAGAAACTCCAGCACGTTTCGCTAATCTCAGCCGTAATCTCAGGCTATCCCCAGCAAAGAGTACTTTCCCTATTTTACTCCATCTTTTTTCGCTGTGTTGTGAAAAAGGACAGCTGCCCTTGCAGTGACAACAACATTTATCACCGCCGAAAAGTTTATTGTAAAAAAAAAAAAAACAGCATCTTTAGCCTGCTTTCCGTAATTTATGGCCAAACTCAGCAGATCGCAGTGTGACTGTGCCACAGGAAGGCCTATTTCCCCACTTCACCCGGCCGCTGGGCACTGTCTTTCGGTGCATCGCTCATTTTTCCATGACTTTCCCGGTGAGTAAATCTAAGCCACCAGCATACGCCCAGCCACGTCATATGACCACTGTCCACAATGGCTGTTCATGCTGGCTCTGAGAATCTTTGGGTGGGGGGGCACTGTTAGTACCAGCTGGCCTGAGAGCCCCCCCCGCCACACACACACACACACACACACACCTCCATCAGACGGCAATGTCTGGACTCCCTGCCGCAGGCAGGTAACCAGCAGGCCGTTCATCACAGCCGGCGTTAATATCGCAGTGGGGGCAGTCGCAGCCCGCTGTATTTTATAGAAACGGTTTTATTTATTTTCGTGGAGCCGGCGGCTGGTTCCGGCCTCCGCATGGCTGGGGACGGGCATCAGTGGCATTGCCGGGGACCCCTTGTGTGTCCCAAGACCGGTCCATTAAGTGGGAACTTCCACGATTATGACAGCACCCCCCAGTGGGGCAGGCTGGGAAATACATGCCACAGACAGGTACCATCTTGAGCTGTGGAGTTTTTGATGATTTTATATGTATATGTTTATTGAACTGTAATGACTTTGTCTTCTTCAACAGGTTATTCACACAAATATATCTGCATGCTTTAGGGAGTTCCTGCTTTGTATTAGAATTCGCTGAATGCACTTACTGTGCCAGACTGGCTATACTTTTCCATATGGCCAATATGTCTCGATATTTTTTGCAGTCAGATGGCATTTAATATTTATCTGCTTTTTCAGCAAGTTAGCTAACTCAAGATCCATTCAGTTTTTAGTTTAAGATTCAGTTACTAAGTTATGATCGCTGAGACAGATAATTGACAAAGATGGGAGATATACAGACAGGAATGAGATACATAGACTGAAACTGCTTTGTTTCACATCGATCTGTTATTGTTGTAGCACTGCTGCAGTCTGCGACCATGCAAGCGTCACTTAATGGACATTATAATAAAATGTTAAGCAGTGCACCTGTACCTGGGCATTCACTGGAAGCTCAGCCTGAGTGCACTTACGCCTAGTTGACTTCTCGACAGCACCTACGTGTATAATGTGCTATTTGCCACACTTGCACGTCACTTTGGACTAAAACAACTGCTAAATAAAAATAAATGTAAATGTAGTGCGGTATCGTGAGTCTCATCATGGATGGAATTGCAACCGGTCATGATAAAGTATTATCATATCACTCACCACTACTTCACCATACTTCACCATACTTTAACATACTTTACCATGCTTCACCGTACTTTACCATACTTCGCCATGCTTCAGTATGCTGAAGAGGTTTTGTGGGAATCAGCTTGAGTTTTGTTTCCTGGGTACCACCTACCTGACTCCCTGGATCGACTCTGATGGGCTGCAGGGCCTCGAGTCCGCAGAGTGATGGGGGTGATGAATTTACTGGCCGGGGATCCCCTTCTCAACCGAGATGATGTCAGATGAAGACAATAGGATCGGATTAGCCGGCTAATCTCCATCTCGAATCGAGGAGAGCCCAGGAGGAGCGGGTATCCAAAGGGAAGGCTGGCCACTCCTGGTTAAGAGGTTTATTGGGTGGGGGATGCAAGCAGGCAAGTGGGGAGCCCCCGTCCCTCACTGCCTGCTCAGACATTAGCTTCAGTTCCAGGTTCAGCCGGAATCTTTGCTGAGTAAACATTGCCCCCTCACCCTGCCACCCCCACAATAATCCCACGGATCACTCGTACTAATTAAAACCTAGACAAATATGTCTCTTCACACCAGAATTCTTAAGGCACAAGGCTGACCTGAGTGAGGGGGGCTTTTTTCCTTTTTTTTTCGGGCCCCACTTCTGCCGCCCCCCCCTTTAATCCAGTGTCCTCTCAGCCTTAGTAAACTACTTGAGATGGACTGGGGGACTGAGGGTGTGGGGGGTGCTCTCTTGACCTTTGTGTGGGACAGCGGAATTTTTCATTAGGGAACGGGCAGGTGGGGGGGCCCAAATCCACCTCCGCATTGTGCTCGGGGACCAGATTAGCAGCAGAGAAAGCACACTGCTTCCCGACGGCCTCTACAGACCTCCTTTACATATTTGCAGACCCTCCCCAGCTTCAAAACACCTCATATTACTCTTTGCTTTGTTCCTTGGTGTCTCGCCCTGCAGGGTCCAGCGTAATTACAGAACTGGCTGCTCAGAGGCTCCGGGGTTTCTTAAACGATTCGGGGGGCCTGTTGTGAAAATGCTCATAGGTGTTTGGAGGCTTTAAAGGTCTAAAGCCACCCCCCCTCACTTATTAATATTTATTCGTCTGCTCCCCACCCCCCCTCCCCCCAAGGTAGCCGTCCTTCTGTTTTCAGCATTTCCTCTACGTTACTCCGTTCAGCAGCCAGTAAAATTCCGGTTCCCTCCTGCTTTGTGGGAATTATCTATCCTGGCCAGAGAGCCACGATGGAGGCTCTTAATTCTGGATTCCTGCTGTGTGACCTGCTGAGAGAGTGTCAGTGCGAAATGGCACACAGTGCCCCCCCACCCCCAAAGGGTTTGCATCTGCTGACCAGGGGAGTCGCACCTCCATTTTTGAGGGGCGGCTCTGTCACATCTGATGGCCTGGGGGGGGACTACAGGCGCCTGGAGATAGGGTTATTGTGGGTATGAAATGGGCCTTGAGGAATTTGCAGCCGGGGCAATAGAGTGGGGGGGCCTGCCCTGTGGTGTCAGGCTCTCGATGCTGTAAAGATGTCACGACCCTGCTGGGCTGCTGCAGAGGCGTGGTGTTTTACAGTCACGCCGACCCGATGATGAAAAGCAGGGGTGTTTTTATTTTAATGCCCCCCTCCTCCTGGTTTGTGTACTGCAGGACACATGTGGCCGGGGCAGTGAGCTGGCGGTCGGCACACGGCCGTGCCGCGAGCCCCACAGGAAGTTGGTTGCCAACAAGCCACATAGCCACTGTCAGTTTCACAGCGCAGGGACCGCGTCCGAGACACATCAGCGGGGGGGGGGTCCACTGTGACTGAACGTTAACACCGCGGGCAGCAAGAGCATCAGCGTTCCCGCGCTGCTGGTGAAGGCTGGGGCCTCTCTCTGACGTAGGCGGAGTGGGTGGGGACAAGGTCTTTCAGGATGCTGGGTCTAAAAACTTTTTAAAGGGGTCACAAAGCAGACAAGCGTGTGGCTTATCTTAGTGGCGACTGCCGACGGGGTGTCATCAGTCAAAGCTCATGTAATTATGTCAAACACTAATGCTGGAAATAAGGAAGGTTAATGATACCCACGATTCATGTTGTTTTGCATGATATGGCGCCAAAATTAGTATGTGTTTACCTTCCTATTTTCATAAAAATACATTATGCACTTCAACTCAACTCGAACACCAATCATTTCAGACGGCTTGGTCCATGCAAAGAGGGACACGTTGTAAATAACTGGGAACCCTGCTACTGCAATGATCAGTTGTATGGGATGCTGTCGGGGTATAAACTGGAGGCAGAATATGTCTGGACAAGGCATTTTTTGCCCTCTCGATGCCGCGTTTTCTCCCTTTCTCCTTACAAGACCAGAAATCAGTTTGGAACCTGAGAGCGGCGCTCACCTGATGTTAGTTAAATCTCGGGTTAGTGTTAGAACGGCTGGGAAGTTGCTTTAATATCGGACTATCAAGACACATTGGCATGGATACATCGTTAATATTTCGCACAAATTTGGGAAGAATAAATTGTGTGTATTAGCCTATGTATACCTTAGTACTGAAAGATCTGTTTTTAACACGTACATTTGTAACATGTTGACATGGTATAAAAATGCACGTCTACATGGGTTTTTTAAACACGTTGCTTGACATGTTTTTATGGCATGTCATAGCTCATTACCGTAAATTTAACCGGCTTCAGCTTCATCTTGCCACTCCCACCATGCCCAGCGACACGCCATGCCACCTGGTGACCCATCCTCCCATTGAGAATGAATGACTCCCGGTCGCTTTGATGCTCTCACTGCTCACAGTGTGAACGTACCTTAAGAACCTCGTAGTTCTACAGGCTCACCCTAGTCTCCCGGATCCCTGCCGCGAGATGCTGTGTGGCACAGGGAATAAGCCGATGCCATCGTGTACAGAAACGGTAGTCTGGTGACGCCTGTGGCCAGCTAGGAGGCATCTCCTACACCTGGGCTGCCTCGAGAACACGCACAGCCTTGGCTTCCTGCTCGGCCATTAGGATACCATACTGGGAGGTCTGGCGTGACCCATTGCTTGTATAGGGGTGAGACTGATTGACCCAGTGGCAGAGGAAGGAGGATCAGTGAGGGTGGCTGTTCTTTTCATGTGGCGTAAACAAAGTTAACTTTTTACAATTCGGTCTGAGGCATGGCGCCCACTACAGTCGGGATGGTGAGTTGCACCTTGGGTAGTGTGTGCTAAACGGGGACAAGGGGAGGGGGGCCGTTTCACGGCAAACCTCTGACCAGGTGTTCAGGTGTGCTGTCTGGCTCAGAGTGACATGGCAAGGTGCTACTCATACCATTCAGACAGGCTGGTTATGTCCCCCTCAGGCTAAGACCAGGTTACCACAGAGTCAGTCCAGAGTCCAAGACGCTACTCTGGGGGGGCGCTCTGAATGGGGGGAAGGCAAGGTGACTGCATCCAGTATAACCCTCACAACCGGAGAAGCTGTAGTTTCACACCACACTCCCATGCTTGGGTTTGTTTGTGGGGGGGCTGCTATATGAAGCCATCAATGACGTGTGTGGACATGTGTTCAGGACATCTGAAAAGTCTGAGCCCCAAACAGCCACCACCCTCCAATCCTCAAGCCTCCTCATCGCCCACAATGCCACAGTTTCCTCTCCATCTTGTGACGAGGGGGGCTCAGCCATCATGATGAACTGAAATGAGAAACTGGGCGTTAAGGGCCTTGCTCAAGGGCCCATAAACATGTGAGTGTTCTGCTGAGGCTGGAAACAGCAACTTTCTGATTGTTTCTGATGGTACTCCTGGAAGATGGCACTTCTGGGAAATGACGCACCTTGAAGATGTCGCTCCTGGATGATGGCGCCCCTGAAAGATAGCATCCCTGGGAGATTGCGCCCCTGGAAGACGGTGCACCTGGAAGACAGCACCCCTGGAAGACGGCGCTCCTGGAAGACGGCGCTCCTGGAAGATGGCGCACCTGGAAGACGGCACCACAGGAAGATGGCACTCCTGGAAGATGTCACTCCTTGGAGACAGCTCCCCTGGAAGACGGCGCTCCTGGAAGACGGCGAGCCTGGGAGATGGCGCTCCTGGAAGATAGTGCACCTGGAAGACAGCGCTCCTGGAAGACGGCGATCCTGGGAGATGGCACTCCTGGAAGATGGCACCCCTGGAAGACGGCGCTCCTGGAAGACGGCGATCCTGGGAGATGGCACTCCTGGAAGACGGTGCTCCTGGAAGACAGTGCTCCTGGGAGACGGCATACCTGGAAGATGGCGCTCCTGGAAGATGGCGCTCCTGGGAGGTGACGCTCCTGATCCTGGTTGAGCCACAGCAGACAGTTTGATAAACAGTTCAGGAACGGGACCCCGGCGGTCGTGTGGAATGAACAAGTAGGGAAAACACCTGCCTCACTAATGTGGTGTGTGAACAGTCTTTGAAGGCATTGAGTGGGTGGAGCTGTGACGGAGCCAAGCGAATAGCACAGAGTTCAGGAGGATTGCATATAAGACAGGAACAGGAGGAAAATTTGCCTATGCGGGGAAAACAACAGTGAAATAAGTCCTCTACCCCCAAGGTTTTCACAATCCCCCTCTCTAAGAGAACCCACAGCCCCCGTGAGAGGCATCAGGGCAAATAAATGCTGGGCAAAAATCACCAACGGGGGGTAAAATCTCAGCGATACCCCATGTGTACGTAAAAAGAGCGGGCACTGTAAGACTGCTGCGACGCAGATCATTCCTGGGGCCATTAGCATCGCATACATTCCCTGCTAATGTGTTTTACTTTTACCTGCTGGGAGCTTAATTAAAAAACAAAGGGCCCCAATTTAAAGGCCATTACTATGCTAATGTGCTAAGAAGTGGGTAGCGATTAAGCAGCTTTAAAAGGATGGCTGAGCTTGCCCTGGGGGCCGCAGAAGAGCCGCTGTTTATGCCATCCCACCGTTACCGGCACTGCATACAGAAACACGCTCATAAGCACATATGTTATTGGGTCGTTTTTTACACGGCTGTTACGTTAATATCGCTGCCGTGAGGGTGTAACTGCGCTCTCATTGAGGTTTGCCTTTCTCCTTCCTTGTCATGGTCCTCAGGGGCGTGTGAAAACTTTCTGAAGATATGCCAAGCATTTCATCAGGATGACATTTCATTCTGACAGTAAAAGCTGATGGCTCTCTGTGTCATAGCACACGTTTCATTCTTCATTACTTGCTATTAATATTCTCATTTAATTTTACTCACCTTACTGACAGGAACTGTTGAAAAATCCTATTAATCGGCTGGCAGTGAGGTCACAGATGCCGAAAACTTGTAAGGGTGGTTTCTCGGGAAGCCGTGGGCCCGTTCGACGCCCATGCCCTCGCTTCTGGGTACGAGGAATGTGTGTTGCTAAGCACCGCCTCACCTGCTCTGATCTCTCATCCCGATGGACCTATGCAGGGATCCTGTTCATCAGGCGAGGCTAAGTGTCATCTCTCCAGTTAAAAGGTGGCATCTCTCCCAGTCCACACCGTGTATGCGTTCGGTGTGGGGGACAAGCTGAGCATCATGCGGGTGCCCAGCCACATGGGGAGTCCCTGTGAGAATTAGCTACAAAGCAGTTAAAACCTTTTCGGTCCCTCGGCATATGTGTGTGTGTGTGCCTGTGTGTGTGTGTGTGTGTGTATGAGTGTGTGTGTCTGTGCCTGTGTGTGTGTGTATCTGTGTGTGTGTGTGTATGAGTGTGTGTGTGTCTGTGCCTGTGTGTGTGTGTGTATCTGTATGTGTGTGTGCGTGTGTGTGTATGTGTGTGTATCTGTGTATCTGTGTGTGTGTGCGTGTGTGTGTCTGTGTGTATCTGTGTGTGTGTGTGTATGTGTGTATGTGTGCGTGTGTGTGTGTGTGTGTGTGTGTGTCTGTGTGCATCACCCCGAACAACATTGCTTTTTCCCACCCACACACTGACACTTTAACGCCGAACGTTATTTATTTTGTCTGCGTCTGTCGCCCCCCCCACTTTTGACCAGTTTCATTATGAAGGACTTACCTCTTTTAAGCAGCTCTGGAAGCATGTAAGCCTTCGGGGGGTGGGGGGGGGGGCTGCAAACAAACGATAGTCGGAGGGAGAGAGACAGAGAGTGTGTAAGAATGAGTGAGAGCTGGTAATTATGTCAGAGGGATCCCTCACAGCTATCCAAAGAGATTATCCCCCGCCCCACGAAACAGCGTTACGTGTGGGAAAAGGCTAAATCAATATTGAACTTACACCAGCCCAAGCTCGCTGGTGGGTCCCAAAACAGGGGGGTTCTTATCAGAAAATCTGCGCGTACAGGTGCTTGAGGTGGGGAATGGTGGCTGAGATCTGGGTATGAGGGGAGTCCAAGACCTTGAAAGGAACCCTGTTGTAAGGTTCTGGCCCCCGCCTACCAATGCCCAGCCCCCTCCCAAGCAGACCAACGCCGCATACGTAATGTGGCCCCCCCATTAAAAGCAGGCAGGGTGCCCGCCCCAGAAACACATCCCCCAGGTGGGACACTCCAGCTGGTACATTTTTAAAATTATTTTTTATAAACCTTTTGGGAAAGAGTTTTTTTTTCCGAGGATGTGCCCCTGAGACCCGGCTCGCCATTTCAGCAGCCTGAAGGGGCTGGTGCAGTAGCGGGAGCATGGACTTGATTGGCTTTTTGCCACGCTGAGGCAAAACGGGGATCTGCAGAGGGGCAGTGGCTAGATGCATATTCTCCTCAAATGGTGAGGGTGTCTTTCCAGGTTAAAACCCAGCAGGTCGGCTCTCATTCTCCCCAACATGAAATATGGGCTTCACAGTGTGGCGTGGCCCCCTCAGCACCATGTGGGCCTGGGGCGGGGGGGGGGGCATGTTTGTGGCCTGCCCCCAGCCCCGAGGCCCAGCCATCACCAGGTTGTCTTAAAGAGCATTCTTCGAGGGCTGACCTCCTGCGGTTTCAGACTGCTCCACAGTCCGGCTCCTGTGTCATTCAGGGCTGGGTTTACCACCCCGTCCCCCCCCCCCATTCGATTGTGCCCAGACCAGCAGGAGGCCAAGTGACTGTGTCTTTCAAAGGGGAGGGCAGCTTAAATCCCCGGTCCAGCGCTCCCCTGCAAACTCCCCTTGTTCCCCTGAGGAGGATTTACCTCTTCTGGCTACTTGTGAAAGGCTTTCCCTGCCCAAGCGTGTGGGGGCCGCCGTTCTCCTAGGGAGGCGTGGTTGCCATGGCGGAGGCGTCACGCATGGACATTCCATCTGAACCCCGCTGGGACGGGCCAGAGGCAGCCCACGGCCAGGGGAAAAGTCAGGATTAAACTCCGGTACAAAGCCGGACAGGAAGATTCCAGAAGGAACAAATCGGAATTACAGGGGGGAAAATAATGTGAAGTGACAGAGAGTGGAAATAGAAAAATAATGGCTTATGAGATTAACGTGGAGAATGGTATTTCAGAAAGGAAAGGAAAAATGTTTTCATCTGGGTGAGAAGGCTTAAACTGGAGGAGTTTTGTAGGTGAATGAGGACGCCAAGGAACGTGAGGCCGTCAGAACGAGTGATTTTCCTCCAGTATTCCCCATCAGCCAGGAGTGTCTGGTGTGAGGTGCCTGTCATTAGATAAACATTTGATTTGGGCCTGTGGAGTGAACATGACCTTTTTATCACTGGGTTTACCCCGCGCCCATTATTCCCAGTCTGAGGGTGGCCCAGTGGCCCAGTCCTGCACCTTTTTATCACTGGGTTTACCCCGCGCCCATTATTCCCAGTCTGAGGGTGGCCCAGTGGCCCAGTCCTGCACACCCGCCGCTGATGGCCTCTTTCTGGGTGCACAGTTTTATTTACTCTAATTATTTCCATTAAACTTTACTCGTCTGACAGGAACTGTTGGGAAACCCTGCCGATCGGCTGGCAGTGACATCACAGATGCCGCTAACTTGTAAAGATGGTTTCCCAGGTAGTCACTGGTACGTGACACACAGGTCCCACTGCCAGCCCGTAGGGTGCCCCTGCCCTCGCTTTCGGGTGCGATGAACGCGTGGTGCTAATCCCCACCTTATCTGATCTGGTCCCTCTTGCCGATGGACCCACGCGGTGATTCTAACATGGTTTTACCAGGCCCGGCAGGTCACTACGACTTCGGGTACCGCACCGGGCTCCTTTATCCACCAAGCAGCTCCCCAGCTGCCAGCCTGCAGCCTTAAGTGTTTCCATAGTAAAGCAGTAATCTCCTTAAACTATTAAAATAAGTCAGAGATTACTGGCTTTCATAAAACCCAGCTTTGCCAATATGTACAATCCATTTGTCGTTCGCCTAGTGGAACATTTTTAAGAGCTGGAACGTTCTGTGACTGTTGACCTGCCGACTTTTGAAAAACGTCTCACAGTTCCATGATGGGCATGCAAGTGGGGGGTGGGGGGGTTGCCGTTGCCTCCAAGGTTGATGGTTCGAAGCCCTTACCTGTTGTGTGTGTGTGTGTGTGTGTGTGTGTGTGTGTGTGTGTGTGTGTGTGTGTGAAAGAGAGCCTCGCATGTTCCTCATGTGCTGTGTAGGTTTTCTTCAAATGACATGCCAGTTCTCCAGTCGCTCCCCCCCCCCCCGCTTTATGCCCTGTGCTGCCTGAAATAGCCTCCCGAGACCTGGATAAGCAGGTTGAAGGTGGATAATCCCACAGTGTCAAATTATTCTGTTTTCATATTTAGAGTTCACCTGAAGGAGTCCTTCACAAGCTTAGAAGTAGGTCTGTTAATCATAAATAACTGACCCGAGTCTAGGTCATGCCCTGCCTGTCAGTCTTCACCTTCTGCTGGGAAACATGCTCTGTCTTGTGGCGAGAGATTCCCAGTGGTCCTTGCAGTATTCGCCCGGACGAAGGCAGAATGCTGCCAGCAAACAGCTCGACCTTTACACTCAGCCTCCCATATTCATGGCTGGAACAATAACTGTAGCTGCGTGTCGATCTCGCATAGTTGTACAGAAACGTACTATTACAGAAGGATAGATGCATCAGGTGTGGGTCATTATAGAATTAACAATATGTACGGAGATCCTGTTTCAGTCATGAATGTGGCCATTGTGTACAATCATGACAGTTCTTACCACCCAGGTCCTGCCTGCTCTTTTTACAGTCGCATGTGTTTGTCAGATGTCAAAGTTAGCATGAAACTGGAATTTACACTAGTAGTGGTGGAATATACTGGAATCCAAGTAAATAACACTGAATGGAAAGGGATGTTAGCTTCATTAGCAAAAGGGTTAGCATTGGTACTCATGGATTTTAGCATTTGTAGCTACGAGGTTAGCATTGGCCAAGTATGTGTTAGCATCAACAGGAATGAATATTAGCATTGATGGTTATGGATTCTAACATCACTAGGACTAAGAGGCAAATGTTAGCATGTAATTATGGATTGTAGCATCCATAGGAATGGATGCTAACAGAGGAAGGAGGAGATGTTACCATGAATAGGAAAAAAATAGTAGCATGAATTGGGAGTTTCAGTTCGTTTCCAGTTTAAGGAGATATTTAAAAATGGCTGCTGGAGAAAAAGGTGCATTTGTGAGCTGAACAGCGTTTGTTCCCGTTCGTTTATTTTATTTGGAAGATGCTCTTGTCCAAGACGACAAACGACAAACCCTCACAATCCTCTGCCCCATCAGGTTGTTCGCCACCAAATGCAGCGGCTGCCGGGAGAAGATCGCGCCCACCGAGTTTGTGATGCGCGCGCTGGAGTGCGTCTACCACCTGGGCTGCTTCTGCTGCTGCGTCTGCGAGCGCCAGCTGCGCAAGGGCGACGAGTTCGTGCTGAAGGATGGCCAGCTGCTCTGCAAGAGTGACTACGAGAAGGAGAAGGAGCTGCTCAGCTCTGTCAGCCCCGAGGACTCTGATTCCGGTGAGGGGCGGTGGGGAGGGGGGCGGGGGAAGGTCGGCACTCCTGAAAGTTTCACATAGCGGAAGGGGGGCCATATTAAACGATGACAAAGGCTGGGATCGGACCCCCTAAGCGGGGGCCTGACATGGCATGGCCTTGCTGTGTTAGCTCTCCCGCCCCGAGCACTGGAGGAAGCTGGAATCCCTGCTCATTGCGCTGACTGATGGCGGTGTTCTGCCCGAGCCGGGGAGAGGGCGCGCGCTCCTTATCTACTCCTCCCTGTCATTCACTCCTTCACCACAGGGCCTCCTGCCAAGCCTTCATGTTCGGCTCCATCTGGTTCTCATTTAGCTGGAGACCAAGGTCAGGAGATTTGTCGGGCCCATCTGGGCGAGTCCTTGCCCCCCAGTCCCGGGACTCACGTCTGCCCACCACCGAGCTCGAAACACAGCGGGCTGCTTCCCCTTTTCTCTCTTCACCCCGACGTGCCGAGCAGGAGTCGTTAACACGGAGCCACGCTGACCTCGAGGCGTCGGCGTCCCGTTTGCCTCCCTGTCAGTCAGCTGCGGAGCGAGCCAGGGGCGGTGGTATTAAAAGCAGATGACAGCGGATGAAAACATTTTTACGCCCCCCCCCCACCACCATCTTGCTTGTGTCTGCCAATATTTGCAGATCCCCCAAATGATTTGCTGGTTTAATCACCAAATGCAGCGGTTCTTAGTGGCAGGACGATGCAATGACTCTCTGAGGCAGGGCGATGCAACAGGGCGGTGCAATGGTCCTTGGATGCAGGACGATGCAATGGTCCTTTGTGACAGAACGATGCGATAACTCTTGGCAACAGGGCGATGCAACGGCCCTCGTAGCAGGGTGATGTGGCAGGGCGGTGCGATGGTCCTCGGTGGCAAGGCAATGTGACGGCCCTTGGTGCCAGGGCGATGTGACGACTCTTGGCAGCAGGGTGATGCAATGGCCCTCAGTGGCAGGGTGATGCAGCAGGATGGTACGATGGCCCTCGGCGGGATGGTGATGCGACAGCCCTCGGTGTCAGGGTGATGCAACGGCCCTCAGCGTCAGGGAGATTCGACGGCCCACGGGAGCAGGGCAATGCGGCAGGGTGATGTGACAGCCCTCAGAGGCAGGACATGATGTCCCTCAGCAGCAGGGCAATACAATGGCCCTTGGCAGCAGGGCTATGTGGCAGCCCTTTGTGCCAGGGCGAGATGTGAGCCCCTGGTGGCGGGGCGATTCGACAGCCCTTTGTGCCAGGGCGAGATGTGAGCCCCTGGCGGCAAGGCGATGCTACAGCCCTTTGTGTCAGGGCGAGATGCGGGCCCCTGATGGCAGGGTGATGCGACAGCCCTTTGTGCCAGGGCGAGACGTGAGCCCCTGGTGGCAGGGCGATGCGACAGCCCTTTGTGCCAGGGCGAGACGTGAGCCTCTGATGGCAGGGCTATGCGACAGCCCTTTGTGCCAGGGCGAGACGTGAGCCCCTGATGGCAGGGCTATGCGACAGCCCTTTGTGCCAGGGCGAGATGTGAGCCCCTGGCGGCAGGGCGATGCGACAGCCTTCAACAGCAGGGAAATATGGCTGCTCTCCGTGGCAGCAAGATGCGTTGGCCCTCGGTGGCAGAGCGATGTGACGGCTCTCTGCGGCACTGCATGGAACCCAGATTAATGCAACGGGGCGCCTTTCCAGCACATGAACTCGCAGAGTCATGCGCCTTTATTTTCTGCTTTTTCTCTTTTTTTATTGCAATCATTATTTCATTATGCATAATGGTTATCATTTTGTAAGAGATGAAACTTTGATCCACCGAACAATAAACAGAGTGCCCCCCTCCCGGGCTCATAATAATTATGAAAGCAGCAGAGCGATTTAGCCGGAGCGGCTGGAGACTTCAGCTCAGGGAGGGGGGTTGCTTTCGTCGGGAAGTTAAATGAGATTGCTGACGGAAAGCGCCGATGTTCCCTGTGCTGAGGGATTGTTAATATTTGGGGGATTATTTTTCCCTACAGCTCTCTGCTTGTGAACAAAACATCTTAAAGCTCCAGGACTGCAGCCTGTGCTGAGGCCTCGTGTCTCACCAGCGCAGAGGCAAGGGACAGGTCTCCGTCCTCTTTTGACTGTTTTTTTAAAATTATTTTTAACTTGCCTCAGAAATCATGTTTATGCGCATTTTTTCCAATCCTTCCAGCCCACATCCTCCATGAAAATGGACCCGCAAATGTACGCGATTCTTATCAAAGATTTATTTTGTGCAAAACAGCTGAAATACCGCACGGTGAATTATTAACAGCGCAGCCTGGTGACAAATGGACGTGTTTGCCTCATGGCTGTGCACGTTTCTGGGAGCCTGATAATGTATGTGGCCCGATCGCTCAGTACCAGACTGATAACGGAGTATTAGAACCACATGTCTCGACTCTTCTCGTTATGCTGCACTTGTGCGGAGTCTAATTCCCCGTGAACTTAAAAGAAAAAAAAAATCATCATCTGTCGAAGAATTGTGATTTTAAAAACATGTCCGTCCCCTGCCAGTGAGATGGAAAAATAATGGCAGTCATTTTTTATACTGTACGTGTTTTTTTTTTCCTTCCCTGCAGACAAGAGCGACGATGAGGATTTGGACATCAAGCTGGAGAAGGGGTCAGGGGGCCAGGGCAAGGGGGATGATGGGAAAGACCCAAGGCGGCCCAAGCGGCCACGCACCATCCTGACCACGCAGCAGCGCCGCGCATTCAAGGCCTCTTTCGAGGTCTCCTCCAAGCCTTGCCGGAAGGTGAGGCACCGGGGTTTGTAGGCATAGCACCTCCCTGCTGGTGTGATTGGGAAAATGTGTGCGATGTAGGAAGTCTGATCTGGAGTGCCGTGGTTGTGCAGAAAAGCATTCCCATCGGTGGGCACTGAGGTGGCCTTGAAATCCTGGCCTGATTTGTGCTGCAGTCCGCCGCTGCCTGCCTGAAATTGCATATTTCCAGTAAGACTGGATAATGCACTAGATCCTGCGACCTTCTCGGACACCTCCGTGTGTGTCGCAGGACTTCTGCAGAGTCAGGGGGGAGGGGTCGAGGCCTCCAGTCGGTTCCTTGTAAATTGGTCCCATTCAAAACATTTCAGCTGCATCAAAGGGCAGCTTTTAAGTGGCTTTGCAACCCACCAGGCTGCGTGGTCGCATGCCGGCCGCTCCTCTCTCCAAGTGCTGCTCCAACAGAGCCAGAACATTCTTCCGACCGCAATTCCAGCCCCCCCCCCTTCCCCACCACATCCCTGAAGATTCAAGACCGAAAACCACGTGGCTTTTTCAGATAGAACCCGAAAAGTCGCTTGGGGGGAGGGCCTGCTGGGTGTGTTGACTCCCAGGTGGGTGAGACGTTCTGTGTGACCCCCCCTAGGTGCGGGAGACACTGGCGGCGGAAACCGGCCTCAGCGTGCGAGTGGTGCAGGTGTGGTTTCAGAACCAGAGGGCCAAGGTGAGAGCACGCCCACCTCAGCCAATACTCACACTCACACCTCTCACCCCCTCCACACACATATGCCCCGTCCATGCACCGTTCACCTCTGATTGCGGACCGGAACTTCATTTGGGTTGCTGCGCACGCCCCTGGTTCACCGCGGGGTGTGCCTCTAGGAGGCGACCATCCATTCTCATGCCACACCAGGAGCACGCTGGCTTCAGGCCTTTTTCTCATTCTCTCTTCTCCTCCAGATGAAGAAGCTGGCCAGGAGACAGCAGCAGCAGCAGGAGCAGCAGAACTCACAGCGGCTCGGACAAGGTGAGGAGAGGCCTCTGAGCGGGTGGGGCTTAGTGCCTGGTTCTCTTGTATGCTGGAAGTGTCATGGTAACCCGGGGCAGAT
>JAAGVU020000040.1:2507643-2526324 GCA_011763525.2 Mormyrus iriodes
GGGGGGGGGGGGGGGGGGGGGCGGGGGGGGGGGGGGGGGGGGGGGGGGGGGGTGGTGGGGGGCGTGGGGGGGGGGGGGAGGGGCTTAGTGCCTGAAGGGGCAGAGGTTACTATCCAGAGAGAGAGGGGTGGGACTTAGTGCCTAGAGGGGCAGGGATAACTGCCCAGAGGGAGAGGGGTGGGGCTTAGTGCCTGGAGGGATAGGCGTTACTGCCTAGAGGGAGAGGGGCAGGGTTTAGTGCCTGGATGGGCAGGAAGCAGGGCATGGCACCTGGCTGAAGGGGTGGGGTTTGGAGCCTGAATGGAGGGAGCAATGCTTAGTGCCTGGGTCCCTGCCCACCACATCTGCCATAGAGCAGGTCTCCCCCACTGTCAGTGTAAATGACGGGGAATTACAAACTATCTGTAAAATAAGTCTCAATCAACCCACTGAGGAAAACAACTGCTGGCTTGCCTGGGAGCGACGTATCGTCGCGGTTTAAGCTGGTCAGGTGATACCTCTATAAAGCTGGATTATTTATTGCAACAGGCCAGGTTCAGTAACTAGCTCAGGGGTGTGAGATCAGATCACTGCTTTGGACGGGGGCCAGGCAGCTTCGGCTCCTCAGCCCTTGATGTTAGCTGCCATGGTACCTGCTGCCTAAAGAGATCTAAGAAGGAGAAGGTAATTAATGAAAATCCAGAGCCCTGCCTGGCTGCGTCAAACAGAATCAGAGATAGATGTGAAACACGATGAGGTGTTAAACTGTATTATTTGTCATATTATTTGTAGAGATTAGTTTATGGAGCTTAGATGATGTTTTGGCCGGGATGATGTCAGATTGTCAGGAAAAAGGAGGACGGTGTGGCTTGTCCATCAAGGGGAATGGTCTCTCAGAGAGACCCGAAAACGTGCTGTGTTAATGGCCATTCCACTGTCTGCGACCAGTGGGGGAGGGGGGCATGTGCTGGGGTGGGCTCCATCTTCTGCCACTGGCCCTGAGTCCCCAAGTGGCCAACCGCAGAGATCAGGTGGCCTGTTTAAAAGAAAACAAACACGCACACACACACACAGGCACAGACACACACAGACACACACACAGACACACACACACAGGCACACACACACACACACACGCACACAGACACACACACGCACACAAACATATACACACACACAAACACACACACACTCACATACACAAACACACACACATACACACAAACACACACACACAAACACACACACACACACACACACACACACACACACACACACACACACACACACACACACACACACACACACACGCACACACACACACACACACCTGTGGAGTTTGAGCAGATAATTTTACCCCAGTCACATTATACTGATGAGAACGACCAGCTGTTACGAGATTATAACAGGTGTACACAATTACAATGACAGTTTCTTATTAGACAATAAATAAGGTGGTTATAAGAAAACGAAACAGTAAAGGCCTGGCTGATTAGGGCTGTTTATGGTGTTTCCCCATGTGGGCAGCTCTACTGGGAAACAAAACCAAGTGGAAATTAACCACAACCCCCAAACTGGTCCCAGTAGAAGACTTGAGGCCTCGAAGCAGCTCCTTATCACGTGTTTGTTCTGTGCCACAGAGGTGATGTCTAATCGCATGGAGGGTCTGATGAGCTCGTACACGCCGCTGGCCCCCCCGCAGCAGCAGCTGGTGGCCATGGAACAGAACGGGTACAGCACGGACCCCTTCCAACAGGGCCTGACCCCCCCACAGATGCCGGGCGACCACATGAATCCATATGGTGAGATACAGACCTCACCCCTCCCCCTCCGTCTCACAGCCACCACAACACTGTCACTGTGGCAGTGTGCTCAGGAAAGTTGCCCCCCCTGCAATCTCACCACCACCAGACAGCCCCACATAAGCTGACATAAACACAGTCAGACCAGCATGTTAGCCTCGTGCGCGTGTGCAGTTTGTCGGCACATCCTGTCCTGCATTGCCACGACCCTGAGCTGTAAGTAAGACGAGGAATTCTGGGAAGGCACGTACGAGCCATGGGACGTGTATGGTAAATGGCAGTACATGAGCGGTACAAAGTGAACGCGACCGTAGTGCCGCCGTGCTGTCAAGGGGCAAACATCACTCATTTCAGGCAGATGGTCTTCTTAAGGCTGGACAAGCAGGGGGCACTGTGCTGCAACACCATGATCAGCTGGTTTCAGGTTCACATCCCTGGAGGAGATCTGGGTCCTTTGGGAGCGTTTCAGGTTGCTTTGATGGATCTGCTGAGGGAATGGATGTGGATGGGAATTTCTGCTGATGGAAGCACTCACCGACTGTGGTAGAGTGCAGAGATCCGTGCGTGCCAAAATTTAAGATCTGGAGTTTCGGTGGATCAGTGGCTGGGTGAACAGGGCAGCAGAAAATTCCTCAGCATGATCCTCCGCATTCCGGAAAGATCCAGGCTGTTGCCTCTGCTTCAGGCCCCCGTCTCTCTCCCGGCCTCGTCTCCCATCTGCCCTAATTTCAATAGCGAAAGATAGAAAGGCAATAGTGCAGGCCGCTCATTAAAAATGCAGGCTCCACCAAGCTGTCCCTCTCCTGATGTAGCAGTGTTTCAGCCCGGGGAGCCCAATAAAGCCCGGTACAGGCAGAATTAAGGCTTCCATGGAGACAAGCAGTTAGGTGGCCGGTCTGGGCCGGTCTGGTGCCATGTGCAGCCACTCCCAGGTCAGCCGATGGCTCTGTGCCTGTCATGCTACGCCTGTCACGGCCTTATTCGCCGAGACATTCTTTCGGGGCTCAGTGACACATAATTAGAGTCCTCAGACCACAAGCCTGTCATTTAGAAAGTTACAGCTGATCGTTTTGTTGCTCTGACACCACAGTAAACAATGTCCCATTTTCATTTTTCACGACACATGGAATCCAAGAAGGTTTCCACCCCATGGCTAATCAAGGGATCCTGTGCTCGAGGCCGGGGGCATCCTTTTGGGGGCAAACTTTGGTCTGTCTGAACGTGACACCCCACTAACCCCCACCCCCCACCTTATCTCACCCCCACGACAGGAAGCGACTCCATCTTGCATGACATCGACAGCGACACATCCCTGACCAGCCTGAGCGACTGTTTCATGGCCTCCTCCGACGTGGGCTCCCTGCAGGCGCGCGTGGGAAACCCCATCGACCGGCTCTACTCCATGCAGAGCTCCTACTTCGCGTCCTGAAGGCGCCACTTGGGGGAAGTGGAGGGAACGGAAAGAAAAAAGCACATGGCTCGTGGAGGGACACGCCGGCCCTCTCGGGTCACATCTCCACCAGGGCAAAGAAAAAAGCTTAATTAAAAAGAAAAAAAAGACAAAAACCCATCACACGACTACAAAGACACAGACGATGGATGACCTTTTCCTCTGTCTCTGAGCCAAAGCACCGAAAACTGACTTGAAGACTTCACCCCCTCCCCCGAGGACACACGCGGGACGTTTTGCGTGCGCTTGCACCCGCCCACGTCAACGTGTGCGTAACCTAAGCCACTGATTTTTAAAAACCTCAGTCGATCAAATAAACACCCCATCCCGACCCCCACCCAAAGACAGGAGTGCAGGGAGGTGTCAAAGTGCATGAACTCATCATTACTATGTGAACATTCAGCCACAGAAGTGATTTATAAAAAAAGGAAAAAAGACTTGTGTGATTCCAAGATGAAAAAAAAGGTGTGGGCACCGTGTTTTCTTCTTAAAGTGTGTTTGGCGAAACGGCGGTAGGGCGTGTCAGTCGTTGTAGCTGCGTGACGGAGTGCCAGGGGCCCCCTTGAGGCCTGCGAAGAACAAGCTGTTCTGGGTTCGAATGTAAATAGGCAGGACTGTTCCAGCTTCAGTGGGTTGTGCATGTCAGAGTGGACTTCATGCTATTTATTAAAGTATAACGTGTTTCCGAAGGTACGTAAGGAACCGATAAAGCTTTATTTAAAAAAAACGTAAAGAGAGCGCCTCGCCATCACCCACGTGTATGTTGTTTAAACCCGTCTGTTCTTTTCCAAACTCGGCTGTAAGATCAGCGGAATTTGTGCTATTTATTCGTTTCATGCTCATTGAGACACTTCATCAGTGGTGCGTTTTTCTTGATGCGCCGATTTGCTAAACTACCAAAGTTTGTTGGTACTATGAATAAACTCTGAGAGGAAAAATACTTGATCGTTTGTGGCAGCGTTTCATTGACAGCAGGCCCTGAGGATGAAGACCTCGCCTGTTTCATTCCTGCACACTGAACAGTTAACAAGGTGTCTAATCTTCCCTTGGAGATGGAAAATGGGGGGGGTTTGGAGGGAGAAAGGGGGAGATCTGGACTCGGGTGGGTGGGGGCATATGCCATTGCATGTTCAGTTCTGTGAACTGCCTCTTTGTATGACTTGTTACACCTTTCCTGGGATCAGTACGATGTTGAGTCCTTTGCAGAAAGGCTTGTGCCTTGAATCTGGGGGTTATTACCACACTCTGGCCATGATCTTCCCCCCGACAGCGAGTGTGTGCTGAGGAGCATTAATAAGAAGTTTATCAGCAGCTGTTGTGTAGGTCAGGGGGAATGTGTGCCCTCTGTAACTGGTACTGCCGTGTGGTACAACTCACAGCCCTGATTATGGCCCATGTGCACATCCAGCCTCAAAACACGCCACCGTACAAAACCCCCCGCGCCAAGAAATGAGGCTTCACGCGTCGCCGGGACAGACAGCATGTTGTATCCCTGTAGTTTTATGTTGGCTGAGCTGGGAAAAGCCAGCACTGTGGCATGAACTGAATCGTGTTAAAGTTTACTGAGCCACAAGACGTCTGTCTCTTATACTGTATGTAAAATTAGTTTCCAATGACTGAAGTGGGTAATTTTTGGGTTTAGACATACTTCAGAGGCGCTATCCCACTGGGTTCTAAAACTGCTGGGTTTGTTATCGAGATGCCAGCACTCCTGCCCTGTGTGTTTGGGGCCTGGGAATCTTTTCGGAAGGCGGTGAAGTGAGAGCCCAGACTGCAGCTCTGCACCAGAGGTCATGACCATGGTGGGTGGGGCACCGGGTGGTGCTCCTTGCACTTTCCCTGTCACCGGGGGCACCCCGCCGTCATCGGCTAGTGTCAAGTCCATCAGCTCCATGTTCCTCTTTCCAGTTCGTGGAGCACTCCCGTTTCGCTTTGGCGATGCTGCTGGCATGGCACGGGGGGTCCTGCGTGGGCCCTGGTGTGGCCCCAGGGGTCCAGTATGGGCCCCGACATGGCAGGACATAAGTTACCATATCATGGACACCTGAGAGACAGCAGTCCAAGCTGAGGACAGAAGGGTAGGGTGTGGCCCAGCATTTTAGGTCTCTGTGCCTTTGATCGGAAAGTTATTACTTAATATTATAATTTGTGCTTATTATTGCAATTATTACTTACTATCCATCCATCCATCAATCCATCCATCAGGGGGGTCCTCAGATTAAGTATGCAAAACGAAATTCATTTTACTCCCCTTGTTTCATGAGCATTTCCAGCAGTTTCTGTGACATCCGCCCATGGGCCCAAGTGTCTACACATCACTGAGCAGGTTAATCATTATTCCACGCCATCAGCAACAAGTGTTTCTGTGTAAAACCCAATAGCCCGGGTGGGCGGGAAGTGGTCCCGGTCCGCTAGCAAGGCGACGCGGAAGCCAGCAGACCACAGGAATTGGATGTCCGGCTATTTCCAGAGCCACATAACTCATGGCAATGCTAGGTTTATGGGCAGTGCCACCAGGGAGGGGGGTGGGGGTGAACAGACACGGGGGTGGATAGACGCTCAGGTAACCGCACTGCGTAAAAAGGATACAGCGATGAGGCAGGGAATGAGCCATGGGGGCGGTAACTGGGAGGCCTTTCGTCACATTAGATGGTCATGCCATCTTACCATGTGGCCTTCAGACTGAAGCAAGGCGAAATCACACAGATAAACAGAAATGAGGCTTTAGGTGCCATTTGTGCAGATATATTGGAATTCTTTTCACATATCCCATAAATGCTCTCCTTCAAGACATGCATATATACACACGTGAGAGTGAAGCCTGAGGTCTGAGCACAGCCACAGAGGGTCATTTTGGAGGGGGGGGGGGGGTTAAGGGCCAGATAGACATGTGGCTCTTCTGCCGAGGATGGGATTTGAACCAGTCACCTTGCGGTCACAGGCATGTAATCCTAACCGGCAGAGCTGCACAGTGCCTCCTGACTGGAGTGAATGGGAGGCCTGACGCTGGTGGGGGAGTGAACGGCCACTAAGTGTGTGTTCGCCTTAACTGGTCATAAATAACGCAGTATCTGTGAGATACTGGTGAGGCGGGGGGTAGGGCATCCTGCTGGAGGGGGCGGGGGTCACAGGGAAAGCTTCAGTCGACTTGGCCCATATATCTCCCGCTTATCCCCCTGGGATCTGACATCGCAGGGGTGGGGAGGGTCACCCCCCCCCCCCCCCCCCCCCCGGGAAGCGCACCGACATCACTGCAGCAGCCCGAGGTGCGACTGACTGCCCTGGCTCATAACACCTCCACAGTACCCCTGGGGGTCTGAGGCACCCTAATCAGCTTAGGAACCCCTCTGCGGCCCCATTGCCTTCGGTTAAATAGTACTCATATTTTTCCCGACTGGGGCCCAAACTCACACAAAGCTGTTAGGACAGCTGAAGGGCAGATCCCCGCACGTGGCTGCCGTCACTAACGTGTTGAGTTCGCAATTATTCCAGAAGAAATTTCTCATAGCTTTATTTTCCTGAGGTATCAAACAGCGTGTGCAGGGGCGGGGCCACGGGGCCACAGGGCCACTGGTCCCAGCTGAAAGCTTATTGCCCCCAGCAGTGCCCCCTCCCCTGCCACTCACCAATCCAAAATGTGCCTCCCACCTCAAAAAAGCCCCTGGTATCAACAAAAGAGGCACCTAATGTAATTAGGGTGTTTTTTGTGATGTGGGGTGTATTGCAGATGTAGAACAGGATCACTGCAGGTAAGCGACATCACAGAGTGCTAATGCAGAGTGACGTCACAGAGTGCTAATGCAGAGTGACATTGCGGAATGTTAACACAGAGCAACATTAAAGAGAGACATTGCAGAGTGCTAACACACAGTAACATTAAAGAGAGACAATCCAGAGTGCTAACATAGTGATATTGCAGAGCAACATTGCAGAATGTTAATGCAGCGTGACATTGCAGAGTGCTAATGCAGAGTGACATTGCAGAGTGCTAATGCAGAGTGACATTTCAGTGCTAATGCAGAGCAACATTGCAGAGTGCTAACAGTGATTTTGCAGAGTGCTAATGCAGAGCAACATTGCAGAGGTCTAACATAGTGATTTTGCAGAGTGCTAAAACACAGTAACATTAAAGAGAGACAATGCAGAGTGCTAACATGTTGATATTGCAGAGTGCTAATGCAGAGCAACATTGCAGAGTGTTAATGCAGCGTGACATTGCAGAGTGCTAATGCAGAGCGATATTGCAGAGTGCTAACGCAGAGCAACATTGCAGAGTGCTAACATAGTGATTTTGCAAAGTGCTAATGCAGAGCAACATTGCAGAGTGCTAATGCAGCGTGACATTGCAGAGTGCTAACGCAGAGCAACAGTGCAGAGTGCTAACAGTGATTTTGCAGAGTGCTAATGCAGAGTGATATTGCAGAGTGCTAACATAATGATTTTGCAAAGTGCTAATGCAGAGCAACATTGCAGAGTGCTAATGCAGAGTGATATTGCAGAGTACTAACGCAGAGCAACATTGCAGAGTGTTATTGCAGCGTGACATTGCAGAGTGCTAACGCAGAGCAACATTGCAGAGTGCTAACAGTGATTTTGCAGAGTGCTAATGCAGAGTGATATTGCAGAGTGCTAACGCAGAGCAACATTGCAGAGTGCTAACATAGTGATTTTGCAGAGTGCTAATGCAGAGCAACATTGCAGAGTGCTAATGCAGAGTGATATTGCAGAGTGCTAACAGTGATTTTGCAGAGTGCTAATGCAGAGTGATATTGCAGAGTGCTAACGCAGAGCAACATTGCAGAGTGCTAACATAGTGATTTTGCAGAGTGCTAATGCAGAACAACATTGCAGAGTGCTAATGCAGAGTGATATTGCAGAGTGCTAACGCAGAGCAACATTGCAGAATTCTAACATAGTGATTTTGCAGAGTGCTAACGCAGAGCAACATTGCAGAGTGCTAATGCAGAGTGATATTGCAGAGTGCTAACGCAGAGCAACATTGCAGAGTGCTAATGCAGCATGACATTGCAGAGCGCTAACACAGAGCAACATTAAAGAGAGACATTGCAGGGCACTAACACACAGCAACATTAAAAAGAGACAATGCAGAGTGCTAATGCAGAGTGATATTGCAGAGTGCTAATGCCGAGTGACATTATAAAGAGACAATGCAGAGTGCTAGCATAGTGATATTGCAGAGTGCTAACACACAGCAACATTACAAAGAGACAATGCAGAGTGCTAAGAGAGTGATATTGCAGAGCGCTAACACAGAGAAACATTGCAGAGTGCTAATGCAGAGTGACATTGCAGAGTGCTAATGCAGAGTGACATTGCAGAATGTTAACATAGGGCTACATTAATGAGAGACAATGCAGAATGCTAATGCAGAGTGATATTGCAGAGTGCTAATGCAGAGCGACATTGCAGAGTACTAATGCAGAGCAACATTAAAGAGAGACAGTGCAGAGTGCTAACTCAGAGTGACGTTGCACAGTGCTTATATAGAGTGATATTGCAGAGCGCTACTGCAGAGTAACATTGCAGGGCAATAATTCAGAGCGACATTGCAGAGCAGTAATGCAGAGCGACATTGCAGAGCACGAATGAAGAATGACATCGCAGCGTGCTAACGCAGAGCGCCAACACAGAGCGCCAGAGTGTTACCATAAAGCGCTACGGCAGAGTGCTAACGAAGGCTGTTTACAGTGAATACCATCATGTTCATTACCTCAGGCATACTAGCATATGAAAGTAAATGAGGTGGGGGGGGCAGTTGCCACTGGACCAGTAAAGCTGAAGAGGATCCAGTCTCATCGACCGACCAACTCCTGGTAGAATACCTCACATTACAAAGACGACTAGTGCTTTAAAAGTCTATGGACAAGTCAAGTCGTGGTGCACAATTTGCTTTTTACATCAGCTGACTGGCTGTTTCAGCTTAATGCAGAATTAACTGCAATGACATGAAGAGAAGTTAAGACATCAACAGACAGCAACGCTCGTTAACTGCAGCTGGGCGGACATTGGCAGGGTGGCTGGGATTGGGAGCTTATGGGATCTATGCTCTCCCTTCGGCCCTGAGGAAGAATCAGTTTGTGCCTTTACTTAATGTCAAGAAAGTTTGGAGTAAAAATTGCAAAGAGACTTTTATCTGTGTGTTTCTGGAGATTCTGGTGAGTCTGTTACCGCTCCAGCAGGAGTATGATGGCCATTTATGGATGAACCAGGTGCAGGGTCCAGTGAACCTGTCATAGATCACATGGTCAGGATTAAGATCACGTTGTCAGTTATTCCCAGGTTTATGGGCGTCTGCTCCAGCACACGGAGGATGGAAGTGGGGCGTTATGGGGGTTTGGGGGGTATGCTATCTGGATCTCGTGGGCCGCTACTGCCAGACTCACGGGAGTGCTGCCCCCAGAATCACAGCTTGGATACTAATCGCGGTGAACAGAACATTGATTGTTTTTTGTTGGCACTGGAAATGTTACCAGAAGGATCACTGATGTGAGACCTTTTCACCTGCTGCTCCTGCGCTGAGCTCACTGAAATGACATCAAACCCCATCACTGAAATGACATCAAACCCCACCACTGTAATGACATCAAACCCCATCACTGTAATGACATCAAACCCCATCACTCCGCGCCACATCCTGATGAATCTCGCATCTTCATCATTTCCCCCATCGTGTTCTTTGAGGATCGATGCTTTACTCAAGAAAACATCAAGGTCAACGATGCACGTTTCCACCGGCTTCCACTTCTGGAAATGAGAACAGAGAGGAAGCAGCCAGAGAGGGGGGAGTGGGGCTGGCGCCTGGAAGCTTCTGTTGTGCCCCCTCCACTCCACCTTCCACCACTCCATCTCGTGCACCTCAGTTCCTCGGGTCCCTGGAAGAGCCACAGATTAACAAGGGGAGGGTGGGTCTCGGAACAAAAGCAAAGTCACTGTAACTGGATCTGGCCCACTCGCCACAGATGCACGCCGCTGCCGCCGACTGGGGCCTCTGTAGACCCACATAGGCCCTGGGCCCACATAGGAAATTAGCCTCACAACAATATTTTCTTTAGATTACAGAAAACATACATTTTGTACATCTGCTGGGCGACTGTAGGCTTGTAATCTATTTTTAATGTTTTCTTCTGAATACCACCCCCCCACACACTCCACAAATATTAGTACTGTTCACGACCCCTGTTTTGCCGAATAAATGGAGGTAAATTCCCTGCAGGCACCTTATAGGACGACCTAAAAGGTGCCATTTTGCCAGGGATCATGGAGACGATGTGCGCCCTCAAATTAATTAAACCTTTTTCATGAAATTTTTCCATTTTGAAAATTGTGGAGTGTTTTATGCGTATGTTTGTGTCTCTCTTCCTTTTCTCGGGATAATATATCTCCTAATTGATGTTTTTTGTGCTGGGTGTTTTTATTGCCATTGTCCCCGAGTCTGTAATTAGCACGGAGAGAAACCGCAGATTTTCAAGCCCTGTTATTTAAGCACTGCGTCAGAGAGACGATCTGGTGTGGTTTTAGGTTCCGAGCTGCCTGGAGTGCTTTAAGTTCCTGGTGAGCACGACCTGCAGGTTTCGCTGAGAGTCCATGGAGGGGGCGTGACCAGATGAGAGCCTTGAGTGGCTTTGGCGGTGTTGGCCAATCAGAAACCGGAGCAGCTCCTGCGGTGTTTTCCTGGCAGCACGACGCTAATGCTGACACTGCAGTATTTTATTTATGAAAACAAGCAGAGATGGGCGTCGTCCGCCCTGTGCCCCGGGGTGCTGATACATCTGCGGCTGACCAGGTAACGCTCCCTCCTCTGCCCTCTAACTGCCATTTCTCCCGTTCCTCATTTCTGAGGGTTATTAGCGTGTTTTTGTCAGACGGCTCTGGAATGTGGAGGCGCCGTTTGAAGTGTGACACGGAGAGCGGAGCCGCAGGCGCTGGGAGTAGATACCTGCGAAGCCCCAGGCGGCATTCGGGAGAGAGCTTCCCCCCACCAGCTCCCGCAGATGTGCTGGCAACGATGTTCATGATGTGACCGGCTGCATATCAGCGAGGCGAAAGGGCCGCTGGGCCAGGTGTGTCCCTGCAGATTTTGCCAGAACCTTCCATCTGGAGTCTTTTAAAGAGCCTAGCATCACCGCGAGCAGACACTAACAAACACACATGAAACACACTCACGCCCACATGCAGACACACAGATCTCAGATTTCTCTTGATATCACCCTTCTTTCTGTTCCGGTTTTAAAATCCTGCTCTTCCAGGTCATCCCGTCAGACAAAGAGCAGAGAGCGCCTGAATGGGGGGCGTGATGCAACCGAAGTGACGGCTGACTGTTGCAGTACCTTGTACACGAAAATATTCCATCTTATTTAGTTGACATGGTTATCAAAGGCAAATTATCTCCTGGAACTGTGACAATGGAACAGGAAATACTGAAGAAGCTCAATTAATACTGTTCTCATACAGGATGGTGTCGTCTCAAAAGAATGAAATTCACTAGGCCCAAAGACTGGCTTCCACACTATCATTTGAGTAGGTAATGAGAGACGATTGTTTACAGAACTGAGTATTTATAAATATGTATTTTTCAGCACCCTGAATGAAATATTCATGGACCGCAGAATGCGTACGGCTGCTCTTCAGAAGCAGGCCAGGAAAAGCCCCTGGATTATAACGCGTTCCTCCATTCATGAGCCGATCACGCATACCCACTTCCTCCCATAGTAAACACCGATATTAAATAAACGGCCCGTGTTTTCATCACCGGTGTCTCGCAATCCTGCCAAAGCAAGCTTTGCTCCAGGGCTAAATAATCAGCATCCTGTTTAAGTCAGCCACCGCACTCTGGGCTGAGGAAGGGCACAGTCACCGCGTGGGGCTTAATTACGCCTCTTATATCGTTTTCATGCTTATTCAACATGGCACCTCCTGCTGTTATTTAACGCCCGCTTTCCTGTAATAGTTGGGGGGGGGTCAACCCCCCTGCCACCAGTTCATGACTTAAAAAGTCATGTCTAAAGACCCAAAATCTGATGAAGCAGCTGTCAGGATTTCAATTCCGTTTCTACGGGAATCCATTTATTCAGCCGACACTGTTATCCACAGAAACATATATTGTATAGAATGCTGGGTCAGAATGAGATTGGGCTGGTTAAAAACCTTTCTTGGGACCCGATGCCAACATCTCTCAGTAGAACCCTGGATCTGAACCAGCGACCTTCCATTCACAGACAGGGCATCCCTAACCCGCTGAGCCGCACACCAGCCCTTACGCTTGATGTCCTAATCTCTGGCCCAAAAGAGTGAGAACAGCTTAGTGGCTGACATTTCACTTTTGTGGAGAGGAGTAAACATGTCACCGTTATTGTCTGTCCAACGATATCACCTGATCTGTTCGCCCCTCCCCCCTGGGAAAATACTCATCCAGCAAACAGATAGTTGCCCCTCGTGTCAGACTGGATGACAGTGCAGTCTGCCTGGGCCTTTCAGGTGTCCAAGGAGGGGGCTATTACCAAGATATAGGGCAAGCTTACAAACTGAGACCCATGCAGCCTTTTGGGTCTGGGATAGAGTGTGGGAAGCTAGTAGCCTACAGGTTAACATCCCAGACTTGGAGGGTTGACTGGTAACCTGAATCGTTTCGTTGAAATTGTTAGCTTTAGTTAGTAACAGTAAAGTGCGTCCAGCACCTTGGATCCACTAAACAAACTGAAATTAGATAATAAATGTACGGCAATAGTAAATGAAACTGGCAAGATTATTTACGTCTCTTATCCACTGAACATTACCAGCTTCAAATTTTATAATGTTTCATAATTCTCTGTTACCAAGGAAATGTGTCTCTAAAGCTGCTTTTTTAAAATTTTTGCCCTGAAAGCTGTTTGTTTTAGAGCCACATTGTTCCATCAAGTGAACTAATTGTGGGCCTTATTCTTCAGAGTGTTTTGAGCAGCGTGCAGAGCTGGGTTTACTGCACGGCCGCAGATTCCAAGCCAAACGATTTTGCTTGTAGTTTCTCAGCATGACGCCTTTGATTATTAGCTGGGATTTGGCCCTGTTTTGTGCTCTGTTGTGGCACATCCCAAATGCCCCCTTTGTGCATTGATCAGACAGTCAGCGCTCCTTAAAAGGTCAAGAGGGGTCAGGTGTGGCCTGGGGTCACCGGGGAACGCACCATAAATTCAGTGCCCGTAAATGATCATGTTACAGAAACTAAATAATTCCTTAATAACCATAATTAAGCTGACCTCACAACATCTGATCTGTTATGGCAACATGGGGGCAGTGGGGGAGTAAGGCATGGCCAGTAACGCTGTGGACCGTATGGTGTTTTATAGGGAGATGTTCACGTTCCCGGAACAACACAGGCCTCCCCAAGCTCCCAGCACTCCCCCAGGATAAGGGCCTGACTGCCAGGCACCCAAGAAGTGAGCGGATCCATCCATAGAGCGGCATTGAGAGATATTCTGAGGCCTCACAGAGCTGATCAGAATCAGAAAGATCTTAGCTGGCTGAGCAAAGGGCAGGCCGGGGACAGCCGTCGAAAGGGATCAGCTGCTGAACGGGTTTCTATACTCAAACACACTTAACACACCTAACCGCACCCAGCTGTACCACCCACCACTTCATGTCATACACAGATTAATGAGTAAATAGATACCAGATTCAATTCCACAGTTGTCCCCTGGTAACCCTATTAACAATAAAAGGAATTTGCCTTGGTGGGTGTGCGCCGGTATAACATATAACATGCGAAACAGTTTACAAGTTTGTAGGCATAAAGCTTAGATACACATTTACACTGAGGCAGAGCAGCATGGGATGCAATAATGGGTGAAACAGACAAATAAAATAGAGATTATGCAGCAAAGGCTGGAGAGAGGATCCGTCACTGAAGCTCGCTTCCCAAAGCTCCCTGTCCCTCTCTGCTCTTACCCTGATGGTCCCAAATTTAAGCCCTCTTTAAATTTTCACATCGCTGGTAAATCTATTATAAGCATTTTTTACACAATAAAACCCTTCTGGTCTCATTCCGTGCTTATGGTTCCCCTTCAGTGGTAAAATAACCCTTAAAGAAGCCCGAAAATTAGCTCTCCTGATTTAAATAATGCTCCCGACGGGGCAGAATTTGAAATGAGACCATTTCAGTGGTAATACTAGGCTAAAATAATACTTGTCTTAACATGATGCCAAAATGGGAGGAATATTTCCCCTGTCACACCTTTGATCGGAACTTTATGTGAGGCTGGGGACAGAAAGACCCCCCCCCCCACATGCACACACATACAGTCCTCAGTCCTTAGGGAACCTCTCAGCCATGTTCGACAGGGATTAGCATCAGGAAATCGATGCGAAACAATGAAAAAGGCAGAGATCCAATCTACTGACCACTCAATTATTTAAGCCCCCGCTCCTTGCCCCCAGAGCGGCGGGGCTGTTAAACGGCCCTTTAATGGCGTGTGGCTAAATGACAGGCGGGCTGGAGCCAGGCCTCGTTGACCTGTGTGATTGGCTTGATGACGGATATTTTTCCCTGGGTAAAACGACTGACCCTTTAATGGCGTCACAGGACACCGAGTCCCAGTTTAGCAGAGCTGTCTTTCGCTATGAGGTCAATGACTTCATTACTGTTATTAATACACCATTATGCTGAGGAACTTCCCTGCTACGCTAGTTGTGCTAATTCTATGCTAATGCTACGCAGTTGATATACTGATCTTAATACACCTGTGCTAGAACGTGCCCTGGCTCCAGGAATAATGGAAGATACCACCCTTTGAGAGCTGAGAGATTTCCACCACTCACAGTGTCCACACAGCTGCGAGTTTTAATCCAGGAGAGATGCAATGTTCATAGTTTACAGGCACCTTCCATAGATACGGCCCATCAGGGGACGAGAGCAGGTAAACTGCCCCGGGGAAGAGCTGTACTCAGGCGGGGAAGCTGGGGTCAAATGGTCAGGGGCGTGAGCCGGTGATGGCTGGTTCTGTTTTTGGCAGCAGCCCCGCTGTCATACCCTTAAGGAAGATCACTCTGAATATGCAGGAAATTTATGGGTGTGTTTGTACATATGCGTGAAAAATTATGTCAGTTTGAGAAAAGCGTAAACCGTAAATCCCCAGTTTACTGCACTAACAGCCTGGCACAGAGGTATAGATATGCAGGTTCTCAGCAGCGTCATGGAGCTGACCTACACTGTAAGAAACAAGAACCTCCAGCGTATTAAACTCATGGCCACCTTCAGGTCTGATTTATGCTAGAGTTGCTACATTAACTGCTACAGGTCACAAACTCACTTTGGATCTTTGAACGTGTTTTTTGCTCTTTTGAGCCTTTCTCCAGCGTTCGTTGTAGGCATTTGACTTGGGATTCTAAGGTTTGCTCTGGCTCTCTAGTCAATGATGTATCATGTGAAGGTTCTGGAAGCCTAGACCTGATGTTTTTTTCTGCAGGAAATCATTCGTTAAAAGGGTTCAGGAACAGAATCATGGCAACATTTCTGCTGACATCATACTTACATCATTGCATTTATGGCGGCAAACGTCCAGGCCTAATAAGCTCATCGCTCACAGAGGAATCCTTATGCAATCTCATTCATTTTTCACACCCAAATGTGCAACTTTTAGGTCTTACTGGAGTACGGACTTCAAGACGTCTGTGAATTTGTGGAAACTAAAGACCATGTTATTATTCCATAACACAATGGATGCAATTCAGTTTATTGGACAGATTGCACACCAATGATTACCTTGGTCTCAGAGCTTTCAACTGTTGACTAATATCTCGGCTAATTTGAGATCAGATGCATGATTTATCGCCTCTGTTCATACTGCAGCCATTTTGATTAGCTTCACTCAGAAAATCTAAGAGCTGAAAGATCATTTTTGCCGGCAGTCAGTGGCGCTTCTCAGGTTTCTGCCCATTCAGAACCCTGATCGCCTTCCTTTCTGCATACGTGCAATCTATTTATTTTGGTTCAAATTCTTTATTTGTTCAAAGTAATTCAGTATCAGTGTTGATCATCTTTTACTTTCTACTTTATCTTTACCAGTAGAAGGTACAGCGTGGAATCTGACAGCTTTCCATGGCTTACACCTTTTCAGGTTAGTTATTTACAACATAAATCACTTAATGCCTTTATGCTAAACAAAATTACTCTTTGAGTTCTTACTCGCTAACAGATTCCTTCTGTCACACTTGAGACAAAGACCTTTCTATCTCCTGTAATTTTCATCTGAGATATATATATATTTATATATTTTTTTTTATTATTATTTTTTTTTATATATCAACAGTCAGTTTTAGTACCAGAGATAAAATGTCTTTGGTTTGCCCGGTGGCTATGGAATCTGCCACCGGTTTATGAAAGGTCTGCCCCCCCAGAGTGTCCTGTGCAGGATAGGTGACAGCTCTGCACGCAGGGGTGGCACTGTGACCAAGCCCCCCCCCCGAGCCCCCCATCCTGCATCCTGCCTGGCAGTTTTATTAGTGGGCCCTATATATCCCAAACTGATCCCCGATTAACTGTCACTCAGTACATCATTTCCAAAAGGTTAGCATGCTCAAACATATCGATTTTTTAAAATATCTCTTCCTAAATGCTGCTCCCTGTAATTAACCCGGGGGGGGGGGGCAGGAGACAGGGTCAGGAGTCCCAGGTGAGAGATGGTGCCTCAGCGCAGCAGCTCAGGACAATAAGGTTAATCGCCATGGCGGACCAGCAGCTGATCGCTCTTCGGCCCAGTATAACGAAGACGGATTTCCAGATTCACCAGTCGGGTGCAATAAAGGAAGCAAACATGACCTTTCAGGTCCTGGCTGCTGAATAAAAACAATTATCAGTGTGGGGGCGTTGACATCAGTCCCACAAGTCCTGCCAGTCGCTGACGTCCAGCTGGGAGGTGTCACGCAGACGCCCAGACCTTACTCCTTTGCCTCCCGTGTAGCTGCCTCCCCTCCAGCACATCCTCCGAGACCCCGTCTCATTGTGCGATTGTGGGCTCCATCCCTGATCTGGGATCTCGAAAGCTTTTTCAGTTGAAGCGTTAAGGCCTTGATGTCCACCCCAAAGACCTGCAGTCCTCCACCTTTTTTTCCTACGCTATTATTCCACTCTCTGTCCTAACAGTTCGTGGAAGCAGGGGGGCGGGGCCGCAGCTGAAGGCTGATTGGCCGAAGCAGTGCTTCCTCCCTTGTCACTCATCAATTCAAAACATGTAATTGGTTAATAATAAAGTTGCCCCCCGCGTGAATTATGGCCCCTCTTATGCCTCCCACCTTTAAAAATCCTAGAATGGCCCCTGTTTGGATTCAGCGAGGCTGTGTGGATTTATGGGGCCCCCTCCACTGCGGTCCTCGTCACTGCAGAGCTGACATGGGCGTCACTGGCGACCCAAGTCATGGAGACCACCCCGCTACGGTCGATGCTCAGGTCTGGGGGAATTCTGGACAGGAAGCCCTGTGGAGGTGATGTGGTCAGTGGAGTCTGCCACCACCCTTGACGACCCCCCCAGGGATTTGCTCCAGCGGTCATCACGGTGATGCGTCCATCCAGGCAGCCTGGATTTCAGCCACTGCCCCCCCCCCCCCAAGCTGCTGAGTGTCTTTTATCGTGGCAGTGAGCCATTTCCGCCCAGGGGGCTTGCCCGGCCATCCCTGCTAGATCCGCCCCAGCTCCCCTATGCTTGTCATCGGGCTGCCTCCCCCGCAATCCCCAGCCCAAAAGGCTGCTGTCGACTTCCTCTGATGAAAGGGGGGGCTTGACAGGCTACCGGCAAGTGCTGCTGTGAGCTGACACACACGCGTCACGTGGCGCCCTCGGCAGGACGGCAGCTCAGAGGCTCGCATCACAAGGCGTATCGATAGCAGAACACCGTAAAGTGGAAGATTACCCAGTACGGCAGCTATGAACCCGGAATTTGAAAGATCACCACGTCTTTGAAACAGGTGGGATTTGCTTCTGGACTTGCATTAATTTATGACCAAAAATTATCTGTCAGATCTTCGACTAAATCCCTCCCTCCACCTTCCATAAGCACTAATCCAGCTCAGACCCCCAGGCAGGGGACTCCCTGGAATGTATCGGAATCTCGACACTGTTCTGCTAACCCTATTGTCATTCCCGTAAATGCTCGCCATCTTTTTCTCGGTAGCGTCCGCCTGCCCTGATTCGAACCCTCCTCTTCAGCTGGGAGGCGCTGTGATACGCCAGGGACCAGCGTGCCACTGGACGCAACTGCTGTTTGAGGCCACTCCCACTGGCCTTTCCTACAGCATGTGACCGTCCGCCTGGCGAGGCCGAGATGGACACCTCCCCTGATCACTAGACTGCTGTAACGCCTCCCTGTTAGGCAGTAATCATGGACATGTAAGTTTCAGGTCCTCCTGTTTGTGCCTGTCGGCCAAATCTGCTGTCTGTCAGACTGAATTCTAGATCATTTATTC
>JAAGVU020000040.1:2529649-2581380 GCA_011763525.2 Mormyrus iriodes
CCAGTGTGACGTTCCACAAGAGAGAGGGTCACGTGCGGCAATGAACGGCCTCCCCAGTGTGACGTTCCACAGGAGAGAGCGTCACGCATGGCAGTGAACGGCCTCCCCAGTGTGATGTTCCACAGGAGAGGGGTTCACGTGCGGCAGTGAATGGCCTCCTGAGTTTGACGTTCCACAAGTGAGAGGGTCACGTGCGGCAATGAACGGCCTCCCCAGTGTGATGTTCCACAGGAGGGAGGGTCATGCGCGGCAGTGAAAGGCCTCCCCAGTGTGACGTTCCACAGGAGAGAGCTTATTGTTGTCAAAAAATGAAGAATCCAGGAGTTAGCTGAAGGGGCGGCACGGTGGTGCAGTGATTAGCACTGTCGCTTCAAACCTCTGGGACCAGCATTTGATTCTCTGCCTTAGCTCCCTGTACGTGGAATTTGCGTATTCTCCCCATGTCATTGCGGTTCCCCCCGAGAGTCTGAAAACATGCTGAGTTTAATTGGAGATCCCAACTTGTCTGTAGGTGTGTGTGTGAGTGTGCCCTCTGATGGGTTGGCACCCCTCCCTGGGTTATTCCCTGCCTTGTGCTCATAGGCTCCAGACCCCCCACAACCCTGAACACACAAGTGGTTATGGATGGGAGCTGGTTGAGCAGCTCCTAAAGCCATATTTCTGCCAAATGTTTGGGATTGATCGTTGTTGTCATGATAGTAGGTTGTGGGTTCAAGACCCAGAAGATACTTTGCTGCTGGACTGAAATATCAATCTATGCAGCTGGAGAAAGTGTGAGATCCGCTTAATTAAATGGCGTTTGTTTTCCCTGTCAGGCCCCCATGCGCCGAATACAGATCCCATGTTCAGCAGCGGCACTAAACCGCAGCCCTGACAGATGTGCATCTGTGTTTTTTTTTTCTTTTGCTTTGAGAGCCTTATGCCCCCCAATGCCGCCGTGCAGGACTCGTGAACACTCTTCCCAGCATGCACTGCATTCTCTAGAGCTGCAGAATCCAGGGACTGTGCTGCATCCTGGGGGGGGGGAGTGGCTTATCCTTTATCCAACCTTCAGAAACATGGGACCATTTGAGAAGTACTGTGCCATTTTAGTTAAAGAATGAAAAATCGATAACACTGAAGAAGACTGAGTGTCTAAGTGTCACTGCTGTGGGGAGAACATCCACAGAAAAGGGACCACGTTTATTTTTGGAGTTTGCGTTTGAAGACGGAAGCTGAGGCTCGGCAGGGAAGCCGACGAGGCGGGTCTTGGTGCGGCTGGGAGGGAGCCGGCCTTGGGTTAATTACAAAGGGGGAGGCCCCCGGCTCAGGGGGGTTTCACTGCTTGGCTGCAGGGTGAAGATATTCTCCTACGGCCCCTTTCCACAAGGATCGGTTTGCACTCATCTTTGATTGTTAACCCGCTGCGACTCCCCAAGGCCGGACCCTGCTTCTTGTTAGGGGTCGTCCCGCCCACTTCACATGGCGTACACGGTCAGTTCATCATGGCCCCCACACCACGCCCTGCTTGCTGGAGTGTGACAGTCTAGTGTCACAGGCCACAAGAGACACCTTACATGCTCTTATTCATCTCAGACCCAAAGTGACAAACCCTTGAGTCACCGACAGATGATAGCAGCTATTAGGTGCTAGACGTTACTCCAGAAGGCTTTTAATCGTTAAGTTTATTGATGCTAATTGACTCATATTCTTCCAGTTACAGATAGCATAGGTAGCATTCGGGCAGCAAGTGGGTTCACAAGTGCAGGTTGGCGTTATATGAATGGTTCGAGCAATTATGCTATTACCCGTCTGTCTTGCAAGCACAGATCCAGCAGAGTGTCTGGGCGAGTCTGCAGCCCCTCCCAGGAAGCACTGGGCTCAGGGCAGGGAAACACCCAGACAAAGCACAATTATACTGTTATATCATGTTTTATCACACGATCCCACAGTCTGCCCGGCCTAAATGCCAGATGCACAAAAGAATTAAAAAAAAAAACATTATGTAGCTTCCCGAATTTTTCACAGGACCTTTTAAGTACCTCCTCTGGCACCTTTTCGCAGCAGAAGCTGCCTGGAGCCCTTTCTTTTCATGTGGTGAACATGGACTTTTTTATCAGCCTGTGTATGGCTCATACGTGCCTGACTGATTGACATCTCTTCTCGGGGTCCGTGAGCTATTTGCTCTTCAGCTGCTCGAAAGCCGCCAGGTTTTTTTTTTTCATTAATCACAGTTGAAAGGTGCTACAAGGAAGGGCTGGGTGGGGATTTGGCTGCCAGTAAAAGTCAGCAGAGAAAAACGAATTTCCATCACTGGAAATCAGCCCTGGAATTGAGCCCAGCTGCTCGACAGCATCTCAGTTTAACTTACTGTACCTGCCCCTGACTTTGGAGAACATTTTAGCCATTAATCTGCCAATCATTTGAGAAATAAAATTGGTTTAACCAGAAAAGAAAGGGGGGGATTCATAAAGTGAATTTCACGCTTTACACATAGCAGGGTCTGATCGTGAGGAAGCTAGGAATGACACCAGTTCAGGATCCATCCAGGAAGTCTGTTTGTTTTTGTGGCGTTTATCATACACAGAGCCGGTACTGTTTATGTGCCATGCAAGTCCTGCCTGTGTGGTTGTTTTGCAAGCTGTCATTCAGTAGTTCTGTTCATAATGGCCTCTACATACAACTCCTGCCAGATCAAACCAAACCCCTGCATCTTCTCTCCAGGCCTCCAGGTCCAAAACCCTCCGGAAGCTGAAACGTCCTGGGACAGGCAGCTTTTACCATATTTACTCTAATAATTACTCTATTTGTATCTCCCACAATGTCCCACAAAACACTGCAAGAGGCTGATTATTTTATTTAGGATTGTTTTTATTACACATCCATCTTCCATCACTACACATCTAGAGCCAGGCTGTGCTGAGTCTGGAATCTTAGGATGCACAGAACATTTTGGTAGGGGGCATCAGGGGACAGCAGAGGACATCAGGGGACACCAGAGCACATCAGGGGACACCAGAGCACATCAGGGGACACCAGGGGACATCAGAGGACATCAGGGGACACCAGATGACATCAGGGGACACCAGAATGGGACTCCAGTCTTTCCTCATTTTAAAAACCTATGAAAATCTTTCTGTCTTATATTTGGCCATAAATAAAATGCTGTTTTATCTTTCCAACACAGTCAGGATAACTGTGTGCCAGGCAGCAGTGAGAATTTCCAAGAGCAGACTTTGAACGCATAGTGTTATGCTTCACAAAGGTGTCACCATGAATTCAGCTAACTTGGATTCATCTGACTTCTGATTTTGAGACATCTGTGTTTCAGCTGGAGCTGTATATTATTTTCATGAATTCCTTTTATATCTACAGAATGTGAGATCCTGCAGCTCTGCCAAAGATTACGGTAATACATCAGAAGATGAAAAACCTGTTATTTCTGACAAATTTTGCATTTGCATTTTGCATAATCTGTATTTGTGTTTTGTGTTTAATTTGTGTTGACTTGGGGTGGTAATGCAGAATGAGATTTCTGTTGTAACTGACTGTTTACTGTGCATATGATAGTAAACTCTGGAATCTTGAAATTTATGTTCATTTTAACAGATTTGAATAAAAGCCATTAAAGGGTCATGTAGAGGCTGGAGCACAGAAGATATAGCAAGGGACATTCTGGACAGGATGCCAGTCCATCACAGGGCAGAGGGCAGGGGACATCCTGGACAGGACACAAGGTAGAGCACACACTGGACAGGATGCCAGTCCATTACAGGGCACAAAGTGGGGGATGCCCTGGACAGGATGCCAGTCCATCATAGGGCACAAGGCAGGGGACACCCTGGATAGGATGCCAGTCCATCTCAGGGCCCCACAGCCAACACAGCAAGTGTCCAGCACACATACACTGAAACGCTTCAACTTGGTTATGGGGCAAAGGGACACATAGCATCATCCACAGAGGTCCTTTAAATCAGACCATAAAAACCAAAGGTTGCGTTATGTGGATTCGATTTGCAGTTCCTCAGCGTAGCTGCTTGTTCTACAAGATGAACAAGATGAACTGCTTATAAAGATCAAAGTGCAGCACATTCTGAGAAGTTCATGTATTAATGTCAGACAGATTCAGTCAAACCAGGTGAGTCTGGCTTCTGAACCGAAAAGAAATATTTGGAAGTGACGTCCTGAGAAACAGACTCTCTTTTTAGGCAATTGATAAACTACATACATTTAAAAATCATACTAATGCTTCTAAGGTAAAACAGAAAAAAACCTTCTGTCTCTCTACCTGGGTCTTAATCATTTTTGTATTAATAATGAAGGATTAAGAATATGAAAAGCTCTACAATTTGGATAATTTCCTTAAATGTTCCTGTCATGCCGACCAGGCTGTCTCTTGCTCTGTGTCCTGTGCTTGCTAGGATTATCTTCAGATAGATGGATGGATGTTGTGCATTTATATGGAGAATGATAATCTGAACCATCACGTTGTCTGTTTAAAGCCTGTAATGCTTATAATTCCTTGTATTTTGTCTTTAATGGCTCCAGTTAAAACTTATTATGATTTATGATGAAATAAAACGACCAGAAAAATTTGTGGGATATATTTTTCAGATGTTTTCTTTATGTCATGATTATACATATAATTTCTAGGAAAAATGCGAGACACTAATTAGGTCATTGGCTTAACGAATGTTTCTTTCATTCGTGTCTTTTGTTTGTTTGTTTACTCTGATACATTAATTTTATTTTCTGCCATACGGACTCTTTCTGTTATAGTTTATTTTATATTCAAGACATTTGCTCTGCTTTCATAAACCTTTCAGTGTGAATTCTGAAGACTGCAGGACCCACATCCCTACTTAATTTGTGGGATATACATGTAAAATTCCTGTGCTTGCCCGGATGTCAAATGATCCGTGGTATAGTCTGAGGTCTTCTTACCTCCTTGACATTTAGCATGCTGTCTCTGCGCCCGACTTCCCTCTTCCCGTGCAGGTCTACCGCTTAAACCCACTGATCACAACATTCCGGGCGCCTGACATATAGGGCTAAACGAGTTTGTTCCATATTCCACATTTACATCTAAATGGCCAAATGATACTCAAATGTCAGCATACGCAGGTAACTTAATTAGCTCATGATGTTGACAGTGACATTAATGACAAAGGACAGTGCCGCCTAAATTCTTCCTATTCAAAGCCAAATAATATCTTTACATTTCTTTACAGGTTCTATTACACGAGCGACATGGAGACCGCGGAGTACGTGTTATGATGCTAACTTCACCCATTTTCACCTGGGTCGTCGCAGAAACGATTTATTCGTAAATTAGTCTTTCCACTAAAACCGGAGGCCATCAGTCACATCTTGTTCGTCGTTCAAATGAACGAACAAACTACGAAAGCATTGACCAAAATTCATGAACAAAATACATGGACTTATATAGCTAAAATATAGCTAGAAGTGCGGGAAAGGACTTGCCAACACAGAGGGGTAATTAACGTGTTTTTATCTAGCTTATATTTACTAACAAACAAAAACTAAAACCCAGTACTAACATCCTTTCTCTTCTGCAAAGCATTTATATTGCGCATTACGTGCTATGACGTTCTCTCTCCCTGTTTAATAGCGCCCCCTAGATCCCAGAGACTGCTTTGCATCCTGCTTAGCCGCGAGAGCGCGCGGCATTGGTGCGCGGAGTGCCTCTGTTATACATTAATCATTTTTAGGTCAGCAAAAAAGATATATAACTTTCAGTCTAGAAAATGAACGTTCTTAAATATGGACTAATAAGTGCTTTGGTAATAGAACATTAAGATAATTCTCCTTCCCCACCTTAGACACTCTTTAGTAAAGGCTTATTTGTGTAAAGCTTCGGAAGTGCTCTCTGCGGTCGTGTCGTAAACTTTGCAAAAAAAATGTACAACTTGAGCATTTATCCAAAGACGGACAAATTATCCCTCGTTGCAATTTTTGCTCTTCATCGTGTCTGTATCGCCATTTATTGTGCCTTTTTAGTCACGATTCTCTGTCGGTTTATAATCAGGAATTGAGATGTGAGGTCACCCCACTTCAAAAGAGGATCCGATTAAAAATGCCGTAATTCTGCGGCCGAGGGAAGCGCATTCAGATGCCATACAACAGATTATAAAGATGATCTCCGTGTGTGTGTGTGTGTATGTGCCTCTCTCAGGCCTTGCCGGAAGCACAAGCAGCTGTAAGCTTGACGTTTGTCAGCTACACTTTTCCCCTATCTGTTGACGTAATCAGCTTTTGTCAACTTGGTTGTCATTAACGTCAGAAAACAACATTGACAGTGGAAGAAAACACGACTGATAAGGCAACCGTAAAACTGATGTATGTTAAGAGCATACGGAGTACAAATAATAATAATTAAAAAACTGATTTAAAGTATTCGTCTAAATAAATTGTGTATTTTATTTCAAATCTTCTATAATCTGCATCAGTGAAAATCTCCCTATAGCTGCGTACCAATGTTTGGAACTTCATGCTTAGAAAATTAAAGTGTAGCCTATCGTATGTGCTTTTAAGTACAAAGGCAATACATTGTTTTATACATACAAGACACATAGTTTTATTTTACTTGTGAATTTTCATTAGAATTGTGCTAGATTCTCCCGTTGCTTTTCACAGAGCGGAAAAGGGTGATGTGAATTTGGAATTGGAACGGATTGACAAAGTCTATATATATTTTATACCAGGCAAATCAACAGCGAAAGAGATATATTTCAGGGCTTATATTCGGACAGTATTAAACCTCCGTTGTCTGTGGTTTCATAGAATAAAGCGCCTATTCACATTACAGAAAGATAATAAGGAAAGTCGGTTTTGTTTCTATTTATTATATTCCTACACTTTTTACATTTCGTTATAAGTTAAAGTGTCATTATGGACGAATTCGGTCTATTTTATTAGTTCATGTGCTGCAATTGATTTATTGGTCTCCTACACAATCTGCCAGTAACTCTCTAAGACATCGATATTTTGCTCAAGGAGAAGCCTGCAAACTACATAAAACCACCATGCAAAAGGAGCGCGGTTAGAAAGCCCTTACTGATTTGATTATATCGGTAAATTGCTATAATGGCAAACATCATGCGTGACACAAATTGACTGGGTATGTTGAGCGCGTTTTCCCTTTCAAAGCATACTAGTATTGACACAAAGGGATCTAACACGGAGTTATTGTTTAGCTAACCCGGGTCGTAAACGGCAATTAAGCTCCCAACTTGCAAAGCCTTGCGTCAGAATAAAGACTAGATACAAAGATTTACGCAAGAAGAAAATGGGTGCAATTCATCCGATCGCACTAAACCTCCATTATGTGCGGAATATATCTCCCCGGGGGTCCATTCGCCTCTCACAACCGAGAGTTACTGTTTAAATAATCTTCTTCTACCCAGAGCCACCAGCCAGCGGGGCTGCTCCCCCAAGCGCCCCTTCTCGCCAGTCCGCCTCACATGCTGCCGATCTCGGGGGGGGTGCACCGTTACTGCTGACCCGCATGCGGACGCCTCTCTGCTTTGCTCTTTCGGGGTTTTCTCACGGCAAAGGCGAAATCTAAAGACACCCGTGGTAAAATCGCATCAGGTAAAACTTTTTTTTTGACCCGGGGTGACGTGTGCAAACGCGATGTTAAAACAGAAATACCCGTAAAATGATTTCCAGAGTATTCTCTGAGTCCTCCTTCGATGGTTTCGTCACGATTCTCTACACTCCTACCCGTCTGCAACAAAAGTGTATGTCAAGCCATAAAAATGTGAAATAAAGTGGAAAAAAATGCAAATACAACATGCAAAATATAAATTAACATAATATTTGCATTTTTCACTTATTTTCTGCTCACCAGTATTCAGACACTTATCAAAACCTCAAAGGCAATATCAACAATATCTAAAGTGTTAACAGTATTTATAATATAGATTACATTTGATTCATATTCTTATGAATACGTGCCGCTTGTCTGCTGTGTTTCACACTAGCTAAGGAAGTAAGTGTGAGTCAGGTGCGGACGGCCACTGTACCGCTTGGTTCTGCTGCCTTTGATAGTCTGTTTATATAAAGCTATAGACAAAATCCATCAGCGCCAGTGGATGTTCGGCAATTTACTCACGTCTATCAACCTGCCATAAAGCCGTCAGCATCGCTTGCTTTCGCCCCCTGGAAAATAAGCGGGGACTCTCAGCCGTACACTTATTATTTCTTACGACACCCCCACGTGAATGAAAACATCACCAAGACGTGTGATTTATAGGCTCATAAATGCAGACGGGCTACACCAGGATGGGGGGGGGGGGGCTACACCAGGACTCCGGCGGCAGACAATGGGATGGGGGGCCGGAGGGGCAAAGGAATTCCCTCCCTGGCTGTAGGCCCTGCTGAATCCCCATCCTAAATTCCTCAACCGCTCCGGAGCAGCCCTGGGGTTTTCGGGGACGGTGGGGTGCCAGGTGGGGGTCTTGGCTGCTTCTATTAGCCTGGGAAGGGGAGCAGCACACAGAAGACCCTGGGCGGAGTGGGGGGCTGTGGAGACAGTTTGACAACTCGACTTTTAAGGCGCCCCCAAGCACATACACAAACACCCCCTCCATGTTCCTGGCGTCACTGCCGTGAGGGCAGACTCGTCCCTGTGAAATGAAGCCTCTGACAGACAGACACACCAAACCCCACGCCTCCATGTCTTGCTCCTGCCACCCATGGCCACATCTTGCCTCCCAGCACCGGGGCCGGCAGACTTCTCCGCCTTCTTGCATGCCCCCGTCGACCCATCAGAGTGATGGTGGAGCCTTTTCCGGAGATGTTGAGATCAAAGGTCGGCCACTCCCCCGCCGCTCCCGGGTGAGGCAGTCCAAACTTGTTTTGGGAAAGCGGACACTAAAACAACACACCCCTGGGGACGCTGTGGACTGGCTCGCCAAGATGAGGGGACCCTTACAGGGTGACCACAGCTCAACCTCGATGGGAATGTAGATTGTTTCGGGGCACTGACTGAGACTGCACTGTCCTCTCTGTAGTTCCTCTTGCTCGGGTCCTGGTGCTAAAATGAAGAAAGAAGAGAGAGGGTTCCAGAGTACCTCTCTGGGAAAGAATGTGGTTAAAGTACAGACAAATGCAAACAGACAGAGACACAGAGATATACAGACACAGAGATATACAGACACAGATACACAGACACACAGACAGGGACACACAGCCAGACACACATATACACACAGACACATAGACACACTCAGACACAGGATTTGTCTGCATTCAACCCACAGAATTGCTTTCGTTCAAACACAGGAGACATTGATTCCCAACGTTAATTCCTAGTGAGGGCAGTAATGATGGTGGCTGGGGTATCATCCAGCAGAATGTTACTATAAGTGGTGATCGTGACGGACGCATCGTTTCCTGACACTGAAATAGGGGCACAGTTTTTGGCTCTGTAGAAATCCCAGTCACTCACTGAGCCACTTCAGCAGAACATCAAACGGGGAGGATCGGCTCAAAGAGGCCATCGCCCCCTCGCCTTTGATGTTCAAGAATTTTTTTACAAATTAGGAGTCGCACTGAAGAGAGAACAAAACATGTGACAAGGCTGTCTCCAAAGGCTCCTGTTGGACTCATCTACCTGTACAATTTCGGGTTACCTTTCTCTTAGTGAGCGATTCACACCTGGACCACCAGGAGAACTTGGATTCTTTCCAACCAATAGCTCTAGTTAGGGAGGCCAGGCTCACATCAATGGAATGGGGGTCTCCAATCCTGACCTAGAGGCCATACTTCATGTGTGCTGGAACCTGCAGGAACACAATCCGGGTCCTCTCTGTATTTGACTGTCTGCGTTCCGGGTGTCTCTATGTTTGACTGTCTGCGTTCCGGGTGTCTCTGTATTTGACTGTCTGCGTTCTGGGTGTCTCTGTGTTTGAATGTCTGCATTCCGGGTGTCTCTGTGTTTGACTGTCTGCGTTTTGGGTCTCCTCTGTGTTTGACTGTCTGCATTCCAGAACCTCTCTGTGTTTGAATGTCTGCGTTCCGGGTGTCTCTGTGCTTGACTGTCTGCATTCCAGAACCTCTCTGTGTTTGAATGTCTGCGTTCCGGGTGTCTCTGTGCTTGACTGTCTGCGTTCTGGGTCTCCTCTGTGTTTGACTGTCTGCGTTCCAGGTGTCCCTGTGTTTGACTGTCTGTGTTCCGGGTGTCTCTGTGTTTGACTGTCTGCGTTCTGGGTCTCCTCTGTGTTTGACTGTTTCCGTTCTGGGTCTCCTCTGTGTTTGACCATCTACATTCCGACTCTATTCCCTCCTCTGAGTGCTTATCCATTACAGGGTCACAGCAAGTCCCACACAGGGCATGAGGCAGGGGGTGCCCAGAGCCGGATTCCAGTCCCTCACAGGGCCCAAGGCAGGGACACCCTGAGCTGGATGCAAGTCCCTCACAGGTCTCAAGGCAGAGGATGCCCTTAGCTGGATGCCAGTCCATCACAGGGCACGAGGCAGGGGGTGCCCTGAGCGGGATGCCAGTCCTTCACAGGTCACAAGGAAGAGGACGCCCTGAGCTGGATGCCAGTCCCTCACAGGTCACAAGGCAGGGGATGCCCTGGGCGGGATGCCAGTGACTTAGAGGGGATGAGGTAGAGCACACAGGTTAAGTGGACCAACCAAAACTGCCGTGGGCCGGGTCCTGTGTTTCAGTGGTTAAGTGGACCAACCGAAACTTCCATAGTCGGGGTCCTGTGTTTCAGTGGTTAAGTGGACCAACCAAAACTGCCGTGGGCCGGGTCCTGTGTTTCAGTGGTTAAGTGGACCAACCAAAACTGCCGTGGGCGGGGTCCAGTGTTTCAGTGGTTAAGTGGACCAACCAAAACTGCCGTGGGCCGGGTCCTGTGTTTCAGTGGTTAAGTGGACCAACCAAAACTGCCGTGGGCTGGGTCCTGTGTTTCAGCTGTTCATTTGGGCTGATCACATGACCTTGCACTTCCCAGGTCTGGCATAACAGTTTGGAGCCCATTCCTGAATTCCTCCTGCCTGTGACTGTCCCACCATGCAAGAGGGCTGCAGGGAGGGGCCGCTGCCCGCCATGGTGCATGGGGGGCTCACTCGGACACAGTCCACCGCACACACTGGGGTATGGCGCCCATCCCCTTTGATCTCAGCACGGGCGACTGCTGGGCCGTTGCGGCGTTGAGAAAGAGTATCTGACTTCCATGATTTCTGTCCCACATCCGTTCTGATTCCACTGGGGGGGGGGGTCAGGGAATTTTCAAGTTTGCATTAAATTACTGCACCTCTCATCCCCATCCAGCCTTAATGACGTGGCCGAGCTGTTTCTCTGCAAAGAGGGGGTGTCATCTACTCCTGCATCTTCATCATTTCTTCAAAGGCTGGAAGAAAGCTGAGTGAGGATGACAGGAGGGGGCAGATGTCCTCTATAACACCCTGTATTTGTGTGTCTGAGTGGATATGGGGGCACTGTGGGGCTTAGCGGGTTAGGACACTGTACCTGTGCTCGGAAGGCCACTGGTTCAAATCCTGTGCTCGGCAGACTGGTGCCGCCTTTGGGACCCTGAGCAAGCACTTCAATCCCCCAGTCCCAGGGGCGCTGCACCCTGACTGACCCTGAGCTGTGACCCCCAAGCTCTCTCAGCCGTATAGCTGTCTGTATGTGTCTGTGTTAACTATAATATAATCATAGATACTGTTTATTGATCCCTCTGTGGGAATTGTCTTAATGCCTTCCCCAACTTGCTCTCTGTAGGTAAGAGCGAGCTGGCGGCGAAGGGCATCCACGCATAGCAGCGCCCAGGGAGTTAAGGGCCTTGCTCAAAGACCCGCAGATGTGCTGAGCCTGAATCGGAGACCTTCCAATCAGAAGTACAGAGGCTTAGCTCACTGAGCCACACGCTGCCCCCAGTTGCCAAAGCCAACTATATTTCAAGTTGTCTTGGCGACGTATTGGGTTATTCTTCAAGCAGCAATAATCGCGCTGCAGTTTGACCTCACAGGCTACGATCTTGCCACTGTGCAAAGATGCAAGGACACAGGAAGCCAGGAGACCAAGTCAGCCAACTACCCAACGATTGACGCCATGACAATGAACCTCATCCAGCCCCTCCACTCTGCTCCTGGTGCTCTCGATGGGTGGTTCTCCCAGGCCAGTGGCATCTGAAATTGAGACTCATTACCTGATTACTGATGGATTTCATTCACTGCGATCTCAGGTTTAGTTATAATGCTGCAGGCTAGTTCCTGCGCTAGGGGTAATTTCGCTAGTCAGACATCCAGTACGTTATTTTTATGATACCTTTTGGTTGCTTCCAGTGGATTTTCTTTATTTCCACCTGACTTTTGCCTTCACAGGCATCTGCACGGGACTCTGCGTTTTTCCCCAAGCAGGGGAGTGTCTTCCACCCATCCGGGACTGAACCAGACCAAGGCCCAGCTCCTCTTAGCGCTTTGGCTGTTTCTAGCTCTGCTGTGTTCCCCTTCGCTATTCTCATTTTCTGTTTTTGGCCCCTTGCACTTGAGCAGGCAGACAGGCAGGGGCCGCTGTTCCCGGGTGTGGGTAGGCAGGCGGGGGCCGCTGTTCCTGGGTGTGGGCAGGCAGGCAGGCAGCCCATGGATCCAGTGCCGGCTTTTGGGTAGGTCCCGGGGCGCTCCGAATCATACAGAGGCTGAATGCTTTAGCGACAGAGCTTATGTGCCCGCCCATGCGAGGTCATATGGGGGGGGGGGGGCAACGGCCAACAAGGATGGTTGTGAGCCTTTAGAGGATTGGGTTACAGGCAGAATTAAAGCTGACACTAAGATCGGCTCCTCAAGGAAAGCTGCAGAGAGCGGCAGACAATGGACTCCATTATGGACTACATTATTGCGGCAGACAAAAGTAAGGCTAGGGGATATTCTCCAGCCCTCGATCACTGATGGTTCCGGGGGGGGAGATGCTCAGGAGTGTGGAGAACACACACACAGACACACGGGCTGACAGACCTGTGCCCTTATGCAGCGCTCACACGCCAGCCTACAGGCCCACATCTGTATTTGCTGTTTGTATATCAGTACACAGGAATTCTTACTCGCACCATCCGGTCAGCCACATAGAAATGGGTTAGACCACAGAAAACTCAACAAAGTCTGTCACAAAGTGTCAAAGCGGACATTCAACTAGGGACCACAGACAGACGTATTTATGGAATAAGTATGAAATAAAAGATAAGACTGAAAAAGGTAATATGGCAGAATAAATGCACTGTCCATGCTGGCGATGAGGGTATCTTCTGGACCTACTCGCGCTCAGCAGTCCACCTGCCACTGGCAGGGTGCGGAGCTGCATTTCCATCACGTTAAGAGGTCCAGCACAATCCGGCGTGGACGGACGGACAGTCGCACAGACGTGGTCTTTGAGAGACACGTCCCCTCAGGAGGTCCACAGCCGTCTACCCTAGACAGACTCATGCGGTTCATGTGGCCCTGTAATATATATTTTTATATATCTTTTGATTTATCATTTTTTATTCAATTTTCTACCAAGGTCCCTCTTCACAACGAAGTTATATAATAAATTATAATAATCTGAATTAGCTTATGGTGCAAATGACCTCTCCGTGATATACAAATCAAGTCAGTGGCTGATGAGTTTACAAAAATAAATCTTGTACCCATTCAACATTCTTTAACAGGCTCTGTCAAGAAATAATCTAAGCAAATTAGCAATAATACATAATGATGAATACAGGGTTAGGTTCGAGGGGTTAAGACAGATAATATCAGAATCATTTTTCAATGTGAGCAATTTTGGATAGGTCAGCACTGAGGTCACGTCTTATGGCTGTCCAGGGTATGAAGACATTGCATTTGGTCATTTTATTGATTGGTTTATTATTAGACTTCTGCCAGCGGAGAAGTGGGGGCCCCCGAGAGATGAGGGGAACAGAGGAAAGGCCAAACGTGGGGAACGTTCGGTCAGATTCAGCAAACGGACAGTGGTGGGAAAAGTAAGGCCATCACAGAAGTTAAACTTCAGACTGTGAGAAAACTGCAAAGAAGAAACTATTTTATTCTTTAAAAGCAATTCTGTTCAACATCGAAACTCTTAGTCTGTATTTCAGAAACTTAAAGATAACAGATAGTTATGTTATAATGGTTATGTGTGTGCATCAAATGATGTACTAAGAGTCTAAAGATTTAAACTATCGTTTGAAAAAAAAATTAAGAACCCTTTAAAAAGATGACTTTTATTTTTGTTTATTGATCACATAATAACTGCATGATAACAAAGACGATCATTCGTAGAGGGTATTCTTCGGGAGTTTGTCATGGTTACCCCACGTTATGCCTTAATTGCTGAGTTATTGCCGTGGAGATGTCTCATTTCGATCCATAGACTTTGCCCCATCAGAGCCCGGAGCGTTTCTGGGAAGGGAGACAGCTGAATGCTGCTTTGACATTGTCTGCCGAGGCCTGGCTGCAGGATGTAATCAATATAAATTCTGTCGCATTAAAAACTCAATACTAAAGTTTTCTGCTCTTCTTAGTCTTCAGCTTCATAGCAGCCAGTACTTTCTGTTGCATTTTTGTTTTCTTTGGATCCCTGGGGCTGACGGCACAGTCACCAGCTTCGCTGTTTTCCTCAGAATCTCTCGCTTCCCTCAGGCCCTCTGGCCAGCAAGGCGGACATCCGAACCTTCCGCCGTTCCGCTGATGCTCCATGGTGAGTGATGTGGCGGCTGACAAATTTACCGTTTGAGTAGCAGAGATGGCAAAAGCGTGGGAGGATGAGAAGGTCGGGATGGCAGCACGGAAAATTCTTCCTGATGAAAATCGGCAGACCGATACAGACACGAAGATCAGCGATGTTCATACCAACGATATAATACAAAAGGCATGATTCGCAAAACGTTTTTAAATGGTTTCTATGCTATTGTGTATTTTGACTACAAAGTTGATCTAAATCGCGTATAGCCCAGTGGGTGTGGCTTCTGCTGGCAATACGAACACCGAGGTCGCCCAGTGACCCGACGGGACCCGGGCCTATCGTGAAACGGGATACAGCTCAGACAGTCAGGGGTTGCCTGGAGACCGTCATGCCGGGCGGAATTGTTCCCAGCCATGTTCCGGCAACTGCGCTATGAGGCATCGGCTACCTGACAATGCACGACATAAATCAAGATTTATTTTCACGGCAGTATTTTGCACTAGCTCTGGGGCAAGACAGTTCTGATTTGTCTGTTTTCTTGGCAGTTTCTCTTCCCTCCCATTCTGGATGTATACAGCTCACTATTTCCCAAAGTCATGTAAAGTAAGTTCTTTGTTTAAGAGGGCAATGCAGGTTTCCTGCCTCAAATGCTAGGTGGCAACATTGTTGCCTGAGAATCCAGCCGGTGTGGTGCTCACTGAGCCTCTGGCTCATTCATACAGAGCCTGGGGCTGTGTGAACAAGCCCCAGAACTGTGCCAAGCCATGGATAGGAAGCAGGAGCCATGGATAATTCAACAAACCACTGCTTGACGTCGCGGTCAGCAGATATTTACCCACTGATTCGTCACACCACGGCTTGATCAGTTCTTAGTACTGCCCCGTTAGTGTTTTTAATGATTAATATGACAATAAGTCTCTACAAAAGGCCTAGCACATGTGGACTACGCCTCAGCATGTATTTACGCGGCCATCATGTACAATGAGGCGCCATATGGCCAGCCAGCGATGCTGTACGCAGACGGGGGGACACCATGGTAAGATGTCAGCCTAGGGGTTTCCAAGGAGAGAGGCTCAGGTGGGCAGGGTTAATCGCACATTTATTCACGTTAATCAGACATTAGTAATCTACAGTAGCACGTTGTCAGGCATGAGTAATCTATGGAGGCACATATTAAAAAAGTAATATTATTATTATTATTATCTGATTAACCATGAAATCCTTTTAAAGGAGATAAGAGGCCTGAGCTTTAATAAGGGAAAAGTTGTTAACCTCCTGTCCTTGTGCAAAGTCTCAGGTCCTTAACAAAAATGTCTTTCGTTTTCCTCGTAGAGTTTTGCTTGATCTTTTTTTTTTTTATTTTGGTCCCAGTATTTTGTTTAAGAACGTGAAAACAAAAAGACCTTCAGCAGAGTAACAAATCAGACTCACTAAGTGTTAAAGGCAGATCATGTGGCCCCCAAGGGTCCGTTGGGTCACTGTTGAGTCCTCCGCTGGCCCAGTGTTGGCTGCTTCTTTTTCTTCAGTCCGGCATGGTCCATTACTGCCTAAGTGAATCATGTGAACAATTAAAACACAGAATAATATGTACTACGTGTAAGATGAGGGGAGGTCATGGTTCTCCAGCAGGGCTAAACTGATCATCTGGCTTACCAGCCATTTTCCTGGTGGCCCAATAGGTATGTGGGCAGGCAAAATTTATTGTGAGGATCTTCCCAACCGGAAAAATGTACCGGAGAGGACCCTGAAGACAAAGGCTGATTTTTAATCCCAGTCCTGTTCTACAGCGATGATGAATCAGGTGACACGAGTCAATGACCCCTTTTCACTTGCACTCAGCCCTCCAATGTATAAAACACACCCGGTGAGGGGGGGGTCTCATATTCAGTATTGGCCTCCCACAAACCCAGTTCTTATTATTTATCCCTAAGTCCAAAGTTATCCCTGTGTTCCCGACCTGGTTCTCCATTAATTCCTGTTTTACAAACACATTGCCTCACATGAAGCTTTGTTCCCTCCTCTAGGCCCCATCTCATCACTGCCCTGACTGAGGATGTTCTTCCGGTATGTGTTCTGGTGTGTTTGTGTAATTTTTTTGAAGTAGACCTGTAGGTTGTGCCCGCCCCGTTACTTCCTGTGAAGATGCTTACAACAGCATCCATTCAAAATGATGTTGCAATGTATTGTGGATATGGGCAGCCTGGTGATTTTGGCTGACTACAGGCTGCAGCTGTACGGCGCAGAGCCCAACTCACCATCTTTTACTTCCTTTGGCCTCAGCAGCTTGTCTGAAGCAGGAAGAGGGGTGGATAACCAGCCATTGAGGAGCACATGTGATTCACACCGTCACAAATCCAGCCACGGTGTGCCCTAGAAGAGCTGGCCTGGGAGAGGAGGGGACAGACACCTGGTGGGGGGGGGTTTGTATTTAGTATACAATAAACGATACCTTCCGAACTCCAGCCCCCCCCTTCTTACAATATCAAGTACATGTTACTTTTGGAATTTTTCAAAGGCTTCCATGGAAAGCCGTAACGTCAGAAACCACGATAACAGCTCCAGGCGAGGGGACAGAATTCCATCTGTGCAAACAGATGGGGTTTAATGCAAAATGTCTCGGGGCGAGCCAGTAACTACCTCATCCCCCTGTCTAAGTACATTTTGTTTTTGTAATCTGTAAACTAAACAAATAATAATATTGCCGCAGCCTGTCTAGTCACTCATTTATTTTTCTGTTTTTTTTGCATCTTGACGAGCCCAGAGACTCCTAAAAACCACTTGTGCCTTGTGCTCTTCGACTGTTTCATTTACAAAACCCCAAAGCAACCAAAAATCATCTCAGTGGGAGGACTTCTCCAGTTCTTTTAAGATTTCTTGACATGCTCATAAGCCAACAGACAATCAGTTATCCCTGAAACGTCTGAAAACGTCCCGAAAATGATCCATCAGAACCATCCGGAACGTAGCGTTGAATTATTTAGTGCCGCGTCCTGCAAACGGACGTTGCGTTGCCACGGGAACCCAAAAGCAGAACGTGAATTTGACGATTCTCTTGTGGTGGGGCCCAGAACGCGAGACGGTGCTTCCAGAGGGGGGTGGGGGTGCACTGAGTGGTGAGTGATTTGCACACATCCTTCCCTGCACTGTCGTGCATCCGTACGTCACGCCGTAAATCCTGTATCTCCCGCAGCCTCTTCGCTTGTCTCCTGGACACCAGCTCAGTGGTTCATCTGCTGTGATCTGTGCATCTTGAAAATGTTAACACCACCCAAGCTCCGGGGGATATCCGCGCCCGCTTGTCCACAAGGCTTATTCTCATTGTTAGTCCGATATACAGCACTGGAGTGTTTTTCTGACGTGCTCCCTTCTCCACACAGTACAGCTAAATAGATACATCATTCATTACAAGCTTGCATTTGAGCTTCTGCCCGAACGCCATCTTATATTACGTGAGATATACGAAACCCAGGAACTTTAATTCCAAAATAAAGAAGACTTGGTTTATAAAAATGAATAAAAAATACAGGAACGGTACAATAAAACTATGGCAACATTTTAAAGCAGAAAGCTACATTAGGCTAAAAATGTGAATTAATGAACATTAATTGAACTATTCATGAGATGTGCAGTAAGAGGCAGGTGAAAATAAAGTTGTTTTTCCTGTACGTTTGCGTGCGCGGTTACACATTGCAGCTCGTCCAGGTGGCTGCTGTTGTTTCCCGCCAAACCTGCACTTTCATCCACGCACACCATCAGGCGACAGCGTGAACAACGGCCCAGAGCCCAGCTGCACGCCTGAGCACCGGCCAGCCCCACACCTGAGCACCGGCTGGCCCCACACCTGAGCACAGGCCAGTAACACACCTGGGCACCTGCTACTCCCACACCTGAACATATGCTAGTCCCACACCTGAGCACCGGCCAGGCCCACACCTGAGCACGGACTAGCACCACATCTGAGCACAGGCCAGTAACACACCTGAGCACAGGCCAGGCCCACACCTGAACACCAGCCAGGCCCATACCTAAGTACTGGCCAGTCCCACACCTGAGCACCGGCCAGCCCCACACATGAGCACAGGCCAGTCCCACACCTGAGCACCGGCCAGCCGCACACCTGAGCACCAGCCAGCCCCACACCTGAGCACAGGCCAGTCCCATACCTGAGCACCAGCCAGCCCCACACCTGAGCACCAGCCAGCCCCACACCTCAGCACCGGCCAGCCCTACACCTGAGCAACAGCTAGTCCCACACCTGAGCACCAGCCAGCCCCACACCTGAGCACCAGCTAGTAACACACCTGAGCACAGGCCAGGCCCACACCTGAGCACAGGCCAGTCCCACACCTGAGCACCGGCCAGCCGCACACCTGAGCATCAGCCAGCCCTACACCTGAGCACAGGCCAGTCCCATACCTGAGCACCAGCCAGCTCCACACCTGAGCACCAGCCAGCCCCACACCTCAGCACCGGCTAGTCCCACACCTGAGCACCAGCCAGCCCCACACCTGAGCACCAGCCAGCCCCACACCTGAGCACCGGCCAGCCCTAGACCTGAGTACTGACCAGCCCTACACCTGATCACCGGTCAGCCCCACATCTGAGCACCAGCCAGCCCCACACCTGAGCACCATCCAGTCCCATACCTGAGCACCAGCCAGCCCCACACCTGATCACTGGCTAGCCTGCAAGACTGTAAGAGGAAAATGTGCTGACAGATAAGCAAACCCATCTGCCAGCCCAGTGCTCCTTATCCGGGCCTGACATGCACATGTTTATCGGTCCATATCGTGTGTTCTAACAGGGCTTCTGCGCTGTTTGACCCCTTTTTAAAGCAGCTGTGGTGGGCAACAAATTAGTAGGTCAGTCTGAGCTGTGCCACCCCCAGGTCAGCCGGTACCAACAGTGACCTGTGTTCAGCCATGACCTATGAGAACCCGCTGAGATGAGAGCTTATGAGGTCCCCAATCCAGCTTCAGAAGAACCTGCCAATTAACACTTTTCCCAGGCTTTTTTCAGCCATGCTGGCGCCCTTCCTGTTGACTTAACTTTCCTGGCCTCGGTCAGGTTGAAGCTCATCCTGCTGTCTGAGACAATATCATAGTCAGTCCTCTGTATCCCTGATCCCCTACGTCAACACTGCTCTCGGCCTTAACTTTGACCCTCAGCCCAGGCAAAATCCCCAGATAACTGAATTTCCCTCCTAATTGTACCTAAAACCTGTAAATATTGTTACAGGTTCTCGCTGGCAGAGTCACCGGAGCCCCCTCCAATTTACACGGCAGTAAAACCAGGAGAGCGCAAAGTGCTTATTTGTACACTCTCTATATTATTTCTTGTGTTGCATGTGGAACCCAGTTAAGTGCAGCAATGTAATGTCGGTGCTCAGTGACGCTGCTCTGATGAGTCTGTGCACTTGGTTGACCTTGTTTCCATTACGGTCTTCACAAGAAGGCCCAGTTCCTTCCTATAGGCTTGAATCTTGTGGCTCTGCTCACCCTCCCACCCAGAACGGGTCACCTAGTGCAGTAGTATTTGGCCCCTTACACTGATCACATGCTTAAAATATAGGTACCTCTCCACAGAACTCATATCTTGTCCATTCTACTCAAGGGGCGACATGATGCAGGTGTCTCATCCAGGCTCTTCTGGCTTTGGTGGCCTGATGACCCTTTACCTTTGAGACAGCTGGGCTGTCCTTAGAGCTGCACTGTCGCTCTCACAGCTCAGTGACGCTTCATCCAAAGGGTGACTCTCTTCTACTTCGCTAGTGACCGGACACTCTTGGTCCAACATGAGCTTGTCCTAAGTTCCTGTAGGCCAGATGTTGGGTATGAAGCCTGCAGAGCTGGGGTGTGGGTGTGGGTGGGATCAGGAGTGCCCCGTATGTCAACACTGATGTGGCGGCCCCGTGGCACTCGGATGTAAGCTATTGGGTCCTGCTGTTTGTGCCCATGTTCCCGCTAATGGGTGCTATCCCTGTGGTGAGTCCAACAGAATATATTCCTCCACTGCTCTCAGCGACGCCGTGTCGATTATACGCAGATTACAGCCTCTCTCTTAATTTTGAGAAACTGTTATGGGACACAGCGCCCCCGTATCCTGCATTTCGCACGATTCTGGTATAATTTACATGAGAGGACCGATTATCACATCAGGGCTCAGGAAATACACAGTCCAGAGGCTTGGTGACACCTTCCAAAATCTTACAGCGTAATCAATGCGGCAATATCCCACTCTCCTCACAGAGCAACGACGGCTGAACTATGCTACCTCCTGTAATAGTTCTTTACTTACTGTAATTGTTTTCATCCTCTTTACATCTGCATGCCTGCTGCTGAACCAAACAACCCCCCCCCACAAGGATATCAATAAAGTCAAGTCTAAATCGAAGACTAAAATTCGAAGTCTCTATAGCTGCCTCCTGTGCCTGGTGTCCTCCATAGTGCCCCCTTGTGGTTATTCCGATCAACATCACCCCATAAGAGTGTGACTAGAGGTACGGATCTGATCAGACACCGGCGCGGGGATGTCCCTTGGGAGAAGTTCGGCTTAATCGAAGCCACGCGAGAAATTAACTGGAGAGCCCAATAATGACGTTGGGGGGGAGTTCAGGGGAGGGGAGGGATAGGAGAAAAACCTGTTAGTCAGTGTTAGCGCCATTCCGATTCTGAGGCTGCGGTTGTGTCACACACAGAGAGCCGAAAATGAGGTGTAAAGGAGGAATGTCCGCCAAACCTGTGTTCTGGATGGGGGGATGGTGCGTCAGCTGTGTGATTCATCACTGTTTGCATGTGTGACGCACAGCGTACAAACATAAGGCTGTATTTGGCAGGGCACTGCCCTCGATAATAATCCGAGGGTTCCCTCACCTCCCCATAACCCCCATGTCTGCCCCCACCCCATCTGAGCCCTTATCCTTGTTAGCTGTAGCTGAAGAAACCTGAGTGATTAACCTCGATGTCTGTCCTCTCATGCTCGTGCTGCAGACATTTTCAGGGCTAATTAAGCGTAACTGTTAGCCTGTCCTCATTGTCAGAGCTTGGTGACTAGATTGGAATTGAATGTCACGCCGTTTCAGGATGTCGGGTAAAATCTCACACCTCGGTGGCCCTCATCTCCACCCCACCCCCACCACTATCGTTGGCAAAACCCACTCCGCCATTCCCTCACCGCCCCCCAAAGCCCCCGGAAGACGGGAGTGGAGGTGAATTGTTTGAAAATCTCTGGGGCGGCCATGAATAATTTTGTGGTGGAGAACTTGAGATTTACGGCCAGAGTTGAACCCCCCCCCTTGCTCCGTGAGCCTCCTCAGGAGAACCTGCGGTGGGCCGGGTGCCAAGCACTTTAAAATTTAAAGAGGTGATACAGAAACTGCCCAGAAGAGACGAGCAGCACGCCAGCCAATCAGCTTCTCCGTACAGCCAGAACCTGCGACCTGGCCCACAGTCTGGGTTCTGTTCATTAGCCGCGACCCGCTCACGTCAACAGGAGAGATTTGCTTTATGGGATGGCAAATGGAGCGGGTGGTTGCAAACTGGACCAGCCGAGCACAAGTGAGCTGTTTCTGGATCGGTGTTTTATTACAGGAAGTGAAGAATTTGTCAAAGTGAGAGCCCCCCCCCCTTTATGAAATAGAGGGAGACCCTCAGAGACGCGCAAAGTGGCAGCACAGCCTGTTACTAGTAACTGTTTCTAGCGTGTATGCTAGCCTGTGCTAAATGTCTGCATTGTCTTACAATGAAAAGGGCTACAGGTTGTAACTGAATTTGGAGAATTCTGCCTGTCTGGGTTAGCCAGTCCAGGTGGCCCAGACTCTCGAAGGTTCCTCCAGAAGCCAGAAATGGTAGCTCCTTCTGCAACAGAGCACTTTCTGCATCCTTCATGGCCATAAATCTTTACTTGTTCATCTCTGCCTCAGCGGCGCCACCTGCAGGCCAAGGCATGATGTCACCAGGCAGACCCTGGCGCTCCTTCTGGAGATGTGGTGGATAGCTATGGGCGCGGAGTGTGCAGGGTGGCCCAGTTGAGGGGGTGGAACGGTAACAAGTCAGGTTAGCTCACTCTGGTCTTAGGACCAGAGTGTTTGTGCAGCTCAGAGAAGCTGCGATCTGGTTTCTCACCCTGATTTTAACTTCCTGTATCAGGAGGATTAGACACAGACACCAGTGAGGAGGTACTACCCCGTGATTTGGGGTTTGGTAGCGGAAGGAGGAGCTTAAGTTAAGTGAAATGTGGCTCCTGACTCAAGCGGCCTCTGCCGTCAATCACTGGCTCAGCAGGAGCTGGGGGGCTACAGCAGACCTTCCTTGCTGTACCTGCAGCTATAACAGGGCGTGAGGTTGGCGGACACGGAGGTCAGACACCCCTCCTGCTGGATATGCTGGCTGTGCGGGGAGCTTCAAGCAGAAGAATGTGGTGCTCAGCAGTCAAGGCGAGACCCTCCCACCCTACATCTGCAGAGCGATCTTAGCTGTCAGACTGCTGAGCTGCCTCTGGGTCGCACTGAGATCTGTCAGGACTGTGGCCAGGTGTCCGGGCGGACTGGGGGGGTCTTGTCTTGTGAGGGGGCCTGGTTTCTGTCTTTGGATGTGCAAAGCACCCCCCCCAGATGATTTACTCATCCTGTTAAGACATGTTCACCTATGTTGGGGGGGGTCGTGCTCACTTCGATTGAAGCCCCTCCCACTTTCCACCTTTTCATCATGATGTCACTTTTCTTTAGCGGCAGATGGCTTCTCTAAAAGCACTGCTGTACAGCTACCCATAATGCAAAGCGATCACAAGGCCTGTGCACCAGAAGGGCTCACACACACGCCCGTGCGGTGTCCATATTTCACCTGAATCGGACAGCTTCAACCCCTGTGTCATGTGGCTGACTTCTAGTGTCCGGGAGGCTGTAAAACCGGGGGTGGACGTCCTGGTGCGGGGCAAAGCCAGTGCTTTGCTTAAAATATACAACAGGTTTCTTTAATGTTGTCAGGAGGCCACTTGTGCAGAGGTTCGTGTCCCATCTGCCTTTTCCTGTAACCCAGTTGCCCGTCTTCTACATTAGTTTGTTAAACCCGTGCATCTCCGGCTCCCATGAGTCTTTTCAGTGTCCCAACCAGATTGCATCTTGCTGAGGTTCTTTGAAGACCACCAGGAAGCAGGGGGGGCTGCTTGCCAGGTGACAGTCCTCTTTTCCACCAGCCCTCCATCCTCTCCTTCGTCATGGGACACATCTCATCTGCTCATCCTCAGAGTCTGGAGCGGACTCGTGCAGCCAGGGGCCTGTTTCTGAGATGAGCCATTCATTCCCTTCTGCATCTTCTCATGGAAACGGTCAGACCCGCGCCATCATACCTGCTTACGTGTTGGTTGCCATAGCAAAGGCAGTTACTTGAGTGTTTTTTTTTTGCTTCACACGACCCATTACTGGTGACACCCACCATCCCTGAACCAAAATCATTGGAGGAATTATAAAGAGGAAAAAATAAGTGGGGCTGTTTATGCAGGGTATTAAATCGCCATGGCAACGCTTGCCTTAGCCTCCATGGAAGCCTCCTGACTCCACCCTGACTCCGCCCACCGGGCAGCGGGTGCTGAAAACCCCTCTACCCAGGGGCCAAACGGGTTTGGGCCCCCGCATGCCCCCCTCCCCCACGTCCTCATACAAGAAGCATTTGGGACAGATCACAGGTGTTTACAAAATGACAATTTTCATTCTCCTCACCCCACCCCTACCCCCCTCCTCCGCTCCCAAAACCACCAGCCCATAATTCCATGGTACCGCATTACCAGATCTTATCGCCAGCCCGGGATCTTATTCCTCAGGTTTTATACTCTAATGAAAGATGTTTCACTGGCCCCCACCTCGAGCCCCATCAGGCAGGAGCCGTGAGCTCCAGGCTTCTTAACGCTCTCTGCCAGGCTGCAGACATCGCCGCACGCCTCAGGCACTGCCGTGGAGACGCAGGGCTTCCAGAACGTTCCTGAGCCTTCCTTCCCGTTCTCGGCTCCACCGGATGCTGGGAGCTCATCTCTACTCATTCTATGTACTTCTCAGGGGGCTTTAGGTGCCTGCCCGTGCTGCAGGCCCTCATTTGTGGGCCGTTGTGTGAAGTGGAGGCCGGCTTTTTGCCTCCACAGTCAGACTGAGCTGCCTCGGCCGTCACATACCCATTTTTACAGGCCACTGCCATGCTTTAATAATTTGTTTACTACACAGCAATATTCCTCTTTCTGTAAGGCTAACTCCGTGCAGGTTGCATTAATTACAATGGATTTGTTCCTCCTGGGGATCCAAGAATGTCAGTAGCTGTAGTTCCCCTCACGCCATTGGCTGGTGGTCGCCAAGGCCGCTGGCGAATCAGGGCCAAGCATTGATTAGCCTCTGTGGGTAATCTTGGCCCATGTTTGAATGCCTTCCACTCCAACAAACTTAAACAAAATTTAGTAAGAATGATCTATGTGATATTTAAATATTAAGCCATTCGGATAGAGAGATGAAGGCATGTTTCCTGCCAGATCACACCCCCATAACACTGACATTAAAGTGATAGGAGCACAGAACATTCACTATGGCTTAATTTAATTTGACCAGGTTCCAACCAAGAAAGACAAGGCAGTAAAATGATTTTTAATTAGACTACAAAGTATTGAATATGCGTTGTAGTGATTTGCATAATTACTGGGAATTCTGGGTCAGCGGAGGAATGTGTTTGTGCAGAATGGCTCATTTATGAAAGTGTTTTTACAAAATTAACAACTGAATTGCTAATTTCACGTAGAGACAGTGCCTTCTTTCAGCAGGAAGCTGAACGCAGGTTTCAGCTCATTAGTGAAACCAGCGACCCTCACTAGGTTAAATAACGGTTCCTGTTTGCTAACATGTTATATGATTAACCAACCGATCCCAGCACAGCACGTTTGGATCCAGAGGACCAGCAGGGGTTTTCAACAACAGCAACAAAACGTTCATAACTCAAAAAATTATACTGATATGTCTGCAGGTTTTTTAGCTCAGTAATCAGCTTTAATTTGTTGAAAACAATTAGGTGTTTATTACAGGTAAATACCACTGTTTCGTCTGAAGGTTCAACAGCAATTTCCCACACAGGATTTGACCCATCAGCCTTCAGAGAACAAGCACAGCCCTTTAAATGTGATGCCTGATCTCTGATGGATGTATGTTAAATCAGACATATATTTAAAATGTTCTAATCTCCATGTACATTTTATTGTAACTTTACATCAAAACAAATCTACTTAGTCTTTATCACCACAGTAAAATGAGGCCTGGCCATTAATAACTTCACATAAATTCTCACATCTTTCGTGGGAGATGTAATTTCAGTCACTTAAGAATCATTAAAAAGAGATCATATTAAATATCGCTTCTTGAGAGCGGCAAAGCGAGGGAGAATGAGATGATTTGTTTGTCAGTCAGTCCTGGCCACCTCAATCCCCTTAGCTGTCTTCGGGGGGGGCAGGAGGGTCGGCTTTCTGTAAATCTGCCGATGAAATGTCGACAATACCACCGATTTTCTGTCATTTTGGCCCAACAGGCCTCGTCCGGTGGGCCTGTCACTCAGGACCTCTTCATTTGGCGGGAGTGCTGTGCCGTGACCTCTGACCCTCAGCCCATCCTCCCGGCTCCCGTGCTCTGCCAGGACTGGGGAAACAGTCGCGCCTTTCAGGTGGGGTGGGTGTCGGGCCGGAGCTCGGGGCCGGGGTCCGTGCTGAAGGGAGCTTTTGTTCCACGGTCGGGCGGTTCTGCGGGGCTCCAGGGGGAGCGATACGTAAAGGTCGCTAACGAGCCGGGGAGTGAGCCGCATCGCCAGCCGCCGTTACAGCTCCAATATCGCCGGGGATGAAAGACTTATCAATAACAGAAAGGCCCAGCTGAAGCCTCCTCTGATGGCATTTTGATCTCTGGTCCGCTTGGCGGGGCTTTCACCGGGACCGGCGCAGCGGACAGGCGGCACTCTGCCGCTTTATGCCGTGCCAGGCTCCTCTATCGCCCCAGCTGGCCCAGCGAGCCGCCCCAAGCACTGCCCGCCACTTCCATGGTTTGGCTCAATTTCTCAGACGAATGTGATATGAGGGCATTGAAAGAAGGGGATTTATGCTGAGACGTGTGTGTGTCTCGGGGTGTGTGTGTGTGTCTCAGGGTGTGTGTGTGTGTATGTGTGTGTGTATGTGTGTCTGTGTGTGATAAAAACCTGCTATTTTGATGTCGTGGGGACCATTTTTTCAGTTTCCATGAGGGGAAACTAAATTTAATAAAAATCTGTGACTGCAATCAAAAAACTAAAAATGCCAAAAGTCTTGTACTTTGTTTAGTTACTTGTGGTTAAGGTTGGGGCTGGGTAGGGTTAGGGTTGTCATTGGTGGGGTTAGGGTGAGTCCCCACAGAGACATGAGTACAGGCCTGTGCGTGTGTGTAAGTGTTTCTTCACCAGCACTTGACTCTGATACATTACTGCACTTGCCCCTGTCATAAAATATAATGGAAAGTTCTAGGAAAAGAATGGATTGTGCGGTTCCTATTTCTTTAATTTCAGCATTCAGTTCAAAGCAGGCGGTGGGGGGGGGGCTCCTTAAACCTGACAAGTATTGTAATCTGACAGATGTTATGATATGGGATAATTATGAGACTCCTGCCAAATCATTTGTTTCCACTTTTTTATTTACTGTAACTGCTGCCTTGAGCCGCCCGTGGGATAGGCTCCAGACCCCCCCGGCGACCCTAGATAGGATGAGCGGTTACAGAATATGGATGGATTTACTCTAATTGAGTAGGATATCAAACTTATAAAGGTATGTAATGCTTTTTATACTGATCACATGGAATTTTGGTTAATAATACTTTTGTATTTGTAATAGTATATCACAGAAATAAAAATGTTTTGCATAGGAATCAAACAGAATACTGGCCAAATAATAGCTATGAATTGTTATGAGATCCACGGTCCGTTTTCAAGTCATAAGTATTGTCTTCACATTTTGCCAAGCAGAGTTCATTTAGTTATGTTATTCTGTCATGTGATGACGAGGTTAGTAGCTGCGCTAACAGAAACTGAGGCCCCTCAGCTGAACTTTCCCATACAATACAGAACAGCTCCTTAGACAAGACAGCGTGGTATTTTACAGCGCAGTGTGGATATTAAACTGCCACTTTATAGTCAAATCACATCCTGTAACCATAGCAGCACTAAGATAATACATTTCTTTAATCGCAGACAATAAAATTCTTATCTCTATCTTGGTTGCATACAAAAAAATAATTACTTAGCTTTACGATTCAGTACAATTACCATTACAGAAGCTCGTCGTTTATGAAGATTGTTGAAAACTCTAGATGATTCTGTAACTCGAACATGTTGATTCCCAGGTCGCGCTGCTGGCATTCCGAGGATGAGGGAGGGGTTTTGAGTGGCACTCTGCCACAACCCCCCCCCCCGGCCCAACGTGCACACCTGCAGAAAAGGACCTGGGAATTAGGAACCCTCGAGGAGACTTTCAGCAGAGGACGTCTTTGTTTGAAATGCGCCCCCCTCCCCACCCCCCCCATGAATAAGTTCACTGGGCAAACTGACCTTACACTGTCTGATGGGTATGCAGCCAAAATGAATGCACACTGGGCTTTAATGGGCGGCCGAGAAAACAGCTCTGCACGCATATCACAGGAGATGCTCTGAAGTTCATGAGCATTTGCACATTTTTACACAATCGGATCAGGAGTCACATCTTAGGTGCCTTTAAAATGTTTTTGTTGGGTGTTGTGTGCAAAATGCTGCATTACGGATGACAGCCCCAGTATGAGTTTGTTAGATTCTTAGTTAATTAACTACCAGGATTTTGACCCTTTACTACAGTTTCTCCTTCCTCACCATATCTATTAATTACCACCGTACATCTGAATATAGGGGTCAGATAGCTATTAAGCATGCAGAAACAGAAGCCGGGATTCAGCTCTGCCCCCGTGCCGCTGTTAAAGCGAGCATCTGCACACCCCCCCCCCGAAAGAACGAAATAGCAGGAATCCCTGAAAGAATGAAATAGCAGGAATCCCTGAAAGAACGAAACAGCAGGAATCCCTGAAAGAACAAAATAGCAGGAATCTCTGGCTTCATGCTGCACGCTCATGCTTCTCCTGGGTTGAACTGAGAAGACGATTCCTCCCGTGAAATTTACATTTGGTCATTTTGTGTCTGAAAAGCCAGCAACACTTTGTGGTTCTTTGCGTGTTTGGATGCAAACATTCGTTCCTCCCAGGCCTCGGAGAGGGTATCGCTTTCTCTCTGCGTGGAGTGTCTCTGGACGTGCTGAAATGCGATTACTGGCAAGGTCCCGAGTGCCTCCACTGATAGAGGCCGTGTACATCATTCTGAAATGCGATTATTTTTCATGAGAACTCCCTTCTGAAGTTCTGGTTATGTCCACAGCCACTATTTGAGCAGAAATTCAGATGAAGGTGTCTCAGAGGGTAGCAATGGTCTAGGGCTGGGATTTTTATCTCACATCCACTGTGTGTGTAGAGTTTGCATTTTTCCACCTTGTCATGCAAGTTTTCTCTGAATTCTCTGGTTTTCTCATGTAGTCAAATTAGCAGTAAGCAGGCTAATTGGTTTCTCAAAGTTGCCTGTAGCTTGCAGGTGCCTTGCAATTGACTGGCATGCAGTCCTGCCTTCTGCCTGATCCTGTGGGCTTTCCCAGTGATCCTGACCTGGAAAAGCGTCTGGATGACAGCTGGGTGGATGGATAACTCAGATGACTACAGTAGCATTTTTGGTGGGAGATATCAAAAGCAGACCACTGTGCTGCCCATTGGAGCTTGTGCTAAAGAATATTCTTATCACTTGTTGGTTAATTTCCATCCACAAAATTCTGCCACACAAGTAAAAATCAAGCAATGAGACAACTTAATATTCTCATGGTTTGGTGAAAAGGGGGTTGATTTCAGCTGCTGTGACAGGAAGATTTCAGCAGTTACCACTGAGTCACGTATTGGCAGTTCCACTTGACTGTGTATTAAAAAACGGGGCAAAGTGGTAGGGTTCTTACATTAATAATAATATCATTTTTATCAATGATTTAAAAGTCTTAATTACAGGATGGAACACAGACGCGTTATTAAAATGTCTTTTATTGCATCCCACTGACGAATTAATCAAAAACGACAGAGTTCTTTTTCAAAACGCGTTAAAATCCCTTTCCTCACGTTTTAAAAGATGGGTGCAGTTCTTTGTTCATTAATTTTAGTTAATAATTCATACCCTAAAAAGCTATTCTCGTAACTTCATCAGGATATTTTAGGCTCTGCCAAATGCTGTTACCTCCTATAGCAATTTTCACTTTTAATTTTTTTGTAATTAAATTTGCAGTCTTTTTAGGTGCTGATGCCCGTGACCCTGACCAATGGATGCATGGATGGATGGATGGATGGATGGAAAGATGGATAGAAGGATGAGGTGTTGTTTTCTGCGGCTGATTGGACACGCCCCCCCCCTTCCACATTAGCACGGTGATGCTAGCAGGTTGAGCCGGTTACATGGCAGCACGATAAACTGCCTGTCACCCCCAGCAGGTCTCCAGGTTATTTTTTAAGACCCTAGCTCAGCTGCAGGGCCAGAAATCGCTAATGACAATTTCCGGAAGCTGGCTGAAGGCCGATTCATAGTTATAGTTTCAGTTAATATAAACACCTTTTCTGGGCTCTCTGATCAGACTGAGAACAAAATAAAGCACGCAGTTGCCTGGTGCCTTGGCAGATGATCCAGCAGAACACTGCGGTGCGGAGATCCATCCAGTAGTGCAAGACACTAACCCTAACCCAGATCCTGAGCGTTCACACCGATAAACGGGCTGAGCTGTCAACGCGGCCATCTTCCCCTCAGGCGTTGTGGGTATAACTGCAGGCGAACAGCTGCTGTTCTGATTTGACCATTCATCAGCTCCTACTCCAGCCACGACGGGGGGTAGATTTGCTGATTGACCTTTTCATTTCCGTCAATAACAGCATAAACGTGGGGGTTTCAAGCATTAGGCTCTGGAAAATGGCGGGGGGGCTTGTTATCAAGCCTTCACATCGTAACAACCACAAACCCAATCGTGGCAGTTTAATTTCCGCAAATGAATGCAAGGTTCGCTTATTCAAACGAGCATCTGGAATGTTCTCCAAGCCCACGTGATGCAACGCGCCAGACGCCAGTCCCGCGCAGACCAGAGAGCATGGCGCGGTGCTGGTGGTGCATGCTCTGACGGGACGGGGGTACGGCGTTTCGTTATCTGCTAAATAAGAGCGGCGGTGGGTTGCCATGGTGATGCGAACAGGCGCTGGAGGACAGCTGGAATGAAATCTTGATGGGAAATCCACGGATAAAATACCCATTACTGGTGTTTTGTTTTGCTGCAAAGTGATTGAATTATCTTAGGGATGCTTTTTTTCTGCAACTGATATTGCCATGTACTGTTGCCCTAGCAACCATCTATACAATAGTTCCTAATATCTGCCGTATCTTTCTAGCTATTTTTGTTTTTATCTGAGACACCAGATCATATAATAAAAGACGAAAAGCTCCCATTTCTTTCTCCTCCTTTCCTTATGATTCATTTCTAATCTCTCCTAAGTTCAGCCCCCCCCCCAAACGCACTCGGGCTCAGTGGAAAGCTGGAGGCTCCTGTGATGAGTAACCCAATAAGGGTAAGATGGGCACTCGTGGTCACACGTGCACCTGGCAAGCGCGCGCAAACACACACACATGCACACACACACACACCTGGCTGACCCCAGCCTTTCATAGCTGGGCCGTGATGAGGAACGGCCACCGACAGACTCAAACACCTGCTGTTGCAAAATACGTTCCCAGTCGGCGAGCCTCCCTCTCCCAGGACTGGGAGCCTATTGTTTCTGTCTGATTCAGCCAGCCAAGGTATTTGAGGACTCCGGCAGTTTCCAGGGAAACAAAGACCAGTTCATCTAATGGTGACCCCTCCAGCCCGGACACTGCCAGCACTTTAGCATGACTTAACTTTATGTCACATTTTAGAAAACTTTCATGTATCTTAGATGTACTTTATAGTATAAAAAACACATTTTGACTGGCAAATGTTAATTGATCTGAGTTTCGGAGTGTAAACACGTAGCACCCATAAAGTGCAAATACTATTAAATAAATCTAGCAACAGAAAATAATCAATAATCAAAATGACTGACCAGCTGAATTGGGGATTTCATTAGTTAAGCACTTATCAGTCAGTAGAGCGTCCCAGAATACATTGCCCTTTGGTTAGAGGCTGCCAATGGTTATAGTCATCCTAGAAAGAGGTGTTTCACCCTGTCTCCACACTGTGCATCTCTTATATCAACCCAAGGATGCCAGGAGAAAACGACAGGTACAGTACAGTGCCCACGGCACAACCTGGCAAGGCAATTAAAAGATTTAGTGTAGTGAAGTGATTGTCATTACTGACACACCACAGCACAGCAATGAAACGCGTCCTCTGCATTTAACCCATACGTGACATAACATCATGATATTAATTACTGCAGCTCAGGAAAACTCCAGGGCCCCTGCTGACAGGCGGGTGTCACATTTCGTTGGCAGTGGGGCTATCGGCGCTAGGGAGGTCTTCTCCAACACCGCCGAACCGAAGATCAAAAGGCACTCCAGGTTTTCCTGCCAGGAATGGCAGCGCTGGGCAACTGGGCCACAGATGCGAGCTTGCTGACAGGTGACTGATCACAGATGCTGGAACAGGGAGACCACACAAACGGACGATGCTTACGATACTCACCAAGGGGCAAAGGTGGGAGCTGCTCTTAATGCAGCCTTTTATCTACAGAGATTTACACGGATAGCTGTGTGTAACATGCCGGGAGGGCATGCAGGTTTGGGGAGAGAGGTGAGGTCAAGAGGACAGACACCCCACTCACCTGCCATCAATTAGTAACAGTATACAGCAGTTTCACTCTGTGCGCGTCTCAGAGACAGACCAGAAGCTACAGGGCTGCCCGTAGTACTTCTGTTTTCTCGTGTTGGTCAGGGAGTTACAAATACGTTGTATTATGTTTCCTGATATGCCCCCCCGATATCTGAAATGTGCCAAAAAACATCCCCATTCCATCCTTCAGGCCTCCATGGACCTCTTCACTATCCACAACATCGAGTTTTTGTATGTGGTAACTTACCCGTTTCTATAAACTTAGTATTAACCGCACCAGATTACATTCCAGCAATTACAGGCGCTTACAGCATTGTTTCCCAATCTAGTCCTCAGGGACCCACAGACAGTCCAAGCTTTTGCTCTGGGAGTTTGGAGGGAGCAAAAACATGGACTGTCTGGCAGGGAGCTGGCAGGGAGCAAAAACGTGGATCATCGGTGAGTCCCCGAGGATCGGATTGGGAAACACTGACTTACAGCGATCATCGCTCTGACATCCGGACCTCAAGTTTACCTCCCTGAGCAGGTCTTTGTGGGGCTGGTCAGCTGGCGATGCTCCACACTGCATTAGGTATTTATTCATATGAATGAGATCGTGCCAGTGCTCGGTGGGCTGTGCCTTGGTGTCCATTAATGCGGCCGAGAGCCCATGCGAGCACGGTGCATGTCGTGGGAGCTGACCATAGCGTGAGACTCTACGCCGTGGCCGGCATGCACCTGCCGCCCCCACCCCCACCTCCGGTACACGGGAGATCCTGCGCCGTGTTCAACCCCAAGGCCAGCCTCGCCTGGTTGGCTCTCTTTATGTCCCAGTGTGTGCTTACTGTCTTACTCTCAGCCGTCCATGACAGCAGATGACGGATCGGCGGGCAACGGGGCTTGGGGGGGGGGGTGCAGAGGGAAGGTGTAATCGCTGCACTATTGTGCTGCTTCTCCCAGCTCCTTTGCTGGCCATGCAAACATCGCTCTTTGTCTGCAGTGTCACAGCACAACTCGACGTCCCACCCCCCGCCCCCCCTTTGTTAGTGTAGACGATGTTACGCACAAGCAGACGCCAGAACTTCATTTGCATGGCGCTGCTCGCTGTTATTTTGCCACACCGCAGGCGCGTCTACACAAACCCAGTTGCAGGCAAACTTTAGCCAGTCACCAGCAGACACAGAAAACACCCTACTAGCTAGCAGGCATTCATAAATAATGGTTGTGCGTTCACTCTAATCATATCTCATTATTTGACCCACAATCCATCCAACATACTGCCCTGCACGTCTGTTTACATTATTCCAGCACGACTTTCCAGATAGTAAATATTTTTAAAAATACAAGCTGACAGAAAATACATAAAATGACAGTCTGCCGGTGTTATTAATTATAGCTAGCGATGTTAGACCATGCAAACATAGCTGAGGTTTTTACAGAATGCCTGAGACATAAGGGGGAAAAACTTACGAGTTTCATGTCAACACAATGTAATAAAATAAAGTTTCAGAAAATCGGTTGCACATTTGGCTTTTTGCTGTGTGTGTTAATTTATTGACTCCCATGTGAAACGTGAAGTTCTGCGCAGTTATAATAGAGTTGTGTTGCGTACTTGAATGGGAACAGAACCTGAAGGTCAGTTTACATGCAGCCGGACCGGCTCCCCGAACGGGCTTTTCCTGCAAACCGGCAAGTGCCGGCCTCCCGTGCCCTGCCCCTCTCTGATAGTCATTTCTGGTCCTTGACCTACAACAGCAGGGTTCTGAGGTCTGTCGTTACCTGAGATCGTGACCTCAAGCGGGTGACCTGTTACTTGGGCTGAGGATTGGGGGGCACAGGGAAAATCTGCCAAGTCACTTGGAATAAAAGCAACAGTAAGGCACCTATGAGCCACAGCAACCCCCCCACCGTCCACAAAAAGGTGCTCCTACACCCCCATTAGCCTACCTGGACAGGCTTCTTGGTCAAGTGAATGGCACAGTGGTGAACAATGCCCCACTTCAGAGAAGATTACAACTTGAACAGGAAAGCCTTTGACTAAGAGACTGTTTGAAATTTTATCAATACCTCGATCATCCCCTTGAGGTCGGTAAAACCATTTTCTAATCAGGGCCGCCTTGGCTCTGCTGCCTGGCCGGCGTGTTGCCTTTAATAGCGAATTACCGGCGTGGACGGCGCGCCCGGCTGGTTTAACACGGCCGCCGGCGGGATGGCGGGGCGGCTCGGGTCCCTCCGGCCGGTCACCCACCTGCAGCCACATTAGGTCAGATAGTCATCGGGGCTGCCAAGCTGTGAAAAGGGGGGAGCTGAAAGGAGACGTGCTGCACATGACATTCAAGGTCCGTGTTTTAAACAGCGCCTCACGGTTCAGCGGAGAGGAGCCAAAGCCGGCAAATGAAGCGGACCTGCAGGGGGCGCTGACGGGCGCGGCGCCGCCGGCTCGCTTTGCTGCGCGGAGACTGAGGTGGGGGATCCCAGCGTTTACGTAAACGCACGTGTCTTTTTGCGTGCTTCTCAATGATTTTACAAACAATCTCAAAAGTAATTTGCAGCACATCCCATTTGAATTGTTTACCCGGGATGTGCTGCATTCATTTGTCCCGGTTAAATCCTTTAAACTGTGCCGGGCCGTGCGTCGGGCAAATATGGTGATCATCGAGGTACAGTGGGCAGGACAGTTTGCGTTGCCCTTGATCTTTTTTCCTGGGAAATATTTACTTTTGACAAATAAACGATTTCAAAGGACACACTCGCATGGATTTCGGACTCACCTCAGGACAAACATCGGTCCGCATACAAAGGCCAGATAGGCTATTCTGCACGTCTGGATACGAGTGAAATAAATGAAAAGCCCGATTTGCTCGTATTATTATCTATTACTCGCGATTACGGGACTCCTCCGAAGCGAAGTACTTGCAATAGGCCTGTTATATCCACGTAAGGTTGTTGTGACGCAAAACACTGTCCCATCTGTAGTTTACAGCAATCATCTCCCTCACTTGGTTACAGATGAGAGTATAGTGGGGACGCTTTTGCAGGGGAGAGGCAGGATAAATTAAAAAACAAACCTCATCAACATTGTTATTGAGAGGGGGCACGTAACTGAAATACTAGATGCTGGAATTGCAAAGCGTTATTACTTGTTTTTCTTGTCTGTGAAAGCGGCTCTTGGCGGCGGCTGTAATCACTCTCACACCATACACCAGTCTAATTCATCGCCGCTGATTATGCATATGAATTTGCGAGGAAATCACATTAGCCAACATACATTATTACAAGTCGTGTCACTACAAATGTATTTTCGGGGGGCTTTTGAGGGATAGGCGTTGGTACAGACCAGGGGAGCGCAATCTAATACAACTGTACAATTAGTTTTATTTGCATCGCCGGTCTGTTGCTTCGTCTGCCTCTCTTTCTAATCAAATAAAATTGGAATTGCCATACACAGCTTGGGCTCCGCTCTTCTGCCGTGATTGGCAATATCACAGCTCATCCACAACGACAGACTTTATCGTTTAGCTGGGTATACAATGTACATAGGGACGCCCATTTAAGTATGAAGTCTCCGCCGTGTCCATTTCTCACAGTCAGTGAAAGGGGACCCTCACTGGACGCGAAACAGACTATGGCCATATGTCTGGGGCGGCAGGTAGCATGGTGGAGAATTACTCTCACTGGCTGGAGTCGTGGGCTTTGTTAAATTTGTGGGATTGTTAGTTACTGAAATAAAACATTTGAAATATAGTTATACGGCAAACAGCTAGGTACACGTTGAAAGCATTCAAAGAGCGAGGTTAATACAGAATCACAGATATAACCGGAGTGTGTGTTTTTGGAGCTATGCCAGTGTAGCGTAGAAAAAAAATTATACGCACCCAAAATTATAATCTTTACATTTTCAAATGTGTCAAGAGAAAACCTGCAAAAGAGCCTCCGTGCATCTCAGAAATTACCAGCGCTTAGTTTTAACGCCGCGATGAACACTTTCGTTCATATCAATATTTGTGCGACAATCACTTGTAAAAACACAGACGATATTTTGGTGTTAATATAAAGGGTTCTACTCCATATAATGCATTATCTACTTTTGTGGTTTATTCGGGTGAACTGACATTTTTTTAAAATTCATTTAGCATAATACAACTAGGCCAATTATAAAGACATCAGAATGACAGCAATAAACTCCACGTATAAGACAAATAAACATCGGCAATGGTTTCACAAATGACAATAGAAAAAACCATTCATACACTTTATATGCATTCCTGATAGCCTTTCTCCAGCTGCAGTGCTGTTTTCTGCTGGCGTGTACAGTGTATACCTTCTTCTCGTGTCCACTGGCCACTTTGGCTTTCTCTTGCAGCCCAAAGACGTGGTTAACTAGCATCTCTAAATTGCCCGTAGTGTGTAATTGTGAGTATGAGCTGTTTGATGGACTGGCACCCTGCCCAGGTGCACCTCTGCCTCGTACCCTATGCTGCTTGGGATAGGAGCCAATCCTGATAAAGAACGAATTTAAGCAATATGTAAAACTTGCTAAAACAAGTAATCGTTGGTAATTATTCATATAAATGCAAGACGAAGATAAAAAGCGTCTATCACTGAGCAGTACTCAACAATAGTCATAGGATATTGAAAATAAAAAAAAATATATTTTCAAGCGTGCAGACAAATTACACTGAGAAACATGCCTCTCACATTCCTGTGAAACTTCGGTAACTTGATAACACCGACGTTTAATCTATAGCATGAATTTATATAATGGAAAACTATCGTTTAATGTCAATTAACTGACAGCAACTTGAAATTTATTGTTCAGACTAGCCTGTAGCGCCCTCTAGCGTTTTGATTTATGAAACATGAATGAACGCCGTGCGGCTCATTTAGCGCAGACAAAAAATTGCGATATAGCCTAATCCACATGATGACAACAAGCATCGGAAAACATAATAAATGCATTTTACAGCGCAGTTATTTTCATAAGCCAAAAATTTACAGTATCATAAAAATGACTACACCTGCAAATTTTTGCGCATTAATTAGTTCTTAGCATTCTTCCCGGAGAATAGAGTAGATGCCATAGGACAAATGGTGGAACATTTGTGAGTTATAACTAGACAACTAAAACAAAGTAGACAACGGGTAAGTCTTACACGGGATCATTTAGAAAGACTGTAATTCCCAGATGCTCTCCTGCGCGCAGGCGCGTCCTCCACGCGCCTGCCGCGGGGACGAGCGGGCCGTGCGTGATGACGTAGCGCAGCTCGCGGCCAGCCGAGGCTGAGCGGGTCCAGGCGGAGCAGAGGTGCTGCTGGGCTTCTTAGCTAAGCACGGAAAATGGTCAAACATGGCCGGGGAGAGGGTCGGCTCGCTCCTTACCAAGTAGAGTCAACAGGTATTTGCGCCCTGTGGCCTTCCGGAGCGCACTTAGCGCTGAAAGGATCCGTTAATGTAGGAAGGGGAGGGATGCGGAGCGGGGCGGAGGGACGCTCTTTTCGGGTGGCCGGGCTCTCTTAGCAGAACCGCCGGCTCGGCCATGGGCACGGCTTTATTTCTGTAAAATGCGCGACTCGTGGCTGTGCAGGCCTCCTTTCCGCCGGATTTAGCCGAACGGCTAACCGGCTAGCAGCGCGAAGGTGGCCGCGCCGAACTGCAAAGCGGGTGTCGGCCATTCCGGCTCATTCGGTCTTATTTAAAATAAACACCGTCATTCTTAGACGTGTCTGTGCGTGTTTCGCTGTACACATGCGTATGAGCACAAATGTCTGCCAATTTTGCACTGTCCGGCTGCAAGCCGCTGCATAGTGAGACCATTGTTCTTCGCCGTAAGGATGCAAGTACTGAATGCATTTATTAAATACTCCTGAACGAAATAATACGGCTTATAAAATATGATGTTGAATCCTGACAGATGTACGCGTTTTGTATTGCATGAAATATGAAGCGTTTTGCATATATTTCAGTGACTTATGTTACATTGCCTACAGTAGCAAACTTAATGACGGATCCTAGGTACATCGCTAATCGACTTCTCATTTCTTTGAATGCTGTCCAGCCAAATAAACTAGAACGGCATGTAACCTCTCCGTTCCGTTTTAGATCTGCATCACGGTAGCTATGGAGTCCGAGGCTAACTTGTACCATGTGGAGTTCCCAGACTTCTCCTGCTCCATCCTCCAGAAGCTGAATGAGCAGCGGCAGATTGGACAGCTCTGTGACATCACGGTGGTCATCCAGGGCCATCGCTTCCGGGCCCACAAGGCCGTGCTGGCAGCCAGCTCGCCATTCTTCTGTGACCAGGTCCTCCTTAAGAACAGCACATGTGTGGTATTGCCGGACGTGATGCTCCCCGGCGTGTTCGACAGCCTGCTTCAGTCCTGCTACACGGGAACGCTTTCGCTTCCGGTGGGGGAGATAGTGGGCTTCCTGACGGCGGCCAGCTTTCTCCAGATGTGGCACGTGGTCGACAAATGTACTGAGCTCCTTGCAGGGGGCCAGGCTATCCTGTGCCAGAAGCCTAGCCTGGTTGGTGACCATCCCTCTCCAGGCTACTGCAGTTACAACAGTCCAAGGGCTTCCCTTGACCTAGACCCAGCTCCAGCACGCCGGTCGTGTGCCAAGATCTCTGGCTACAAAGACAGGGAGATGGAGCGATTGGTGCAAAGCTGCTTCTCTCCTCGATCCCTGGAGCGGGACGGCGTGCTTGGTGCGTCCCCACCCTCGGAGCAGGACCCCGCGAGCACAGAGATGGCCAGCCAGGATGGGGAGGATGAAGGCAGTGATGTGACGGAGTACCGCTACCCTCGGTCCCTTTATATCCGCCCCAGCATCATGTACCACAAACGAATGGTCCTGGTCAAGCCAGAGAAGATGGAGCAGGACGGCTGTGAGCTGGGTGGTGGGGACGCACTCAGGACTGAGGCTGTGGAGGAGTTAGAGGGGAGGGATCTGGAGGGAGTGAACCCCTTAGAAGAGGGATTTACGCCGGTCGCCAGCTCCAGCTCCCTTGATGCCAGCATGGAGGAGAAGTTAGAACTGGAGGAGGCGCAGGGAGGTGCGCACTCGTGTGATGAACCCCTAGACTTTTATGGTGCGTCTATGGAGGATTTCTCCACCGGCAAAGTGGAGGCTCCTCCCGACACGTCCAGGGAGGATGCTGGGGGTCCGGAGGGGGAGGACGGCTCAGAGCCGGCCGCCGGGATCTGGGAGGAGACCTCCCACTCAGGCTTTGCGGCCGTGGTCTACAAGTTGTACCCCTGCCAGTGCGGGAAGAGCTTCACCCACAAGAGCCAGCGGGACCGGCACATGGGCATGCACCTGGGTCTGAGACCCTATGGCTGCGCCGTCTGCGGCAAGAAATTCAAGATGAAGCACCACCTGGTGGGCCACATGAAGATCCACACTGGTGTCAAGCCCTACGAGTGCACCGTCTGTGGGAAGAGGTTCATGTGGAGGGACAGCTTCCATCGGCATGTCTCGTCTTGTACCAGGGCTCAGCAGGCCATGCAGGCCTCCCACACCTGCTGATCCCGTCTTCCTCAGCCTTGACAAAGGTGCTTACTACAGAGTCGGGAAAAGATCTTTTGTTAATATATATTTCCTGTTTTTCCCAAGTGTCATGTTTGTTGTGCTGACAGTGACAGAGTATTGACTATGTTGGTTATATACCGTATGTATGAAACATTTTACCGAGAGGTTTTTTTTTTTATAAATTCCATTGTGGCGGTTATCCATCCATCCATCCATTCATCATCTAAATGCTTATCCTGGTCTGTGTCAACTGGAGCCTACCCCAGGGATTGCAGTCCATCACAGGGCACTTCCATGCAACAATGGGCAACTCAGAGAGTGAGAACATGCAAAAGAATTAGCAGGGGGAATCGAGCCCCTGAGCCTGGAGGTGTGAGGCAGCAGTACTGATTACTGTGCCTTCCATTAGCAGTTATGTGTTAGCTTATCAAGGGCTTAATCACACGTGCACTAGGTGTGCAAAACAGTTCATTTATGACTTTAAAGCATTAATATTCCCTCCCAAGGATTGTCCTATGTTGTTGCATTTATATTTGACATATCACAGAAAAACAAACCACCCGTTCCATATTTAATCATCTATAGACTATTTAAATGTTGGGTTTTACATGTTTCAAGTAGAACGACCTTGTATTGTCATTAATAATTTAACTAAAATCTATTTAGTTGTGATTCTTTGAGGTCAGTCGACGACTCGGTTACTGGCATTAGGCATGCATAACCATGGCTGTGATTAAGTCCAGGAAGTCCTTCCCCCCGATAAAGTCATTCAGTATTTATTCTGAGATGCATTTCGTCTCGACGCCTGGTTAGTGACTTTGTCTCTATACGGGTATTCTTTCCAGTCTTTTCAGTATAGCAGTACATGCAGTCTTTTTTTTTAAATGTATGCATTGATGCCAATAAACTGACACTCGACGTGCTGTTTTACGTGCCATGTGTACAGTCTGCAGCACAAAGGAGCAGCTGCAGGTGTCTTTTCACAGTGAAGCTTACGGTCAATGCCGTTTCCCTTTCAGAGATCCTGTTTTGGTGCGAGTGCGGAGGTGGCGTGGACATCCTTTATTAAGACTGCGCACACATTCGTGTATGTATGTACATGAGCATCAGAGGTGTTTTTAATTGAAATTCCTGAATGTTTTTATTTCAGAAGCCTGTAAATACTATAATCATGCTTTTGGTAGGTATTGTGTCATTATTGAAATTCCTCTTTGCTGTCAGCTAGAATTTTTTCCTGCTGAAACAAGTGCTGCTGCTTTTATTTCATAGAGTATAACTGCTGACCTTATAAGCTGAATTTCTCCTAACAGTGGGAAATAAGATGGGGAAAAAATGAGGAGTTTTTGAAAACCAAGGAAAGGGAGTGCAAAAAGAAAAGGTCACGGCTGGTTAAAATTTGCATTCTAAAATAAAATCAGAAGTGCCGGATTGGTGTCACCAGCTCAGAGGATGGTATGTATCACTGTTTAGGTTTTTGTATTCTGATTACTGGAGCTGCTGCATTCTGGGTAAAAGATACTGACCTCTGTTTATTATTCTTTCTGATGGTATAGATTTTACAGTTCTGGTTACTGGATTATTTTTAAAGAAATCTATTTTGGTACTTTTCAACAGTAACAAACTAGTGTGTCACGTGGTATTTCTTATACCTGTTCTGTAATTTGATTTGAAATAAGGGTAATATGGAACTAATTTTTCTATTTACTTTGCATGTTATAATAATTACTCTTTATAATTGCTTTGTTATATAACTTATTTGATCTAACCAGGCACATCGGTATATTTTGGTTCCTTTTTTTCTTACGGCACCCTTGTGGCACTTCCTTGACTTCAAACTGCAGTTTGTGCTGACGCTTTAGAAAGGGGGTTACCAGTAGATTTTTTGGAGCAGGGTGACAGCTTTATGTGATGTTAAACCTGTTTTCAGTATTTGTGTTCTGTATAATAGTACTTAGACATTTTACACTAACGATGTTAAAAATGATGGCTATATCACAGTGATACTTGAACACTTTGTGTACGGTTTAAAATGTTACTTTTTATTTATTGGTTTGTTAATATGGTTTGTGGGGGAAAGTCTGCCTACTCATAAAATAATATCGCCATTAGAAATTTCTTCTCATAGAAGAATATTGTGGCTCTTTTGTACAAAACTGGTGAGCAATAAAAGTAACCTGTTTTAACTGCATTTTCCAGCAATTCCTTTCAAGTGTTGCCTCTGCAGGAAAGACCTGCACTTTGAAATGATTCCACAAGGGGGCCAATGTGGTTCGTAAAAGTTGCACTTGCAGTCTGTTCACAGGTGACATTGAGCGTGGGAAACCTTAGCGTGGGCCCTATGTGTCCCAGACCTCTGTTACGTTATGGACAGGAAATATCATCACATTGGCTTTTGTTGGTAAAAATTAGCTGCTGTCTGGAAAAGCTCCCGGTGATTTATTCACACCTGCAAAGTCCAGGTGATGACGTTTTCTGTCTAAACAATCATTTTCTTCAGTTGAGTGAAAGGACACATGCAGCACCATGAGCTGCACCTGTAGCCTTTGAAATGATTTATCTGAAATGAGTGCAGGTGAAAAGTTCATACGGTATTGAATTTCGCTGTTCTATATTCTCATTATAAATATATTGTTTTTGTGCCTGAGGTGGTAGTATTAGCAGTAAACGTAGCCTGCTGACGTTTACAACTGACCTATATTACAATTATTTTCCAGCATATCTAGCGGTTATTTTACTTAGAGGCATTGTATTTAGTCGATGTTTAGTAAAATTTTGACGGGTTATTTTTTCCCATGTAAAACATTTCATGGTTTGTACAAGGATATTTTGGAACAGTTTGATGACATCTTGGTGTTTTTTTGTAATCTTCTAGATGATTTGACTAAATGAGAAAACGATGGTGAGCCAAAAGGTTTCGCATTGGAATATGTGTTTATTGCGAAACATTTTCTGCTAAAACCTGTTTAAAAATAATTCAACTACAGAAAACGTTACTATATATGGCAGTTTAGGGAGTCACCTTTTACGAAGTTCTGTGGCAAATGCCCGTGCGTGTCATGGGACAATTTAAGGGTTATTCCACAAATATCTTTTAACAAAATGGAGATAGATAATGCTTATGAATAATAGTGGACCAGCAGAACATTTATCTGCAAGATGCATACCATCTGTAGTGTATTGTACAGTTTCATGTTTCATTCATTCGTTAGTTTCCACCCCAAGAAAACAATCAAGATTTCTCTTCGTAATGCTGCTGGGCAACAAATATTCACCCGGGGGGATCAATAAAGTTCTATCCAATCCTATGGCAGAAACGTTTATGAAGCTTTAACCTTTATACTGTCGCAAACGAGTTACATCGTTTTGAAAGATTTGTAGACTGTACTGGCCTATTCGCTGACGACAACATGAATTGCTTAATGTACGCATACTAGTATTTTGTTCAATCGTTTCCTTTAAACCGTTTTCTAATAGTTGGATATATCAAAGAAGAAGTACTTAAAATCTATATATAGGCACTGGCAAAGGCATTGAAATATCCGGCGCTTTTTGGCTATTCGTGGGGGGTATGAGCAGCCCAGCCCCGTGAATACCAGAACTGTTTGGGCGCTCGGCCATATGCTGGTCAGCAGTTGCCTGGAGAGCCGGGGCTGCGGACACTCGCGGTGGGCGGGGCGAAAGTGGACCATTAGTCTTAATGTTTCCAAGGGCAACCAGCGGAGGAGCCAATCGGAAAGCGAGCCGATAAAATCCGATCGGTAACTGACGACTCACAGTAGCCCCGCCCACCACGTTTCTCCCGGCCGTCAGTCACGGCGACATCCTCGACCCGGAAGTAGGCCCTCACTTTACTTCCGGTGAAGAACCTGGAGAGGGAAAAAAAAAAAAAAAAAAAAAACACATCAGCCGCGGGTGCGTAGCTGGAGTAGGAGGAGGCCCTGAGTAAAGTCTGCTGCTGTGGGGGAAATGGGCGGCATTTGATCGGGGCAAGGTAAGCTTATTTCCTACATTCGATTCTGTCATTCGAGAAATAGAATAAATCGCCTTCGGACGTATTCAAATGAGCGTAAGGAAAAAAAAAGTCGAAAAATCAGATGGCTGGCCCGATAGCCAAGAAGTTGGCGGATTTCCTAGGGCGAGCCTAGAAATCCGGTAATGTCAGTTAGCTAGCAGGTCAGGGCTTTTAATGGGCTGAAAATAGCCGGCTTTGGGTGATATCCCGTTGCTAATCATATATCGCTGCTGGCTAAACGACTAGCCGGAGATTGGCTGCGACTTTGGCTAACCGATTTGTCCCCCGTAGCAGTCAGAAACGCTGCGTTTCGAGCTATGCGGTTGGCACCCCGGAGACCCGGATTCGACAGCTAGTTTGGCTAACTAACGCAGACGGGGCTCTGGAAGTGACAGTGTTCCCGTTTCCCCCATCCGCCGCCGGCTTGCCCCTTACGCCGGGGCTGTACGGGATGCCAAAGCGGCCACTCCGGGGGTCCATTTGCACGCAGTCCACTTTTACTAGTGGGGGAAACTTGTTTTATTCCTCGTAAAAACGATTTGTGTCACATTAAACCTCGAACGGTTGCACAGACACGTCGGGACGCGCCCTCCAGCATTTAATTGTAACTGCAGTTCGCCTTCGCCCTGTCGCATGCAAAAATCATACAAGAATCTCGATCGAAGGAAAACTAAGATACCGATAAATGACAAAACTGGTGACTGCATTAGGTTCGGAGTAGCGCTGGACTAACTCCATCGCATTTTCTAACCGTTGCAGTTCTCCCTATGTATCCCCTGAGTACGGTAGTCTGTATTTCGCCACATTATTGTGAACACGAAAAATGTTTCAGAAACTTCTCGCGTTTATGAACTGAAATTGTGGACTTCCAGGAGGCTCCGTGCCCGTATTGTGCGGCGTCGCCGACGCGGTTGTATAGTTTCATTTGCCTCAGCACTGCGCCGACTGCTAATTTTGTAACGTTGCGTTGGATTTACTCGCACGATTTATATGTGTGTTTTTGCCTTTTTGTGCCTCTTTTAAGTGTCATTTTGTAAAAAAAAAAACGTCGAATGGGGGTGTTGCTATGGAAACGTGCAGCGGTCGGAACCGCGAAATGTCATTTTATAGAGCACGCGCTTGCACCGCGGGAGGTGCAAATGGGCTCGTCACAGCTACTGCACTGGATCCAAGTGTCTTCCCTCAATTGCTCACTCGCTAATATTTCTTTTAAAGCGAGTGCATGACGTGATTGTTCGCGGTCTACCAGATAGACCATTTCATATCCCGAAGACAGTTTAATTGCTGACAGTACCTGCATCATAAGAGATTACGTTTGCCCCTCGTCCAGTTCCCTTGCATGACGATGTAGATAAAAAGGAAGTCCAACAGTAATTGTTAAATAACAATTAACAGAATTTTCATTTTGTTCAATGACTGCAATGTCGCCAGCATTCTACCCCTGTTAAGAATAATTTGGTTTTTCTGTATTAGACATCATAACTCCCTCTGCAATGCCTTGGCTCTATTCTTTTTTTAATCAAATATGAAGTTCTGTCAGATACTGCATACCTGCATATATTGTGCCTCCATTTAATGGCATCGTCTCTTGTCGACTTGAATGTTGCTTGGTAGGGTGTCTTATTGGACACTTATTGGCGCTCTAATGACAATAATTCAAGAACCAAGGTGAACTGCTGCATTAGTTTAGATTTCATGAGCTAACTGTAGAAACTCACAAAATTGGGTGCATTTTGGTGATTTATGTATTGATTTTTTTCGTGTGGTTTGAATCATGTGGTGCATTCAATGAAAGGAAAATTGTGCTACCCTACAACTCTCAAGCACCTAGATTTAAAGGTCTCCATGTCAATTGCTCTTTACCTCGATGTATTTTTGGATGATAGAATTCAGCCATTGAGATGCCTGCAGTAAACGTTGTTGGACTAGCTGAATATTTTGTGGAGTTCACATCTAACATACATAATATAAAAATATCTAATGATGAACTTATGATGGGATTTCTTGAAAAATGGAGAACCAGGTCTCTGGTGCATACATATTAAAATTCTCTTTAGGCGCATATAAAATTGCCTGATTAACTTTTTTGTCAAGCAATTTTCACTTTTCAAATGACTGTAAAATGAATATATACAGATTTTTGCGGTTTAGAGAGAAAATCTGTTGCCTTTTTTCCCCCCCCCCCGTTTATATATAAAACTGAGCTGTCAAACTGGTGCATGCAAATATTTTTGCTTCTGTTGTAAGTGAATACTGCAATAAGGATCCATTAATTATCGAATTTAACAATATTTAAATACTACATCTAGGCCCAGTCAGGACGCATGTAGCAGTCTGAAGTACCAATGCTGGCCTTGTATTCATGTTTTTATTTGGTAGTTCATGGCTGTTTTTAGCCATTTGGCCCCCTTGCAAAAAATATGTGTTTCTCCCCTGAGTGCATAATTAGCAAGCAGCAGAGTGGTGAAGAAACAGTCCTTGTATCAAGATGATTTAATGTTCATGTCCCGGTCTGGGCTTATGCGCCCTGTCCTTCAACAAGGTGTGGAACATGTACTGCCCCAGTGAAATGCAGCCCCCCCCCCAAAAAAAAATATCAAAGCTTTCAGGTGCATGAAAAGCTGCTTTAACCTCATTAAACCTTAAAGGTTGTCCAAGCGCTAATTTGTTTTCATGGCAACAAAAATCCTTGGTATTTAAGAGCACTGGTGCCACAGAACTACTGCTGTGCTCTGCTAGATTTCAGGTTTCTAGGTATTCTATATGGTAAGGTTATGTGGTAGGAGTAGGACAATCATCGTCAGCCAGTACTGTGTGAATTTGGCAGAGCTGATCTCAGCCAAGCTCTCTAGGTGCGATGGTGATGCTCTACCATGGAACTCCTCCTCTTTTCCATCCATTTGTTGCCACTCGAAGCAGGACCATATAGACTTAATTTTGTAGACGGCTGCAGTTTTGTTTCTCTTTTGGTTCTCAAATGAGCATGTACCTAATGTATACCGTCATAACTTGTACTCCCTGTTTGCCATATCATCTCACAATATTTCTCAATGCGAAAGTAGCAACCAGTGTTGTTTTGTTAGCAGTTTGCACAATACCCTTGTATACAATCTTCTGGCTAAATCTGAGGTGTAGATCTGTAAACTTTGACCAGATGTGAAGACTGGTGGTAGCTGAACAGTGTAATGCTGCATTTGTGTATAGGAATGTTTGTTCTTAACTTGCTGGGATAAAGTCTTTGCATATGAAGATGTTCCCAGTCGTCATCATGACTGCGCTACATCTTGGTAATTATGGCTCATTATGTAACTAAAGGATGCCCTCATTACAGAAAGTCCTCAACTCTGTACCCGCAGAATTGCAAGATAGCATTGTATGGAATATGTTTGCTAGATGAATGATTAGTGAATAATATGCTGCCTAGAAAGTCTTATTTTTGTGGCTGCTTGGCCTTATCATCGGGCATCAGCTCACCTGCAAAAGGTTTTAGCTAACCGAAGCCTTTGGTCACCTTTGTTTAGGTAGTGCTATTCATTGGTTTGACTTTAATTCCTGCATTACATTCTGAGGTACAGAAAGAACAGTTTTGCAAGAACAGATTTTGAATTGTGAATTTTTTCCTGCCATGCTCAGAAGTAACCAGGAATAGCACACATCATAGTGGGTAGATGAAACTGTTTTTAATTCCCGATCCACTCCTTCACAGCACACAGACAAACGGCAGGCTGCTGAACTGAGCTGTCATGTCAGGTTTTAAGAAGCAGTGCTCTTCAAATATGGTTTCAGATATGGCATTTACAGCACTTAAGTCTTTGTATTTATCAGTCTTCTGTAGTGACTTGTGTCTAGGGTTGGGCCAATGGACGATGCAATCATCTATTGTTGATGGCTGACAATCATCACAATGTTGAGCCAGCATCATGATCCCCGCCTTCTCCACACCGGCAATTCTAGTGTCTCTGCTAGTGGCTCACATAAAATTAATTTTAAATATTCCTGGTTTGCACCTACTTCAGTAAATCAGGAGGGAAGTCTTTGTTTGTATCGGAAAACTGAGGATTAAAATTTAACTACAGAGCGAACGCTCCCGTTGTCTGCTGAGCCCATCTTAAATAATTTCTAATTGGTATATTGTTGTGAACCCTTTTTCGCCATTTCTGCCATGCACATTTTACTGAGAATATTTCATGTTTAGGAAAAATATAAATCAATGAATTATTAATATTAATGACCAGGAGGAAACTCTTACTGGTTTGTCACATCCTAGCTGTTGTTATCCTAAATTTCCACATTGCATTTAAACAGCCCTAGTTTAGGCTAACTGACCAGCTGTACTTTAGCAATTGCAAATAAGCAATTACTTCTTCTGATTAGTTAATAATAGCCATAAAAGACATAAAATATCAAAATAAAAGAATTAGGTTGTTAAGGATCACACATTTTTTTATTTGAAAAAACACAATGGCACGCTGTATAGGCTAAAACTCTGAATTTCCATACGCATACTTCACTACTAACTCACAATTTCCAGTCGTGTACTTCAGTACTTAAACTTACTATTTAGCTTGCGCACTAAAAATAACAAGTTTAAATAATGAAGTATGTGATTTGCGATTCACGGCTTGCTACATGGAGGAAAAGGAATGAAAGACCAGCTGAGTAGGCGAGGAGGGGCTGTGAATGAGCTGAAATGTGCAAAAAATAGAAATAGTAATAAATTAATAATAAATCAGTAGTCATTAAAAGTGTAAAAGAAACTATATTAAAATTTATAGTACCTTTGTAAGATGACCCAACCTCCCCGGATGTCCTCTGTGATGTTTCACTGTAGACACCGTCATATGCCAGTTAGGTAGACATTGCCCAACCCTGTTGGTGTCCAAGTCTCCTATGAGAATGCTGGTTTCACTTATCGTGACAGTGGGATGTTTTCTTGGTTGTCCATTTTATGCATTTTTATGATCTTTTTTGAATTATATGTACTGCTTGCGTATGAAGTCACTAATATGCATGCCAAAATTTCCCAAGGGGCTGGCCTTTGGTGTTATATGCACCAATAGGTATTTCTGTTGCACCCTTCTCTCTTAATCAGTGAACAAACTGAAAAAACAATAGTTGCCTTCCGGAGAATCAGTCTCCCACCAGTGTTTGCTACCTATAGCATATGCAGAGCGCAAAGGCTTCTGGGAATGCAGTTGGCAATATCACGTGTTCACCGTGTAAGACACTGCACGGTTCTGTCACACTCTGGGCTTGAATCCACAGTGCACTGATATCACCCCATATATACATATATTTTCTTGTATATTCTCTGAGGCATGATTAGAACCAGGTTGATATGTTTTCATCGTTGGCAATATTAAACAGACTTGGCAGTACAAAGTGCACAGGAATGGCTCTGGGCCAGTCATTGGGTACATGCTGGTCCTGTTGATTACAAATGGGCTCAAAGCCAGGCCCCTAAAGGACACTTTCATATCGAAGTCTGGTGATGAAATTTTAGTCACACTCTATGGACCATGTTGTGTATAACATGGGAAAAATTGGACACGCTTTTATTCACCTGACCAGTTTATTTCTAAAATTCGTTTTGGTATTGTTTGTGTATACTGTGTGTAATGTCTTTGCAGTTTGTCCTGAGTTGTGCTGGATATGGGTGTTCCTTTGCTGATGTATGCAGCTCAATTTCCCTTTGGGATCAATAAAGTATCTATCTTACAATATTGCAGAGAATTGTCTTTTTGTGTTTTTTATGAGGAAAAAATAGCCAATATGGCTTCACCTGGGTCGAGATGTCTTTTTTAGCTGCGGTGTTGCTGTCATTGGCAGTTTGGTTTGGCGGTGATGTTTAGTATTGCTGTCGGAGGCAGCCAGCCCCAGGGGAACAGATGTGGCGTGTTTAAATGAACCCCTGTACATGATCAGGCACTGTAACACCGTAAACATTAAACCGGAGTCTGTACAGATGCATTCCTGAGTCGCTCCTGTAAGACCTGCCCTCTGTGCCGTTTGATGTTGCGAGCTGACTTCTCATGTGAGAACAAAGGCAGGCTGGCGGAAGGAACCTGAGCGAGCCCCTTGGCGTCCCCAGCCCTCAGCCCCGATAAGCCAGTCTTCTCCCTCTGCTTGTGAGTTCCGCCTTTTCTGTACCGTCAGTGATGCGTGCCGAACGGTGGTTATCAAGTCAGTTAGTTGTTTCACAGGTCCCAGGCACAGGACGTTTGGGTTATATTTGGTTTTTTTTTAATCTAAACTGAAAATTTTTGTTCATATACCATCTGCACATACTAATATTTATCTTTGCTGCTGAATTCTGGGCTTTTTAACATGTTTCAAATCTTCTTTAGAAAATATGATGTTTTGAGAAGAATGCAGAACTAGTAAGGGTTTCCTCAGGGGCTGGTTGTAGGACATATTTTTCGGTGCTGTTCTGTTAGGAAATGCTCAGTTATATATCATTTAGTGTGTGCTGATAATGCTGCATGGTGATTCAGATAGTATTCAGATAGACTGACTGGTCAGCAATGAAGCTTGAGTCTGCGAGGCGATAGAAGTGTTTTCTGTACCACGAATGGTACAGCGTTCCTCTTTTGGCACCGAACCATGACTTTTTTTTTTTTGCCAAAACAGTTTCAGTGCGGCCAAAGAAATGAGAGAAGGGACAGCTTTGTCCACCAGGGCAGAGGCAGAACAGTTAACAAAGTGCTATTTTTATCTGTACTGATTGCACCTTCCAAACGTGGGAGGGCTCGTTTTCCCTGACCAATTTGATTTGCTTTTTTTTTAAATATAAATTGTGCAGTTTCAGGCACAGTGTAATTATCACCGTGCACTGAAAGTTCCTCTTTATAGCATTTCTCCCCTTGGCCTCCATTAGGGCTGGGCGATATCACGTCGATATTATATCGCACATGCACAATAAACACCAGGGCTTCAGATGACGTGCGAAACATTTGGCCAAACACCTGCTTTTTGGTACTATACAAATGTTTATTTAATTTAAGCTGATTACTAGTACGGCTAAAATATTAACGAGGTATTTTATGACGCCCAAAAGTTAGTGATCAGTATAAATTTGGCAAATCCTTATGTTTAATAAACGAGTCAATTTTCAACTGCAACAAGTACCACTGCGCCACCGACGTCTTTTTACCTTGTTTATCCACAAAATCTCCTCTTTTAAAAGATGTCGTGGTTGCTGAGCTGTCCCCTTCTTCACCGCCACTTCAGTGTATATCGCACTGAAGTATCCCAAACCAAAGTATTCCAAAATAGTAAGATCACATACACGCATGCTAGGGCTCACATTCCAAGGTTATGGGGCAGAGCTTTAAACTGCCGTGTGATAAGGCCTAGCCTGGTACGAGAGGTACCTGGGGGTTTATGCACCAAAGGGGGGTCAACAATTCCAAACCACATACACATATCTTCCAGATAACATGGTAAAAGGAAAACACGCATTCAAAGTTATGGTGTTAATTTAGTACCCTAAGAATAACAACTTGGGCTTTGACCGGGGATTCTGGCCCGGTGCAGGCTGACACCCCTCTTAGGTTTAGTCTAAAGGGGGGTGAACACTTAGGGACTGATAAGGATAAA
>JAAGVU020000040.1:2581480-2598960 GCA_011763525.2 Mormyrus iriodes
TTCATGTTCCCTTTGTCTGGTCCACTCCGTATAACGGATTAAAGTATTAACGTGTTCTTAATCATGAATATGAAATTAATTAAATTATGAAAGTAATAATCCCGTGTTACAGTTAACTGTAACTCTGGGCCATAAACTTGGAATGTGAGCCCTAGCATGAGTGTGTGTGATCCTACAGTATTATGTGGTGTGCTGCACTAACCGAATTTAATAAACAAAGATACACCAAGTTTATACAGATTACTAACTTCTGGGTGTCACAAAATGCATTTATTTAATATTTTAGACGTACGACTAATCTGCTTTACAAAAAGAAACAAAGAAACATATAGTACCAAGATGCTGACGTTCAGCCAAATGTTTTGCCCGTCATCTGAAGCTCTGGTGATTATTGCTCATGCGCGATATAATATCGATGTGATACCGCGCAGCCCTAGCCTCCATGCCTCCCACTGACAGTGGCCCTGGTGATGCTAGGAAGCATTGGCAAATCACAGAGTTGCATCTTCAACTTCAGTGCAGCTGTCCTAAGCGGAAGGTGTTTTGGCAGAGCAAGCTGGCTTTGAAGCATCCTGCTTCTCTCTTGTGCTGGAGTGAATTCTGTGTGTCTCTTACCGACGTGAGTGAACCGTCTGAGGAGTGATCTGGGGCTGTGACGGAGTGCTTCTTGGGGAGCCGCCTGTCACATCTGGTAGGCGTCTTCTGCAACACTGTTGCACATTCCCAGATTCGGCCCCGTGGCAGAGAAACTTCAGATTCTTTCTCTGAGGCTTTTTCCCATATGAGCTTGTGGACTGCTATGTGGTGGAAGTTGTTTGTCAGGAATGCAGTTTCATTCATTTGAACCGTACTCCCTCTTGGGAGGGGGGGGTTGGGATTGTGTGAGACTATCCTACATTTTGGTTGAATATAACAAAATAATGTATCTTTACCACGGCCTCAAGTTGCAGGCTGAGGATCTTTGCTCTGAGGCATGTCAAGTTCTTCCCACCATGATTTGCTTGTCTAGCAAATTTGGCAGAACCGGGTCTGCAGTTTTTGCAAAATGCGCAGAACCCTGCTTATCTTAAAATGGGGCTTTTTACCCTGCTTATTTGGCAGTATTTTGACTTTGCTTTTTATTACTTTATTAACATGTGATAAGCAGGCACTGAACCCTCTCTTATAAGGGCATTTTAAGGGTGGAAATGTGTGGACATAAATTTGCTGCAGACCCAAGTGAATTAAGAGCAGGTGATGGCAGTTAGGGTCCACTGAACACTGAGCCTGGAGTCCACAGGAAATCTAGCTATTTTGCTTTTTTTTGGGATTGCAGAAAACAGCTTTTATGTAATGAAAATAAAAGGTAATGGCTTTCTTTTGTTCAGTGTTTTCAGGTTTTATAAACAACACTGTTTCTTTTATCCTTATTTATTTAGTAGTTTACTTTTGAACGTATGTCTGCTGAAAGCACTGGGCGTAAATGAATTTTGTAGCCCATGGCTTGACCCACAAGGGCTGGGTAACTGTTTCACCAGATCAGCAGAAAGCGCCCATCCCAGCACCTCCCCACCCCCCAAACCCCGGCCTTTCTGGGAAGAGGGTCGTCCTTGCAGAGCGAAATGCTGAAATAGTCAAGGCGCTTATGTAACACTGGCAGGGTGATCGGGGCCACTGGTTTGCCATGTGGGCGGGAAGCTTTAGCGGGGTACTTGAGTCCGCTGTCTGGGGGGGGTCAGCGGTCACTCCGAACCATGGGCGTTCCTAAACCCCCTAATATCGGCAAATATCTAAATAACAAGTTATTGTTCCATATTTGTAAACTCAACTTTTGTCCAGCGACTTATGTTTTATGAAAGATTTTTTTTTCCTCATGGAAAAGAGCTTTGTCCTAGGGAGCCTGGTGAGAACGATATTGGAACGCTGGATCCCAGATGCCGGGCCTTTCCTGCTGGACAGGTTTAATGGGTTAGGAAGACTCTGTCTGTATGTGGCTGTCTTGGCGTGCTGCTGGAGGCTCTATAGGTGTGTGTTGATATGGGTGCTGCTGGGTGTTGTAGAGCCGGTGTTATCACTGCACTGGCTCCCTGGGCTTGCGGTTTATCTCGAAGCCGCTGCCTCATGTGGCCCCCTCTCCTTCGGCCCCCCCTTGTGCCCCTCCTCCTCCCCCTCACCCCTCCGCCCTGCCTGGATGGAGGAGTGCGGCTTGGGTGACAGGTGCCTCGGCAAGCCCTGGCAACCGGAGAAAGTGTTTACGTTCCCAGACTGCTGACGTGAAGACCCCGACGTGCTGGAGATCTCTCTGCCGATTCCATGGGGGTTGTGTTGGAGGTGGGGGTGAAGCCAAAACGGGCTGCCTGTATGTTCCCTGCGATGTGCTGTTGTTGGGAATGCTGTCATTTCTCCTTCGCTCATCTGGTGCTCAGCTCACCCGCAGCAAATCTACCCCTGCCGCCTCTTTTGATGATGAAAGCCTGTCTGAGCTGGTCTGGTACTAACCTGGTTGAGTAACTTTACCCCAAGGGTGAGGGAATCAAAGGTCTGAGTTTTTTAGGTGTTTTTGAGGCTTTCTTCTGTTTAAGGGGATGGCAGGCTTGTGCAGAGGGTGGAATCGGAGGCAAGCTGGTCAGCAGAGCTGTGGTCTATAGGTCATACGTGCTCATCTTACATGCATGTTTGTTTCAGAAATGTTTCAGCCACGCAGGCCAGCGAGTGTGAATGGCCAGCCTAATGTGGGACCTTCACCCTCTGCTGCCTCATGAATTGGATCATTGAGCTCACTGCGGACTCGTGGTTTCTGACTGCAATGTGCAGGCCTGTCTGAAGGTGTGTGGCTAAATTTTCCCCCTGGAAATTGTCGCAGAAATACTCTGTAGCTTCTATTCTGCCACCTAAATGTGTGACTTGGAATTTGTTGCATAGGAATTGCAGACTTGAGGTCGTACTAGAAGTACCCCGTGCATGACGATCACATCGTGTTTCAGAAATGTGCTTGTGGATCCATTTATGAGGCACCTGGAGCGTGGAGCATGTCTGAAACATGTTCGTACACGGAAGGCCCTGGCTATGCAGGCTAATTATGGCAGTGTATCGGTGGGGTAGGGAGGGGATATTATTGCAAAGATCTGAATTGGTGGTGGATTGAACATGGGTTCGGTTGATTATGTGATTGTCATTAGGTTTGGTGCTTAGGGTGAAGTCTCTTGTGATATTGGGGTCTCCTCACTTTGATTAAAACCCATTTCTCTACATTCTCTCCTCCTCAGACCATCTACGGGAAAACGTGAAACGTGGCCCAGACATGGAGGACGGCAGCGGCCTGATCGAGTTCGACGTGCCAGAGTTCAGCAGCACGGTGCTCAGCCAGCTGAATGAGCTGCGGCTCCAGGGGAAGCTGTGTGACATCGTGGTGCACATCCAGGGCCGGCCCTTCCGCGCCCACAAGGCCGTGCTGGCAGCCAGTTCACCCTACTTCCGCGACCACTCCGCCCTTGGCACTATGAGCGGTCTCTCGCTCTCTGTCATCAAGAGCCCGGAGGTGTTCGAGCGCCTGCTTGCCTTCTGCTACACTGGCCGCATGGCGCTGCCGCTCAAGGATGTGGTCAGCTTCCTCACCGCTGCCAGCTTCCTCCAGATGCAGGCCATCATTGACAAGTGCACACAGATCCTGGAAGGCATCCATTCCAAGATCAGCCTGCCCCCTGGTGGCAGTCCAGGGGGCGACAGCCCCCCAGGTGGCCGTGACGGCTTCAAAGATGTGGGCGCCTTCCTCAATCCCGTGCAGGTCTCTCCCCCCTATTTCCCGAGGCAGCCGGCGGCTCTCCCAGGCGCTGCCGAGGCCCGGCCTGAGCCGGGAGGTAAGGGCCCACCCCGGCCGCGCGCGCCAGAGGAGGGCCAGTCAGACCGTGGCAGCAGCAGTGATGGGGCCCCAGAGCAGGAAGCGGAGCTGGAGCAGGTGGAGCTGATCGGCCGGGATGGGCAAGTGACAGACGTGCGTGTCAAGATGGAGAAGGCAGAACGGCCCAGCTGCTCGGACAGCTCGTCGGCGGGTGACGACGGGTACCACACGGAGCTGGTGGATGGCGAGCAGGTGCTGGCAGTCAGTGTGGGCTCCTACGGCCCCGTGTTGCAGCCGGCCGGCTACACCTACCCGCCGCTGTCTGCCTCCGCCTTCGTCAGCCTCAGCAGTGCCAGCCCCTCGCGCTCCATACTCAGTGGTTTTCGTGGCGGCCGCGCCCGCCCCAAGCGCCCCGCTGGTGCTTCGCCTGAGGCTCCAGGCCGCCCCAAGCCTTTCCGGGAGGACGGGGAGGCTGTCAGCACGGCGGCGGTGGTGGCGACCGCCGCCAGCCCCGCAGCAAGCTTCGAGAGCGACGTCCGAGAGCGCAGCCTGCGCGGCCAGTGGTACCCGTACAGCGAGCGGCTGGTCTGCATCTACTGCGGCAAGTCCTTCAACCAGAAGGGCAGCCTGGACCGGCACATGCGGCTGCACATGGGCATCACACCGTTCGTCTGCAAGTTCTGCGGCAAGAAGTACACGCGCAAGGACCAGCTGGAGTACCACATTCGTGGGCACACAGACAACAAGCCCTTCCACTGTCAGATCTGCGGCAAGTGCTTCCCCTTCCAGGGCACCCTCAACCAGCACCTGCGCAAGAAGCACATGGGCGCTGTGGACGGTGGCAACCACACCGACTCCCCCGAGAGGACGGAGGCCCCCACCGCCGGCGACGCCGCCCCTCTGGCCGAAGAGCCGTCCGGCAACGGCGAGGAGAGCGCCAGGGGCAGCCCGGAGGAGTCCCCATGCGGCTCCCGCTGTGATTTTTAGGTCTCGTTTGTGTTTCCTTCGTCGTTTCTCGTCGGAGCATCATGGGAGGAGGAAAAGAAAATGAATAATTTTAACTGTCAGCGCTTTTAGTTCCCTCCTGCCCCGTTATCCGATGCGTGACTCGCATCCTCCGTCAGGGTTTTCTATGTCTCGTCAGTTGTTAAAGGGAGTCGATGGACAAAAAGTGGAAATAAAAGGTGCTTTTAAAGGATTCTCTCAAAGGGAAGGTGGAAGTTAAGTATTAATTATTAACGTGGGGGTGGGCTGAATAATCAAGGCCCCCTCCTTTCAGTTTGGTGTTTTTTCCTGTTTTAATCTTTGTGTGTTAAGCATATTTACAAAGTAATATAGGCATGATGCAATAAGACAATAATGTGAAAGCTCTCGTAAGTGATTCTCGCCATATCACGTCTTTACCTGACCTCTTTTTGCACACCAGGCTGTTGAAGAAGCAGTAGCTTTCTCACGAGGAATGTCGTGGTTTTCGGTTTCTCTTTTTTGTTTTTTTTTTTTATTACTTTTTTGGTCACACATCCATCTCTTACCTCATGATACATAATCATGCTCATAACAGACAGTGTTGTAACATTTTCCGTGGGTTCTACCTCATAGCCAAGGACCCAGAAGGATGACGTTTACTTTAACAAAAAAAATACAAGGGGTTCCTGCGTTACACTAGGGGAAGCCTGAGCAAGCTGTGTGTGTTACGTTCAGCCTTGGCGTGGCATGGCGTGGCGTGAGGGCATACAGTGCCCTCAGCACCACCTGCGCGGGATGGCCGCTGTTGTCCAGGGCCTTGTAGTTTACCTGTGAGCGTGCACAGGAGTCATGCGTGTAGCCTTAGCGTGTGGATGGCGGCGTCTCACACACGGTCTGCGTTCTCACTTTGTCCCTGCTGGATCTGTCAACCAGGAAACTAACCTCACTTTACTTTTTATATATATATGTGTGTGTGTATGTATATGTGTGTATATATATATATATATATACATATACATATACATACACACACACACACACACAGACACACACAAAAAATTATATATATATATTAGCCAGGAAGCCCCCGCACAGGCACAGAAATGCCTTTTCTTTCACCTTGCAGAAGTCAGCTCATATTAAAATGGTGCTTCGTATGAAGCTTGTGTGAGGGCGCTTTTTCTGTCCGATGGTGACAGACGTGGGCCTGGCCGGTCAGGGAGTGTACACTACACACAGGCGCACGTGTAGAAATGGCACGAGCAAGCGGCAAGGGACCCAGCGTGCAGGGCACGTGCACAGCGTCTTATTAAAGGGATCGAAATATGTGGACATGGGCGACATGCCGCATCTGACTACCCAGCTGCGCTTAACCCTCCCCCCCCCAATCAGTTCTATTGTATTCATACTGCTATGGTATAGGACATATTAATCTTTTTTTCCCCCAGACTTAATTGTTTGGGGGTGACGCCCTTTTGGAAGCCTCCCAGGTGGCTTTGTGTGTTTTTGGTCGCTGCCTGAAACAGAGGAGTTAGAGGTTTAGAACTGAGAAGAACTCGAGTGAAATGATCCAAAGTCAGACCATCAGTGCAGTTTGTATGTGGAGCCTGTTGAGTGGAAGTTGACCGGCGGAGGTGAGACCACGCTTGTGGTTCTGCCCGTCTGAGGAAGCAAGGTGGTAGAAGGTGATTATCTCTATTATAATATTTTTTGGTTGAAAGTAGCTTTGGGTTTTGTTGTAGTTGGACAAGCTTAGCCCTGCGATGGAACCCCTGTGAAACAGCACTTAGTCCTCGTTTAAACCTCATCGACTGCTGGTTATGAAATAACTGGGCCGTTTGCGGAATTCCCAAAGTGTTCGCTTGCTGGCACCTCGTTTGGGCCTTGTCACTCTGTCATCTGTATGTGTAATATCTCACTCATTCACTGTACTGTAAAAGCAGGAAATCTTCCTCTGCTCAAAGAGTCCAGCTGTGTGTTTGAATTATATATCCTCTAAACTATGTCACCATCTTGTGTTCAGACATGAGTATGGGCCAGGCTATTAAAAGTTTGAAATATAATACTTAATATTATGAGAAAAATATTGTGGAGAGATGCAATTTAAATTGCACTTAGGTCTATGATATCTCTTGTGGTTGTCTAACTATATCCAGCTATCTAGCATAACTAGATGGATAGTTTTTAACTTAATCCATACGTCATGCTGCTTCCGTTGTGTGTGCTCCACGTTTCGTATCCCGCGAGCGTATCCCACGGCTGCGCCGTCAGTATCGGCAGTGTTACTGTGAAGTCCCGATGCACCCAGACACGCCGCTCTCTTTACCGCGGTCATCACCTGTTTCCATTCTACATTAAATGCCATAACAGTGTTTTGGTTTACAGCATAAAGCATGCTTCAGAGAACATGTCAACTTAACCTTTGTTGTCTTATCGTTCCGGTCTTTTGTGGGTGAATGTGCCGTCGCACAAGTTGCCATGGCAGTCTGAGCTCTATGGAACCCCCCCACCTTGCCCCCGTCTCAAAACATACAGTATTTGGTTGTAACTTAGGCACGACTGTCTTGTAGGACCTAGAACTTTACATCTTCCTTCAATCAAGGGTATAATTTCTTGCGTTATGTGAAAAGCTTTGGTTCCTCTGTACATGGGCAGGTGTTTAGCAAGGGCACCTGCTTTGCCTCTCACTGCCGTCAGGGGCATCTGAGTATGGGGGCGGGTGGGGGGGGGGAGGGGGACTTCAGTTTAAGGGTTTTTTCGTGAAATGCAACCCCCCCTCCCCTTTCTTTTCGTGCAAATTTCAGCATGTACTTTTCAACCAAAGACCCCAACCAAAAAAATCCAGGTGTGACATTTCATTTTGCTTCTTAGTTTCGTCCCTTGCTCTTTCTGGACAAACATGGACACGCGGGGGTACAGTTGCTTTTAGGGGAAACGGAGGAGAAAAGGTCTGCAAAGCAGTAACCTGTGTGCTGCCTGAACATGTTACCTCATTGCAGTTGAAGGTAGACTAAGCCATACCCATATCCTCTGCTACAAGAGGCTTTTTAATGGAGGGGCGCTTGAAGTAAAAGAGGTCGCCCCCCCAGCCCGTCAGAGTACATTGAATCCTCATCTTAGCAGAAGACGACTTGCCACCTCACTCCCGTGCCGTACCCTGCCTCAGATCTGGTCTCTACTCTTAATCGCGAGCCACACTAGTGCTGTGATCCACTCCTCGTGCAGATAAGGGAAGGAACCGTCACACAGAGACATCGTTGGCGAAGAGGAGAGTGACCTTTAGGCCATTTGGGTCGGCATGGCACCGTTTTATTAAAACATCTGACACATACTGTGATACCAGACACACTGATTTAAGGTGATCATCATACAGTTGTCATTTGTGTACAGTCTGGTAATCATCTTGTCTCCTCAAGGAACTCGGCATGCATGCGCACACGGACGCGTGTATGTAAGTGATCTACATGTGTACATATATAATGTAAATAATTTAACTTTTTATATTGCTACTGAGTTTTTTTTTTTTTATTCCACCTGCCTGTAAGGGTACAGAATCCTCAGACTTTCTTCTGTGAGTCTCACGTGTACACCATGACGCCACCACCATCGGAACCAGGTGTTATGCGAGGCCCTCCTGCTCGGTAATTCTGCTGGGTGAGCTCAGCTTTGGGCTCACTCTTGGTTTTATACCTTTTTAGTTAAAATGTTCCCGTTCTGCCAGAGCGCTACTTTTTGAGCGAGTGCAGCGTAGCGTTGTGGATTCTCACCCGTTTGGAGGTGGGCGGGGCGGTGAAGACCAGGGCGGTCGTTCCTGCTTCTCAAGGTCCTCAGATGCCGACGGCTCTTTGGGAAGTCTGGGCACACTTCCGAAATCCCCGCCGTGTGCGCTGCTTCAGGTCACCAACAAATCCACTTCTGTGACCCTCTTTCATTTCGAAATGTGTATTCCAAAGGGTGTTTATGGAACGTACTCAGATTCCCACTTTGAGGGACTCAACTATAAAAGGCCTCAAAAGGTTTATTTTTAGGGATATTTTATTTTTACCCTTGAATGGTGCTTTTAGACTGGTCAGGTTTATTTATTAATTTTCTATATAAATGAGTATATGAACATATATACATGCATACATACACTCACTATCGGGGGGGGGCGGGATACATGCAATACTTATTAAAGAGTATACATACTAATACAGCCATATTCTCAAATCAGCTGACACTGACACTCAGTTGAATTCACTCCTTTTGTTCAAAACTTCACAGAAAAGGCCAGAGGTGATTGGAGGCCTGAAACAATGTATGAATATAAGTATGAATTAAAAATGAGTTTACAGGGAAGGCTGTTGTACTAATTACAAATAAAATTACAGCCCACCCTTCTTCTTTCTTGTTTTAAACTGAATAACTTCAGGTAGTTTATGAACACTGATCTGGTCAAAAAAGTGAAGTCTTCCATTGCTTTAAGAAAAACTCTTTCCACTGTGTATGATATAAGAGCAATAACTTGTTTTGTAGGGCAGTGCACACGGTGCGCCACGAGCCGCGCGGCTCTCTGCTCTCTCTGCGCATGGAAGCTAACTAAGGGAGCCAGCGGCAGATTTAATACGCTGATTTATTTTTCTACGTTTTTGTGAATGTTTGGACAGGTCGAGTGAACCATGCTTATAGGGTGCAGGCTTTTTTTTTTTTTTTTTTCCTTTTTTTTTTTAAACCCACCAACCCCTCCGCCCTCACCGTCAGTACTGTCCTCGTCCGAATGGACCATCGTGGTCTACGGGAACGTGGGCGTGGGACAGCGGACCCCAGTCGAGTGCAGTGCTGCACGGTATGTTCTTATTCATTAAAAAAAAAAAAACTGCACCCCCGTCTGTGTCAAATACTAAAGGGAAGGTGAGCGGAACACCTGGACTACCCCCCCCCCCCCAATTAAAAGGTCACCTTGTACTGATGCCAATCATTTGAGCTGGCCTGAGTCAGAGCCTTAGCAATTCCTCTTTAAATCCTGCCTCTTACTGTCATTTTTCTTATTTTATCGAGCTCGTCATTCTCAAAACTCACAGGTCGGTTTCTGCATGTCCTGTTTCCTATTGAGACAAAGTAGAACTCAGGGTTTCTCAGTACTGCGGCGTGGCCACTGGGCACACTCTCCTGCAAAATGCACTTATGTCTGTGGGGCCATGCTGCCTCATGCCAGCATTGCCCCTCTGTTTTCTGCCTCAAGGCTCTCTGCCCACCCTTTCTATCCCACGGTCCATTTCTAGGGAAAGGGGGGGCGGCTTTAATTCCGTCTCTGACAGGTGTTCAGCCACCTCCTTATAGTCCACTGTAACTACAACCTCACAACCCAACTGTGAACCTCAGAACTCTACTGTTTTTATATGACTGAAGTAAATGAAGCTAGTTAGAGCTGATGCTGAAACTATTAACTTGCCATTTACGAATTTATTTTATAGCATGAAATATATATTTATTCAAATGATATATATATTTTACCCATAATCATTCTGTGCTGCTTTATATTTTGTTCTTAAGCTTGTAAATTGCTTTTTTATGATACAAAGAAATGTCAATGGAAACAGTTGCGTTTGTTTGTAAAATAAAGATGCTGATTTGGCAATACCGGTGTCCGGACGTGTGATTTACTGGGGTTGCCTGAGACATGGGGTAGGTTTGTCTACCAGATACTACCAGCAGATGGAGCTATTGTACAGAACGAGGAGGCGACATCCCTTATAAATAACTATCGTGGTTAAAGTCAAAAGTTCAGATGCAATAAATGTAGTTACACTGTTATTGGTGATACTATTGGTCTGAATTCATTTTATTTTGGAATTTAAGTGTACCACTTATATGAAGAGGGGCAGTATTGTGCTGATACTCTGTCCCCCCGAAATGTGCGCTTTAATTTTTACTATCTTGATTATTGAATTATATTACAAAATGATGCAGGCAACCAGCCCTATAACACTCTAGCAAACAAAACGTCAGTGGAGCGTAAAATGCAACACACGATAAAAACAGCCGTATCGCCAGCGGCTGGCAATATGATTTCCAGGAAATGGCTATTACGTGGGCCGGACAAACAGCGGCGGCGTGAACTTTGTCTGGAACAACACAGAAACATTACAATGTGTGTGTGTGTGCGCAGTGCAGTTCGTAGAAAAATTATATTAAAACTGGTCTGGATTTGCTGCGTAACCCTTAAACGTGAACGGAACGTGATTAAAAACACATCTCAAAAATGCACTTCGCAGGATGTGAGTCGTTTCGGGTGAAGTATAGTATTATTAGACCTATGTGCTCACTACAATATATTCCATATTCCTGGAGGCATCCCATTTGTATGTAATTTATATAGCGCCCTAATTATGCGGTCCCTTATAGCTCTAGGTCGAAGGCAAGAAAAAGCACCTGCGCACTCACGGAAAATCCACATCGACGATTGGCTGTGCCATTGGTGGGCGTGGCAGACACGCAGAACAAAGACACGTGATTGGCTGCTGCATCTATCCGTCAAAGCGGCCGCACCTACCTGACGGATCCCCGTGTCAGATCCGCGTTCGCACCGTGTCCGTCCTGCGCTGCGCTGCCTGTTACATGCCGCCGTGTTAGCGGCCCTGCGTGGATGATACGGCGCACCTTCCCTCCACGAGGAAGTGATATAAATACGTGCAAGGGGCTAATGCTCTGCGGGGCTCGGCGTACGCTTTCCGCCCGTGTTTCCGTCTAGCTGACCTTGCGTTTTAGGGCTTTATTGTGGCGTTCCCATTCACTGTGGCCGGCACCCATTGGAGCAGTCAGACGCGACAACCAAGGGACACACACTCGAAAAAACAGGTAAGTGAGCATTTATTTGGGGGGAAAAGTAGTTTCGGTCGCACTGAGCTGACGTTTTGAAAGTGGATCACCCACGAACACTGAGAATGACATTTAACGGGGACCGGGCGGCTGTTTGACTTGCGTCATTGCATAGGATCTCGGGTATGATGCGTGGATGTGCGTGAACTGTTGCCATGCACGCATTTATCCGCTATGCCAGTCGGGGGTTATGCATGTCTTTAAATTTTTATTGCTTGCTTGTGGCCTATTGCATGGCTCATTGAGTTTATATGCGTTTTTTGCCATTAAAATGTTTGTATATACAATGTATGCATGCATGCATGCATGTATAAAATATGTTGGGGGGGGGTAGCCTTGGCTGTTGGCTTTAGCTAGGGTCATATGCTGTTTGCACGTGTGGGGAAGTACCGGGTGCTGAAACAGCCGCTTGGGCCGTGCGGGCGGGATGTGGGTTTCGCTCCACCCGGGACTGAGCGGTGACCCGGCGGTTCGGTGCGGCGCAGCCGCTGGGGACTGACGGGCTGAACTGGGAGCAAGGGACAGTGCGCACCCTGTACGTTCTTATGCGTGCGTGCGTGCGTGTGTGTGTGTATAAACGTGTATAACGACAGCGTATTACACCATCAGTAATAAAACACCATTCTATAATTTTTGTTTATTTATACTTATGAGTGCAGTGATTGTGGGAAATTCAGCTGCTTGCTTTGCTCTTACCTGTTGAGGTGTGGAGAAATAAAAGGCGTTAAGCTTTTAAAGAGCCCAGTCACTGGTATGTCATTCTGACTCTTGGTTAGGATCTTCTGCGTCTGTCCCGCCAGTTATCTGTGCTGTGCTGTGCTGCACTCCCCAGCGAGCGGCAGGCGGAGCGGCGACCGGAGGAGCCGGACATTCCGCCTCTGCATGCGGCCGTCCGCCTGCCAGGCTGCCTTGCGGAAGCGAGATGGGGGGGGGCGGCCGCGTAGGAAAGAGGAAAAACCAGAAAGGGCACCTCGGCTCTGCCTACGGGCGCCTGGGCGCTGCCCACGAGCACGCTGTCACGGAGGGCGCTCATTCACATTCCAGATTTGGAACGGTCACCCCTCGGCGGCCCGCAGTGTTTTTTGTTCAATTTCAATAATAAATCTGGCTTTTATCAAAAAAGAAATACGTGTGTGTGTGTGTGTGTGTGTGTGTGTTTATATATATATGTGTGTGTATGTGTGTATGCACACACAATTATAGCTCAGAATTACCCTGAATGATGATGAGGACAGAATGACCTGTAGTTAACTCTTTTGTTTATTGATTTTATACATTTTTGCAGTTGCTGAGTAATGGCTTCTAATAAACTTGTTGACAGTGATCTCTCACTTTCTGTTCCTCTGTCAAGCAAAGTGCCTGGTCAGCTGATGATTAGGATGACCCGCTGCTTGGTAGTTAATACCTCTTTCCTGCTCTTTTCGCCATTTAGGCTCCCCTGAAATCCATTGGCTGTGGTCTCTGCTTGCTTTCTCATTGGCCTTGACCGCTGGACACTGTTCCCAGATTGTTTCTGCGTTATCCAGCTGCTGTGTATTATCTAGCCGCCAGGCAACGCTAATCCCTGTCTTTGAACCTGCATGTTTAATGCTCCCTCTGGGCAGGAAAATGACGTTGGGCTCTGGAGCCGCACCTTTCTAGCAGGCGAGGCGCTGGTGTTGAGCATTTTGTGGCGTCCCTGGGTGTGTGACAGTCAGAGGCCAAGAATGAAAATACTTTTATGTGATGCGATGGCTGCTCCTTGACAGTGTCGTGTTGGTGTGACGTGTGGTGTGCGGTATGCCATTTGCCTCCCGTAGGCTTCTGGGGAAATGAGCTTGTCATGTGGCTACCCCCCAAGGCAAGGTTTGTTTTAAGGTGTGAATGATATATTAATATGTAATGTATAGGACCGCAGCAGGGAATACCTGCATTGTGACCTGTGCTGGGGGCGCTGTGTGGCTCAGCAGGCTAGGGTGCTGCGTCTGATTGGAAGGTTGCTGGTTCAAATCCCACGATCGGCAAAGTGATTTCACTGTTGGGCCTTTGAGCACGGTCCCCGATTTGCTGTAGGGACTGTCTGACGATGGTTTTCAAAGAAAAAAAAAAATAGCATGTTGGTAATGTGGTGTCCTCACGTGGGACAGTAAAGAAAAAAACATGGTGCCCATGTAACCTAATAATATAGTATTTACAGATGGATCCAGTTTTGCCGATTTATTAAATGAAGAGGTTTTCAGAAATGGCTGTGTTCCCCACTCACCGTAGAATGCCCTGCATCTCTCCCTGTGGGTTACGACACTAGGCCCAGCATGGATCACAGAATAGGAAAGACCTGCAGAGACACGCAAAATGAATAATGCCCTAGTTATTCTGATTAGGCTGTTGTGTAATGCTGCTTTGCCCCTATTGGTAGCTGGCTAGTAAGTTGTCACTTGGAGTTATATTAATCTTAAAGGCCCCCCCCCCCCCCTCGGTTTCCAGAAATGTGAATGAGCAGAACAGGAAGTTATTTGAAAGCATGTAAACCTAATGATTCATGTCTGTGTGCTCACTCATGCTAATTTTCAGCTGCCAGTCATGAACTCCTGATTAAATTGCAGTGTATAATGTAAATGTGTGCTGATCTGGGACCGAATGTATCCTGAATATGGGGTGTAAAAGAATCGACGCCCCTGGAATCCCAATCGGCTACGTGCTTTCAGTTATTTTCTCCCTTTACTTCGCCGGGTTAATAACGAGAATGCATTGTTGGTCTGCCAGCTGTGAAATTGAAAGACTCTTGGATGCCATCCATCGGCGCTGCTTGTGTAGTGCTGGGTTGTGGTGACTTCTGGATACTAAACTGATTTATGTAAGCAGTGGCAGCACTCGGCGAGGCTTTAATGACTTCAGGCTAAACGGCAGGCAGAAACGTACGTGGAACTGAGCTCCGTTTTGTTTTGAAGTGCCTGTGTGCCTGTCGTCATGGCGGAAGAAATGTGAAGTATGTCGCTGTGATGACACTGAAACTGTGAGTGATGTGGTGGGAATTACCAGCGTGTGTTTTCTCAGCATCTTCTCTGTTGAGTTCATTTGAATCTCGTCTCTGGCCCAAAACGCAGGTTTACCTCTGCTTCCGTTTCTGCCTCTGCTGAAGCGGTGTTCCTGCTCCTCGCAGGGTTTGTCTGATTCATGTGGCCAGGTGTGAGGAGACACCCCACCCAAGCTTCTCAATTCAGCAGCTTGTGAGACGCTCACGGTTAAAGAGTGGAGTTTTCTGGATCAAACGGCACATTCCCATTCATGTGTTTGCACCTCATCTAATGGCAGTAATTGATATGGAGGTGTAAATGCGAGGTTTGGGTTCTGTGCTCCTGTGCTGGATCGGGTTTGGGGTGGCAGGGTAAGGTTTTGTGGTTCTGTCATCTTGGAAACCAGAGAGGTTAGGGCGCCTAAAGCCAGGCCCATCCTAATCCCAGGGCTGTCATTGGTCACACCAGCTTTTATTTATTTTGCTCATTCTTTAATTGGCTCACTTCAGCTGCTGTTCATTAGCGAGTGGAAGCAATTGCATTTATTCGATTTGACATGACGAACCTGCCCCTCATCTCTGCAGGAAGTGCTAAGCAAAAGCGTTTTTCAGGGTAAGGGACCGTTTCGCACTGTGGCTCCTGTCGGGCCCAAAGCCCAGTGGGCGTGGTGCGGTTCTTTTGGGCTGTGCTGAGCCTGTGTGTCAGGTAGTTAACATTAGTGGGAGCTTTTCGTATCGCCATGGCTTGGTGCTGTGCTCATGTGCGTAATTTTGGACCCTTGCATATTTTTTATGATTATTTTATTTATTTTTTTAAATGGAAACCTTGGAGCCGGATTGGCCCAGATTACAATCTGCTGTAAATTCAGCAGGACGTCACAAAATCAACTGAAAATTCTGGGCTTGGAATAAGATTGTCGCCTGCGGGGGGGGGGGCTTGAACCATTTGAGGTCTTGGCCAGATGACTGTGCTCTGACTCGGCAGCACGTTTCCGAGGGACACCTTTTAAAAACATTTTTAAGGAGCGTTTAAGATGACTGTCCCATCAGAGGCGGGGGCCGGGCCTCTCGGGATATTATGCTGCACCTTTTTACTTGATGTGGAAACTTTTAGAAACAGCAGCTATGGTTTTATGTATGAACTTCCTCCGTAGAAAGATGGAGTTATGGCTTTTGCTGAAAATGTTTTAAACATTTGAATGTTTAATGGCCTTAAATGCTCACAGGCGGCTGAATCTTGTGGAGCTGCGATTTTTTTTATTTTTTTATTTTTAAATTCTATAAGAATGGAGGAGCGAACGCTGAGGCGGCAGCTTGTAATTAGCTGTGTGTTAATTGCTGGTTCATAATGGCCGCGGCTCTCAGCGGTTCTATGGGTTCGGTTCCTCCTGCCGTGGTCTTTCCGCTTGCGAGTCCATCATACAGCTTCTGTGTCGCTCCCGTCTGTGTAGAATCCGTCCCCCTCGGTGGGATTTTCCATCATCCCCACAATCAATCACCCAGCAGTGGAGTGACATCCCTTAATGGGCTGTATGGAGGCTTCATGCATGCTTTGACTTCTGTGCACCTAGATCTTGCTGAATGCATTTTATGTATTTAGCCATTTCTTTTATCGACAGTGACGTAGAGAAAGCCGGGTCAGCCAGTCCCTGGAGTAATGGGGGGGGGGGGGGTTAAGGGCCTTTCTTAGGGGCCCAATAATTAAATCATTCTGCCAATACTGGCATTTGAACCAATGACCTGCTGTTTACGGGCACAGCATCCTAACCCCCTGAGCCACACACCTTCCCTCCAGTAAATCAGTGCAGTTTCCATATTGAGTCCTTCTCATTACATTATTTAGCAAACACTTTGTACCTAATTTTATTTGGGGATATGGGACGGTTGCCCTTGGGTACCTGGAGCAGAGCGGAGCCCCTGACCGTTTATGAGCAAAACGCACACCCGTCTCTCGCTCCATTCTGCCAGCATGGGAGGGGGGCTTGGCGCCGTGGCTACCCAAATGTCACTTCCCGCCTCGGGCGTGGAACAAAGAGGCGCGTGCAGCCTGGTGCATGCCAGCTGTCGCACTCTTGATGGGTCAGCGCTGCTGGCCCTGTGGGCCGGAGACATCAGTCAGGATGTGGTTTGGAGCTGTGTGTGTGTGACAGAGATGTGACCCTGCTTTGTGTGTAGCCCGTGTGTTTTCCTGATGTTTTCTGGCTTTGTGATGCTATGTAGTGGAAAAACATTACTACCTTTCAGCATCAGCTGCTGAATACATATATTTTTATTTTAGCAAATGCTTTCATCCAAAATAACATGAACGTTTTTGTGGAAGCTGGGTCAGACAATCTGTGGGCCAGCTGGGGCTTAAAGGTCTTGCTCAAGGGTCCAGCAGCGAAATTGCCCTGCAGACCCTGGGATTTGAACCAGCAACCTTCCAGATGCAGGCTCCCATTGAGCTACAGAGTGCCCTCCCACTGCAAACTTAGGCTGGAGACCACTGGTCTAGACCTTTTTTGCAGTGAGAACTACTTTTACAAAGAAAATGATGTTGAGTTACCAAATTTACTGACCAGTGGAGATCACACTTGGTCTATTTTGCCAATCGGGGGGAAAAATGGAAGACTAGAAATTAGGGATGGGCCAATCTGCATCTTTTCAGTCCCGATCCAATTCCGATACACAACTACTGATACCGAAATAGATTCCGATACAACAGCTCTTTTTACTTTAATGCTTTAATATGATTGTGTGTGTATATTTGTATATGTATATATGTATGTGTTTATATGTACAGGTGTGTGTGTGTGTGTGTGTGTGTGTGTGTGTGTGTGTGTGTGTGTGTGTGTGTGTATGTGTGTG
>JAAGVU020000040.1:2606576-2618368 GCA_011763525.2 Mormyrus iriodes
GTGTAGTATGGATGAGGTTAGTGCAGTGCTGGGTGGACTTGTGTAGTATGGATGAGGTTAGTGCAGTGCTGGGTGGAGTTGAGGGGTGTAGCCAGCACTGCTGCTTGTTACCAAGGACTGTCTACATGTTTAATCTGGCCTGTCCCAGTGCAACCAATGTGGATTGCTGCCCTGCTGACTGGTGTGAATTTCTCTCCACTGTCCATGTTCACTGAAGTGCCCAAAAGCAGAATTGAGCGCCATCATTTGTGTGCTGAATTAATCCAATTAGTGCCATTGTGGTTCATCTGGGAGCCAAATCTGACAGAGGCCAGTGGGAGGGCTCCCCTCATTTTCACTCTGCAGTGCATTTGAATGGAACACACCACTGAATAAACCTGGTGAAAATCCGAGTACTTGGTAACAACAGATAGAGTTTGCATGGATTTTAGTTGGCCAAGATTCACCCTCCCTAACTGGGCATATTTCTATAACTATGTGCTTGAATGTGTTTGAATTGCCTTCAGCTTTTTGACTCCAGCATTAAAAGGTTCAACAGTCTGATCCTGACCTGAAGGAATTTGAATTCTAAATGAGTGTCTTTGCATGGGTACAGCCTTTGCTCTCAAACGAGCATGTCGTTTTGGTATTTGTGGCATACCCTGGGGGTCTGTCTCGGGGCCAGTGCTCCTTTTAATCTGCTCAAAAAGGCATTGCTCCCGGTTAAACTGACTGGGCAAATTTGCAATAGAATCAAAATTACGTAGTTCAGCAGATGCCAAAATATAGATAGCAGTTACAAGAAGAACTCGAATGCAGCCATGGAGCGGGCAGATTCTTAGAAGATGAAGTGGATGAATTCGGAATCATTCGTTACGAGGCTGAAATTGTTCACTGCAGGTGCTGCGTGAGGGGCACAGACAAGACGCAAGCTGCCTTAGAGCAGAAAGGAGGGTCGAAGCCCTAGTGTGCAAATCAAAGGAAACCAAAGATCAGCATCTAGGAAATACTTCTCCAGTTCATGTTTACTTTGTTCCACAAAGCTGAGCCAGCACCGGGTTGAAGCTTGCCTGCTTTATTCCTGCCTTCATTTGTACCTTTGTGCACATTGTCCAGAATTGCTGCTTATTTGCTCTTGACTTTGGGGAATAGTTGTTGTTGTTTGTTTTCCTCTGCATATTTCTCATCAGTTACTGCAAAGCGCTGTGCGACGTGCCGCTCAGCAGTGTTAAGCTTTGATTGGTCGCTCCCTCTGTGCCATATGCCTTTAGACATGGTGGTTACCAAGTATGTAGGAATTTGGTTTGGTTTGGTTACCAGGTAGGAATTTGGGGCGGTGTGAAGCTCAGCAGGTTAGGATCCTGTGCCTTTGGGAGGTCGCTGGTTCGAATCCTAGGGCTGGCTGAGTGATTTCGCCGTTGGGCCTGAGCAATGCCCTTAACCCCCCGGTTGCTCTAGGGACTGTCTCACCCTGCTTTCTCAAGAAATTGTTGCTTTGGACAAAAGCACCTGCCAAATATGTAATGTAGTAGAGCAGGGTTCCCCAATTCCAGTCCTGGAGGGCCAGTTTGCAGATTTCCCTGCTCAAACGCACCTTATAAAGCTACTTACCAGGTTTAGTGGGTGTGTTGGGGCAGGGAAATTGTAAAACTGGCCCTCCAGGACCGGAATTGGGGAACCCTCCAGTAGAAGTTGGTTTCTGCTTTGGGCTGTATGTCAATTCCAGTGGGCTTTTGCTAACTGTAGAGGACGTAAAAGACGTGTGGCGTGTAGATAGTGTCCCATCCTTGTCACATGGGGCATCAGCCCAACACTGGCTGTTTTGTTGGGCTTCAGAGGGGAGACCCAGTTGGCTCTGTTTGGATGACAAAGGTCATGGACACTAAATGCACCGTGGTCTTCCTCACTCAATCACTCAACATATACAATTTATATACAAATGTATGAGTTATTTAGCTTTGGGACTCTGCGCATTTCACATGTCACTTTACTGCCAGTTGGACATCATTTATAAATATTTATGATAATTGTTTTATGTTTAATGTCTTCTCTCTTATACTCATGTTGCCTGTTTTATGTTGCATAGTCCTGGAGCTCAGCAACCATGCATTTGACTGCACACTGTACTGAGTATAACTTTGTATGTGACAAATCATTGACTTGATTGGTTGACTGACATTTATTGATTGGTCGACAGATTGCTTGTATGCGCAGAAGAATCTGAGCAGCTCGGTAGACAGACATCTCCTTCGCCATCGGTCCTTTCTTGCCATTGTCCTTTGAATCAATTTTCGTTTGTTTGCTTTGGGGTCAAAGAATGTCGACCTTGATCTTAATTTTATTTGTGTGACAGTCTGGTTATTAACGATGGGAATTATTTATTGGTGAACAAAAGGTGACTTCAAAATGACTTTAAATAAATTTTAGGTGGGAATCTATATGTGCATTTTAGTTTAATGCATATTCGGCAGCAGTAGCAGTGAATTGGACGGAGCTGCGACGGACTGATGCAGCCATGCAGCTTAGCAAGCCTGCATGTGAATGTCCTGGTTGTGGTTCCTGTTTCTAGGGCAGCACATGGGTGCAGATGGCACGCCAGATGCCAGGGGTTGTCCTCGCCATACTGTGTGCAAGGGCACGTCTCAGAAGCTTTGTGAGAATGTATTTCTGGTGACGTTTATTTCGGCATGTCTCAGCTCTGGTTCCAGTTACAAGCCCCCACCACCCCCACCCACCATTTTCAATTTCTTTTTCTCAGTCTCACATCTATGTCTAAATATATGGGAGATATTTTCCACAAAAAATAAAATGAAAGTGATAAAATAAAAATACAATACAAAAAATACAAACTATTTAAAATATTTTTCACATTTGATTCATACATGAGTGGAAAATTAAAATGTAAATTATGCTATTTCATTTTCATTTTTATTTTGGCGGGATTTTTGCACCAACTTTGAAAACCTAAATGTCAAAGTGGAGTTGGGTTTAACATCCAACGCTGGAAAGGTGGCGACACTAGCCACTTCAGCCTAGAGAGCTGGGATGATGGCGAGGCTAATCACTTTAGCCTTTAGCATACAAAGCTGGGAAGGTGGCGAAGCTAACCGCTTTAGCCTTTAGCATACAAAGCTGGGAAGGTGGCGAGGCTAACCACTTTAGCCTTTAGCATATAAAGCTGGGAAGGTGGCGAGCTAACCGCTTTAGCCTTTAGCATACAAAGCTGGGAAGGTGGCGACACTAGCCACTTCAGCCTAGAGAGCTGGGATGATGGCGAGGCTAATCGCTTTAGCCTTTAGCCTACAAAGCTGGGAAGGTGGCGAGGCTAACCGCTTTAGCCTTTAGCATACAAAGCTGGGAAGGTGGTGAGGCTAACCGCTTTAGCCTTTAGCATACAAAGCTGGGAAGGTGGTGAGGCTAACCGCTTTAGCCTTTAGCATACAAAGCTGGGAAGGTGGCGAGGCTAATCGCTTTAGCTTTTAGCATACAAAGCTGGGAAGGTGGCGAGGCTAACCGCTTTAGCCTTTAGCATACAAAGCTGAGGCGCATGTACAGAGTGTGGGTGTCTGTTTGCTCTTTTCGGAGCTTCCCACTCCACTGCCTACCACATGACCCTCTGTACCGGCAGAGCTGTGAAATGATAAGTCACATTTACTGATGCCCTCTTCTCAGGAACAGAAACCGTTTTTATTTTTTTTTTGTTGGCACACAGTGCGTTTCTCCGCCTGCCAGTGGATGTCTGTGTTCACTGTTCGCTGTCTGCTCCCCCATAACTGTTTGTCTGTCTGGCCTCTCAAGGAAATATGTAAGCCAAAAGGTCTGCCTGTGACCCGCCGGGTGGATGGTGACAGTGCTTCTCATGTTATTGATCTTGGCCCCTTTTTTCCTACTGAAATCATGTTTTGTGTAGGGGGGATGTTTGCTCCTGGGTGCTGTGGCAGGTCAGACCATTTTCAGACTAAAGGTCAGATGTCATCATCTCAGCTTGGGGGAACGGGGGCTGATGGGTCACCACACACCGGCTGGACCAAGAGTCACTCTGGTGTAACTACAAGCCAGATCCTGGAGCCTCTGAGGACGGAACATGGTGCCGGACAGTGGCGGCGGCCGGCTGGGCTTTCGCTTTATGATCAGAGCACTGTACGTGTTGCCTTGTCGTCATACCAGGCCCCCCATGTATGTGAGCTCTGCAAGCAGCCGTGCTCTCGATTAAGTCCTACTTGTCACCGGAGGCTGTCATCTTTCCCCCCATCTCCCCAGCTTCTAATTGTGTCCTGTGAACACCCCCACATTGTCACACGCCCCCCCCAGTTCAGTGTTAAATATAGAGCCGATGGCCGCTTGATTAGGTGCACCTGCTCGTTCATCTTGCGACTGCAGCCAAATGTGTGACAGTGCAAAGGCGTCGTCTTCCTTTGCCTCTCAATGTTACACGTGGTGTGTCTGCTGTCCCGGGTGATGGTCCCTGCCTCCCAAACAGCCGGGTATGTATGACGCATATAACACACTAAAGGGATTCCGCATTGGCGAAAAACACCTGCTTAATATGGGTTAGATATCCATGTATGATCAATAATCAGTGTACACCCCTGCAGAGGTGTGGTGCGCATACACAGGGTGCACATACACAGGGTACATCACTGCTTCCCAGCAGACAGATTTCTTTGGGTCGTGGAGTGTGTGGTTAAAGATAATTAAATTTTTTTTCTTCTAATGTCAGATTTTGTACTTTTTTATGAAGCCACTGATACTGTTACTAATTTTCTATCTCCTATGCACTACTTTTTATGAAATAAATTTTGGTCCAGAAATTAGGACATTTCTAGTTCCTGAGGTTAAAGCAGGTGACAACCACTGGGACGCATGTTGCTGTGTAGATAAGTATATACATGATGTATAATGAGAGCGGGCAGAGGAAGATGGGCCTCACATGCAGAAAGAGCAGCTCAGTATGACAGTGCAGAGACACCTTCTCTGAATGCACCTGCTGAGCTCCGCTTGCCCTCGCAGCTGCTCTATATCCAGCTGTGGCTCTTACCCGCTGCCTGGAAGGGTACCGGATGAAGCGCTCGCTCCAGTAATCTAACGAGTGGATTTCTTCTGAACCGTCAGCCCCCTTCAGTGTGAATTAGGCCGTGTCCACATGGCGCCCAGTGGGCAGGTGTGTTGAGCAGCTTGTGTCCGGCCCAGTGCCTGGCACACTTCATTACCCCCTGACCCGGGCATCTGCCATCGGCTGCTCCTGTCTGATGCGTAGGTGCGCATGGCCATCCTTTCTCGTGGCTGTCACGGCTCACCGGCCAACCCCATATCCATCAATGTGGCTGTGCCGGGAAAACTCTCATATTCGACCCGCTCACCATCCTGGCGGGGGGTGGGGGTGGGTGGGACTTCCTGAGAGTCGCATGGGTGAAACCTGTTCATTTGGAGCCCTTTCATGTATGTAATGTGTGCGGTAGTGAGGTGGATGGACGGGATTAAATCATGTGCTGGTAAACATGTGTAGGTGTGTGAAGGCATTGTGTCTGAATTTTCTGTTATGGGGGTGGGTATCAGTAACTCAGCAGCTGAACAGGCCTGGAGGACGGCTGCAGGGCTTTCAAGATCTGATCTCGCCATTTGGCCGAGTTTTATAGATTTTATTTTATTTTTTTGTGATTATTTGTGAGATGTGCTGTGTGAATGCCCTGTCACAGCAGCCCTGCGAGGCCCTCGCCTCCGGCTGCACCGCGGCTTTCCTATGTGCTGTCTGCGGGCAGGGCCCCGGGCCGGACGGCGTGGCAGATGGTGATGCTCCTGCCAGAAATCGCCCCTTTTGGTGAAGGCCAGTTCCCATGGCGACCGACCAGCAGTTGGGGGGTGGGGGGGCTGTCATCCCCCCTATCTGATGGTCCATATAAGGAGGTTGCTTCGCTTGAGCTGTGGTTGCGTTCTGCCTGAGACATGGAGAGAGTTTGCCGCCCTTAAAGCCCTCTGTAGCCGCTGTCCGTCTCAGAAGCTTCCAGTTTCAATTTGACATACCGCTGCTTCTCTTTCGCCCCCCCCCCGTCCACCAAAGAGGACGTCCTGCAGCCGTGTACATGTGCATGTAATGTGAGTATGAGCGTTTGGGCATCCGTATGTGTGTGTAAAACATCTACCCTCGTACACCGACACGGAATGTGCCCATAAATCGGCAGCCCTGGATTCTCCTGTGCTGCAGCATGTAAGCAGCCTCCACCCTGATTCCTACGTGAGAGGAGCCCACCCGTCATCAGCTCCCTCCCATAACCCCCCCAGAGTGCAATTACAGGCAAGAGAAAATGAAAGAATCATCAGTTACTGTTGTTTCTGTGTGAGAACTGTGCTGGGGTTGTGTCTGCCTGCCGATATGGGCTAGCTGGGCCGTTAACATTATTACAGACACCATTGAGCATTTTTATAGCTCATTCTGCGTTTCCTCTGTAATGCAAGGCTGTGCATGAGGCATCAGGCCTGCTCTTACCACGAGGCGTCACGTCTGGCAGCATCGTTCAGAGACGTTCCATGAAGATACTCTCCCACATCCCAATCCCAAATGTGGTGTGGGTTTGTGTGGAGTGTACAGAGAAAGCCGGTGCTAATCAAGTTTTAGCCTGCGAGGTCCGGCTGGATCTGATGTTTCCCTGAGACATGCTGGACAGGGCCAGGCCTGATTGGATGCTTGTCGGTGACGGGCCAGAGGTGGCGTTGTCATGCTCTGAGGGCTCCCCCTGGCTTTGATCAGCTGCTGCCCACTTCATGTGCACAGCTTTTGATCTTTGATCAGGCTAGGAGACTTGTGTTGGTTCAGTTAAGCTGGGTCTGTTACAGGGTCCAGTTCTGGTTCTGAGAGCAGATGGGTGTGGGTGCTCTTTGTTCCTGTTGTCCCCTGTTGTGGTGTAACTGCAGCTTGTGGTATCTTTGCACGCTGGCTGGTCAAACCTGTTCCTCTTCGCTATCTCTGCGTGTTCTGCTTTTGTTTTGGGGATGATGCTGGAGAAGAAACCCCGCCCCTATGTCAGATCCAGACATTTGTGTTGTGTGTAACATCCTTATTGGGTGTTTGCTGGTATAAAACAATTTTGCCCGGGTAAAATTTTGCCGGGGTTTTCCCTGCACGGATTGTTTGGGGCGTCTGTGACTCGTTGCTATTAGCAACAGCAGACTGCACGCTTCTCTGGGCTCGTGACGCTGTTTCGTGCCGGGCTGGCGCTGGCGCTGTCCCGCTGGCTGATGGCGGCCGGCCTTCTGAGGCATGGTCTGATAAGTTGTGAACGTTCCGAGGCTCACTTTCACTGATGGTTCTGATCCTGGCTGTTGTCGTCCTGTGCAGCGGGCCAGAGGGGGTGATCCTGTTCCCTGATTGGCTCCTTGGGCTGCTTACGTTGGCCCGCCTGCTGATTGGGGGGGGTGCTGTTCTGTTGTTGCCAGTAGTGTAGTCGGATGGTGGTTGCCACAGCAACTGCAGGTTTCTTTTTTGGTGTAAATTTATCTTATATCTTCTTTGATGGGGTGGAATTTCTACTTATCATGTAGATCTGCATTGGATCGAATGTGGGCTGAGGCTGACTACTGTGTTCAGAACCTTCTGGGAACTCCTGAGCCGCGTCGCTCTGGGAGTAGCGGTAGGGTTTAATAGGATTACACCGGGGCTGCGCTTTGCTTCATACTTTTCATTGCGCTATCACTGGACCCTATATGCGCTATTTGGAGATTTGACCATTTGTCCTGTTTCAGAATAATGTGTCCTGCCCCTTTAAGGCTGTGAAGGCCTAATTCAGTCCTGGGGTGATACCACCTCGCCGAGGCTGGCAGTGCCACTCTGTCAGCCCTTGTTTTGGGCACGCTGTTGCGGTCAGTGGGAATCCCTTGGGGTTTCTGGGCGTCACGAGGATCCTTTGTGATTGGCCCGCATCAAGTTGTTTTCTGTTTACCTCTGTCAGGTGGTTTCCTGTCAGTCAGTGATTTCTCAATCGGGAAGGGAGAAAGTGAAAGTAGCAGCATCCCCCCCCCCTCCCCGATTTACCAGATTCACTCACTCAGGCAGGGTGGGGTGCCAGGCTTCAATGGAGAGCTAGCTAAGGGAGCCAGGAATGGGCGGTAAACAGACCGCGACAGGCTCCGTTGCACTGGTAACCAGGCTTGCCTGAGAAATAGGGCACGCGTCACAGCAAGCATGGAGCATGTGTGAAATGCAGGGGGTGCCTCCCTCGCACTGCTGACGCTCGGCCCCCGCTTCCCATCACTTTTCATCCATGTTTCTTTTGCCCCCAGATGTTCCGTTTCGCCTCTCCTGGACACCACCCCATGTGCTGCGGCTTCGGAAGGAAATCGCTGACGTTCTGCCTTTTTAAACTCTCTCGGCAGAGAGCCTCCTTTTATAAGTAGAGAGTTGGAGCAGGAGTGCCATCTGTCCCCTGCTCCCCGGCACATGCTGATTCGTACTGCTTTTTGTTGTCATGCCGCAGATACGAACCGTGCGTCCCCCCCCCCCCTACTGCCTGTTGTACACCGGCTGCCATTTTCAGTGTTTAATAACTTTCGAATGTGTGCTGACATAACTAGGCTAGCTGGTGGAGTTTTGTTTCCCATAGTAAAGTTCACAAAATTAATGACTTTATGGTGTATTAATTTACAAGATTGTATTGAGCGAAGAGTGATTTCCTCTGTCAGGGATCTGTTCTGTGACTGACTGTAGCAGTAGTAGCCTGTGCATGCAGGGAGGTACGTTCTGTATTTAACTAGATCCACGGGTGCTTCGTAAAGGACACCATCAGCGTATGTAAGACATAAGATCTTTGTGGGCTGTGGCTGCCGTCTACATTTGTCGGTTTTTCCCATTTGTTGTCTTAAAAGGAAGTGAAATGACTGAACCAAGAATGTCCCCCTTACGCAAATCCGTTCTTAAAAAGAGAGCAGATTGAGGGAGAAGGATCAGACACGTCAGAGCCGGGGCCGGAGTGAACGGGAGTGCCCCTGGAGCACAGACACCCTCCCCCGGCAGGCGTGCGCCGTGGTGTCCGCTTTTGGCTAACCTGCGTGCTGGCGATCACCCGAGCGCTGATGTCATTTGGCACTTGTTTCAGTGCAGCACCCGCTGTGTTTGTGTCCTCTGTGTTCATCTGTCAGTAAATTAGTTAAATCGGTTTTGATGCATGTCGGATATCTTGATGGGTTCTGATTTGGTCTGGACTTATGGGATTGTATGCCTGGAGCTTTCATAAGTGCGTCACAGAGATGCCGAGGCCTCTGGGAGAACATGTGCCACTTCCTGGTGCCCCAGAGCTCACATGGGCAGCTGCGCTGCTGGCTGCCCGTGTGTTTGTGAGATTGCGATCTGCACACGCCAGCCCATATCTCCGACATCGACAGACCTGCTTCCTCTTCAGTTCTGAAGAATTGGGCCCTTGTTTGTATGCAGGTGCCTGGGACCTTCCACTGATCTGCTGCCCCCCTGGGCTTTTGGAAATGGTCATATAACTTTTATTTTATTAATCAAATGAAATGCTCTGCAAAATGTAATATTTCATGACAAATCCAAAAATTTGTCATAAAGGATAATCCATTGTGGGTATGGACCAGCAGCATTTTGGGTTTAACCTGAAATCGGACCATACTGTTCTTTTACCTGTCTCTCCATGCTGAGAATTGCTTTGCATCGTTTTGAACCCCCCCCAGTCGAGAAGGTGCTGTTGGGCCTAAGCGGTAGACGAATGTTGTTTCCATGGTGATGGGGTATTCTGGGCGGATGGGCACCTTGTCTGGCAGAGGGCCGTGCGGCAGAATGATGGCTTTCATTCGCCTTTTAATATTTTATTAAGCGGGCAGTTCCATGTTGTTTTAATATACTTGTCTTGTTTTTTGGATGTCAAAGACAAGTCTGTCTTCGAAACAGAGCAGTGCCCTTCCACATTTGCCCCCCCCCACCCAATAATATGAATGTTAAGTGCGGTATGACCGCTCTGCATCTCTCCTGATGCAGAGAGCGATGTTGAGAATGGCATTGCATCGTTTTGCTTCTTGGCAAAAGTGTCTCCCGCCTAATGTTTCCGTGGCGAGCTGAGTCCCGAAATGCCTGACCTTTGCTTCGCCAAGAGGCGGAAGCAGGAGGCAGAAATGGCGAGAGCTGAAAGCCGTCACCAGCAGAAAGTAGGCCTTTCCCTAGCAACCGGCCACACATAAAGGGTGCTGTTTATGCTTGCCTGATTGCCATGGAAACTGGTGATGGCAGACTATTTTTTTTTTTTTGATCGCGTCTTAATCTGTTGCTTAATAAGATGCCCGGAATGTTCTGCAGAGACCCTCAGCCTTTGTGTGATCCACAGGACTGGGGACGGGTGCTTTGGAGGGGGTGAATTCCCCCTATTAGTGGGAACACAGGCTTGGCCCTGCAGGAAGGTCAGGCCTTACCATCAGAGAGATCTGGCTGTCCAGTCACCAGTATGCTGGTGTTCACGCTCTCCGATTCCCTCAAGCCAAACCATCTCGGGAGAATCGTGAGGCTGATTCCAGTAATGGGTCAGAAGAATGTTGCCTTTGTGGTCTGCAGGTACTGCTAGTTCTGGGTTTGCTTGTGCTAGTAACAGACAAACAAGGCTTTATAGTCCAATGTGTATGGCAGACGTTAATTGGTCCAGCCTACTCAGTGCTGGTTCATTCATGGCTCCTCATTGGGTTCAAACTATGATTGACAGAGGTCAGTGGATCCCGCCCACCTCCCACCACCTCCTTTCTTCCCAGCCATCTCCTGTGCTTTTTCATGGAAACTCCCTGATCCTCCAGGCATCCGTGCAGCATCCTTGCTTCAGTTTCTGCTGGGATGCCTCATGTTGCTTCACTTCCGTGTCCCCTGCCCCTGTAACCCAATCGCTCTCTGTTTGCAGCCTCGTTGCCCTAGCCCTCACTGGTGCATCGCTTTGGGTCGACGATGATGCCGGCGGTTCTGCTGTGACTGGCTCAGCTATGTAACACTGCAGAGAAGGCCACGATGGGTACGTACTGATGATAGTGAAGCACAGTTTGCACTCATCCATCCATCTTCCAGAAGCACAGATCCAGTACCGGGTCAGGTAGAGACTGCAGCCTATCCCAGGATGCAGTGTTAATGAGGCAGGGGACACCCTGTCCGTTACAGGGCATGTGCACTCACACACTATGGGCCAGTTGGAGGTTTTCCTAAAACATGTGAAATGCACACACAGAGAACTGGGCAAAAGTATGGAACCCAGAACCCTGCCGATCTGAGGGTCAGGTTCAGCCCTAAAGTCTTAGGCCTGTCCCTGCATATGGCAGTACCGAGGCCCTTCCCTGTCCTGCGGGGCCCTTCCTTTTCGGGACCCATCACCTTCTAGCAGGGCCCTTCCTTATCAGGACCCTTCCTCATTGAGGCCCGTTTCCTGCCCAATGGGCCCTCCCTGACAGTTGGGGTCCTTCTTCATCCAGTGGGGTGCTTTCCCATTGGGGCCCTTCCCCGTCCTGCTGGGCCCTTCCTTTTTGGGTCCCATTTTTATTGGGGCCCTTTCCTGCCCATTGGGGCCCTTCTTTGTCCTGGCCCTTCCTTGTCTGTTGGGGCCCTTCCTGATTGGGACTAGGGCTGCTGCGATTAGCTGACGTAGTTGATGACCTTGACGCTGACAATGGGTCGACATCAATATTTTAAATCAACGCATCGTTTTTAAAAATTATTTTAATAAATTACTTTTATGATTTCTAAAATGCTTCAGTTAATTATAATGCATGTTTCCCTTTAATATCACTACGTAATTGTGGGAGTGGTTCAAATTATCACAAAACAAAAAGGTGGTTTGTACACT